>CM050165.1:56535965-56928465 GCA_027410445.1 Discoglossus pictus | reverse complement strand
AGTGAAAGTCAAAGACTGCTCCTGGTTCACATGCAATTGGGAAAAACAAAACAAACATAGGGAATGGATATATAGAATTCCACTTTTAGTCTCACTTTAATTAATATGCATCAATATATACATAATTAATGGTATGTATATATATATATATATATATATATATATATATATATGTATATATATCTAGATATATATGTACTGTATATATATATATATATATATATATATATATCTTTTCTGTATAAAAAACATAGATATATATCTTTTCTGTATAAAAAATATATATATATATATTTTCTGTATAAAAAATATATATATATATATTTTCTGTATAAAGATATATATATATATATATATATATATATATATATATATATATATATATATATATATATATATATATATATATATACAAAAAAGATTGCTCTGTCTGCAATCTTTTTTGTTATCAGTATGACTTGTGGATATGAGTTTACTCAGTTAAGTAATGTTCACTAAGTATCATTTTGTGATTTAGAGTTTTTGTAAGTAAATATCTTAGAGGAACTCCTGAAAGATTCTCCGAACAGCCACATTTTTAGATTAGCCTTCAAAGTGTTGAGAGAGGCACTTGGGAAAACTGAGAGGTAGAGCTTCCCAAAGATGAGTGGCAATCAGCAAGAAGTGCTTTAATCAGAAGATTGCAGAAGGGTATAGAGTAGCAAAGAGATATTCACTGCAAGAGGTTGGGGTTATTCTTAAAGATAACAGCAGTGATAGATGGAAGGACAAGAGCAATAAATAATCTTGGAGAAAAGTAGAAGAATTTTATGGACTTTGATGGATTGTCAAATAAGAATTTCATTAAAGACATATCTACATTTCCTGGATTATGAAAGCATCTGGTAGAGGAGAATCAGTAGTGTATGAAAACATGTTTTGCATGAAAAAATATTGAAATAAACATTTACAAACTCACCCTGATGGCTGCTAAATCTCTTTAGTTTGCAAGCACCAGCTTTTGTTTGTTAAGACCCCTGGATATCTCTGCAAAAATTAGCATAAGTTTCAAAATTTGTTTTGGCAAATCACAGGCAGCTAATACATTTTAATTCAATGTAACAATCAGAGATGGCAGTTTGTGCAGGAAGGAATCATGGGATGTGTACCCCCCCCCCCTGCAGAAGGAAGTAGGAGGAGTCAGACACTTTTCTGTAGATCTTTGCATTGAGCTGCTGCTGGGTTGAAGGTTGGTATAGGGTTAAACCTGTACCCATATACAGTGTTTCTATTGGGAGGTTCACTGTGTCTATGTAGGTGTAGGAAACAAGTATATATATATATATATATATATATATATATATATATATATACCTTTAAGGAAAATTCTATTTAACCTGAATCTTAGTCCAATAAGCAAGTAAGACTATTATTATTTGCAATAGAAGAAATGTATTTCGGGAGGACAAGGGGGACGGACTGTAAAATCTTCTAGAAGTAAAGGTAGAAGAAAACAAGGACCTCAATTAGAGTTGTATTAGTGGGAACAAGAAAAGGAAAGATTACATTTTAGCTGGTTTGATTAGGAAGAAACATAATGTTCTATAAACACATTTTATGTGATCCACTAATGCCCAAAAGGTCAAGTATCACAGCACAGCAGCATACTTATTGTACTGTGATTATGGTAGGGTCACTTACAGTACCATGATGATGATGTTGGGTTTGGCTTAGAAGAAATAAGTAAGAAATGATTTTAGACATGAAATATTAAAGCAGTTGGTTTGGCAGTAAGGATATAATAGTAACTTAAAGGAACTATGGCATCCTAAATATGCGCAAAGTACTTTTTCAGATCAGATGCTATAATAAAGTCACCAATGTAAAGACTTACTCAAGAAGAATGTAAAACAGTAGAAGAGGAGAGGGGCAAATGAGATAGTGGTTAAAATTAGCTTAAATGATCATTGCACAATAAAAGCAAACATTTGAAAGCTTTAAATATAACTAAGATCATATTAAAACAAGAAAAAGTGATACTGCTAGTTTTTAACTAGAAAACATACATTTTAAAGCCTCTGTTGGCCCCTGAGGTAATTCATGATGCATTGGTGGAAGTTATGGGTGTGAGAGTGGGCATTTACAGTTCTGTAAGGTGATAATTGCATTTCCCAAAGCAAGGAGTCTGCTTCTGGATCAGTAACGGGGGAGGACGTGGTGTCCAGTTATCTTAACAAAGTTTCTCTACTCACTCCTTCCCCTCCACTGAAAGTCAAAAAGCACATTCTCATGATTTGGCTCTGAGGGAGTGATGTAACAAACACAGAATGGATTCCTGTGTTCTTCAAAAATTCAAATTTTCCCCCAAAAAAGTTTTATATCCATGACTTACAGGGCTGCTAACTTGGCACATATTTGGCAAACAAGAGCATTTTTGTTCTGAAACTGTAGTGATCATTTAATGTTGCTAATAGCCTAACATCTTTAGGAAGGATTTATGATATTGGGGCGAGACATACATAACTGTATATGAGGAGAATGGAAACTAAACTAAAGATAATAAAGTGGAGAATAAAGTGGAAACTAGTTATTAACTAGCAACTTGCCCGTCAAAAATGACGGCAATAAAATGTGAATCCTGGCAATGCTGTTTGCCACACAATGGGAGCCTCTCCCTTTCTACTTCACTGTCCTTGCGCTCATTGCAAGATTCTCCCTCTGTCTACTTCATACCTTGTGTTCCATTTCCTCCCTCCTCTCCCTCCCTTGTGTCTCCTTTCCCCCTCGTCTCCCTCCCTTGTGTCTCCTCCCCCCTGTGTTTTTACCACCTCTCCCCCTTGTGTTTTGCCCCCCTGTCCCTCCCATGTCTCTTTCCCCACCTCTCCCTCCCCTGTGTCTCTTGCCCCCCTCTTCCTCCCCTGTGTCTCTTTTCCCCCCTCTGTGTCTCTTTCCCCCATGTCCCTCCCCCACCGTGTATCTTACCCCCTCCCTCATGTCTGTCCTCCCCCATTTCCCTCTCCTGTGTCTCTTCCCCCTCCTCTCCCTCCCCTGTTTCTCTTGCCCCTCTCTTCCTCCCCTGTTTCTCTTCCCCCCTGTGTCTCTTTCCCCCATGTCTCTTCCACCACTGTGTCTCTTCCCCCCTCCCTCATGTCTGTTCCCCCACATTTCCCTCCCCTGTGTCTCTTCCCCCTCCTCTCCCTCCCCTGTGTCTCTCCCCGTCTATCCCTCCTCCATGTGTTTACCCCCTCCTCTCCCACCCCTGTGTGTCCCCCTTCCCTTTTGTCTCTTCCCCCTCCTCTCCCTCCCCTTTGTGTCTCCACCCTCCTCCCCTGTGTCTCTTTGCATGTGCGACCCGTTGCGCAATGCACGTTCACGGCTTACTCTGCGCAATGCGCATGTGCGCCCAATTTGCGGCAATCGTAGTTGTCAAAATGCAATTTGTCCCAAGCGTGACAACGAATCACAGTTTGACAACTATTATATGCGATGATGTATGATTGAATAAAACAGGAAAATGAGCGGAGATAGTTATTTAAATGCTTACATGGAAACAGTTTGAAAATGTGGGAGTGGATGAAGTCAAAAGGATAAGCAATAGGTTAACAGCAGCATATCAATGATGACTTCTTTTGATAAGGAGAACAGTTTGGTGAATAATACAAGGTACAAAATAGTAGGGAGACAGTAGGGATACTTGAAATTGAATCTAGAGCAGCCAGGTCAGCAAAATGATGTAGTGTATTGGCGCAGTCTTGTAGCAGGTTTTCTTACTTATTTATATATGATTTTAGTTTGACATACACAAGGGCTGGCAATGTAGAAAGAGAAGTTGTGGGCCTTGGAAATAAAAAGCATTTTGACAGGAAAGTCAGTGGAGGAAAAAGCGAGTGAAATCACACTCTCCGTAGAGACAATCTGAATATTCACTGAATGAGTAGAACATATGGTACCTGTCTTGGTATGTATAAAGCTGCAAATTACAAGTATTGTTTAGTTGTGGACAGGCCTTCAAAGACTTAACAAGGGCACAGAAAACAAAACATACAGTGCAAGGCAGTGCCATTATTGGACAATACTAGCACATTGCAGTAAAATGCTGTTGAAGGGGATAGATGACATAGTTGTTAGAGTATAAAAAACGGTTAAATCATGATCAGAAATGAGTACATAACAAATGACGGTAATCATTTTCATGCAAGTCCTTGATGCTGGTCACTGATTCATTTTTATATGAATTTAAGGCGATAAAGTAACTCAAAGCCGAATGGAATGGGTTAAAAGTATGAAATAGTAATACATTCAAAATGATTTGTTTAAGGAACCACTCTACAATAAAAAAAAATATATGTTATAAAATGTAAGGTCTGAGTAAAAGGATAATTAGATGGGAAAAATCTCTGCTGGATCTTGGGGCATCCATGAAACTTTGGAAGTTGTGGGTGTGAGAGATGCATTTACATTTCATGAGAGCAGTGCTTGTATCTTTTAATGCAAGCTGCCTACTGAAGGCCTTTGAAGAGTAGAGTGGTGTTACCTCCACTCCCATTTTCCCTCCTGCCCCACCCTACCCTCTCTTGTTAGATATAAACACACTCCTTGTGAACAGGCAGAAAATAATGCAACGAAAACAAGATGGAAGCCTCTAAATAGAGTCTTCAAAAATTCTGATTGCGTATTGTTTTTCTTGAACTACAGTCGTCTGTTAATATTTGTGTTACTTAGTTTTGTTCCTTTTATGCTAATTATTGGAAACTTTTTGATATATTTTACATGGAAGTGGTCTGAATTTCTAGACTGAACATCCAGAGTTATACATTTTGATCTGTCTCACATTTTGCATGCAACTAAACTAAACAACAGGAGTCCGTTTGGAGTATGAAAGCTTATTCACCACAACCAATTATTTGCCAACCACTGAGATAGAAAACACAGCTTGGATTGTTAGAAAAAATTGAGTAGTAAATCCAACTTGATGTTAAAGCGTGCAGCTTTTATAACTCACCATATACAAAATGTTTTTGAAAAGTACTTTATGTTTCTTAGTAAAAGGTTTTACACTTTTGTATATTTCAATAAATTCCAAGCTTTAAATTTGTACTAGTAAAAAAAATGTAATTTTTGTACTCTGTCTTCAGTGGGAGCCTGTTTCATTAAATCACATAATGTTAATTAAACCAAGTTGCAGTTTGCATCATTTTCATGCTGTGAGCATGTGCTTTGCGCTCCTTGCTGATACCAAGGCTAAGGTTGCCAACTGTTAAGATTTAGTGTCATAGCCCAGTTTCCCTACTGTGCTCTTCAGTCCAGAGCCACCTTGGAACCCTAAAGACATATTTGTAGATTAGAACATGTGTTAACAATTCCTGTGTCTGTGTGACTAAGAGAAAGGAACAAGAAGATATTTAAAAGAGAATCAGTATATATAAGAAGAAGGAGGAAAAGTTCTAAAAATATGCAAAGCTGAACAATTAATAAATGTCTGAAAAATGTTGAGGATGCAATAGCAAGGCTAGGGTGGTGGTGATGGTTTGGGGTTGGGTGTAAATGAGGGAGTAGACAATAAATAAAGATGAGGCAGAAGTAAATATAGAAAACTTTTAATAGTAATAGACATTGAAATGTTAATGCAAGATGGAATGAGAGGACATTTGTTCGCTCATGTTTTGCCACTGTAAAGAGATAATTTAGTAGATTCAATAAGCTATCATAGATGCTGTGAAGAGCTATGAAGTTAATGTTCCCCTAGGAAATAGCATTCATAAAGCACATTGCATCTTCTGTGAAGCTTATAACTACTAGGGGAATAATGGCCCAAAAAGTGACCCTAAAAAATTACTTTAATTAGTACACTTTGGAACTGCAGAAGAACAAAGAACATTTGGGAAACACCATTAAAAAAACATGTGGTTAACCATTTTTGCCAACTAAAGCTCAAACTGATGAGATGATACATAATTCTCACACCACAGACCTTACGCGAAAGCCAATGGGATATGAACTATTCTTGAATTTTTACACTGCTTGCAATTAAGGCAATTTAGTTCACCAAATGGAAAGACCTTGGGAAGACCACTGGTGTTTGAGAAGTGGGTCGGCGAAGATGAAACAAAGAGGGGTTATCCTACTGGTATTTCGTTGTATAACATAGTTTTTACTTGAATGCTTGAAGAAGAAGGGTGGTTTTGGTTTGATTACTGATATCTCTTAACTGAACCTTTAACTTGATAGGTGCATAACAGTACCACATTTCTATGCTTCTGTCTGCATCTATAAGCATCACTAAGCATATAGCACTACAAATATAGTTTGAGATGAGTATACATGCATCTGATGGGGAAAAAAAAACTGTTGTTCCTGAGATGAATTATAAATTTGCACCTGCTGAATAGAGACCTAAATGGAAAAGCACATAGAGATAACTGAATATGCAAGTGCAAGCAAATACACAACATTTCCTGTTGTTAAACTGAGTTTTGCATAGATTTTATGCAAAAGCCTGAGGTGATATGAAATGATTATTATGTTCAGTTCTCTCTTCAGACAAATTTAGCTATTTCCCATACCAGTAAAACAGCACAAAAATAATCAGATCTACAAACGAAATATCAAATTGATCTGAAAAAAGCAATTTGACACAAAACCAAGAAGATGACAATAATATACTTCTAATGCAAAGTTAATTTTGAATATATAAGAACAGCATTGTAAATGTTGGATTTATTTATTAATCTGGTTTCTTCTATGATAAGACTGAGAACTGTATTTGAACTTACTAAAAAATCATATTAATGGTTCATGAACCTTCCTAGACATGTGATTTGTAATGAATCTAAATAATAACATATCATTGTACAAGTCATGGAATACTCCCAGAAGCAAATAGTCTGTATGTTATATACAGATATACAACTGAAGCTGAATAATAGATTACTGTCACTCTCTACTATCTAATTCAGGGGTATACAAACTTTGGTGACATGGGATCTACCTTTTTTCAGTAATCACCCTAATCAGATCTATCATGCTAGCATGAATGTCAAGTTTTTTACAGTACATTTATTTTTCCTCATTCTCTGCCACACCTAAACTAATATATTGACAGTCAACGGGTATACTGTTCTCTTGTACAATGAGATTTTAACCTTTATCTAGGTTGAACATGCTGTGCAGTTTGTAAAGCCACAATACACCTGCTACCACTTGGAGAACTATTGGTATATCCATATTTACCTATCTACCTACCTATATCCATATCAACTTATTGGGTGGTCCTGATCTAATGCCATAGAGTGTTATCACTGAGGTCTATAAAACATCAAAGATAGTGAATATTCAGTCTCCAATGATAACATGAAGAAATATTAACTCAAGAGAGATATATTTCCACGGTGTATCTTATGGACCCTTAAAGTATTGGTCCATGATATAGGGTGTCATGCCTTAGTTCAGAACTATAGCAGCAATTCATTATTGTATTATGTGATGCCCTTTATATTAGTACATATTTTAATTCCCTATGAATTTGCTGAAATATATTGCTGAGTGTTTTATTCAAAATGTTAATACTGTGACAGAGTTGGCGTTGGGAGTTCCTGGGTATGAATTGGCGGAAGAAGGAGCATATGTGTTTGTTCATTGCTTTTACCAGCTTTGTGTGGTGAATGAAAGCTAAGCAGAATGTATTAGAATATGGAGTTCAGACAGGAGATGCAACAACATATGAATAAAGAACAGATAGAAAAATCCTGTAATAACTTGTTAGATGGAAAGGTTTATTCTGCATCTGTCCAGAATTAACTTATCTTTCATCTTACCAAGTTTAACATTCACTTAATCTCCAATGTGTACCATTACTCTGCAATACATGTGTTACCCAAGTTATGTTAAGCAAGACATTAAGAAGAAACACAACCTGCACATTTGCAGGATATACAGCTATGGTCACCTTTTCCAAACTGTATTTGCATAACATTATGTGTGTATATTGTGTTGCATAGTAATAATAATAACTTAATGTATTTATGTAAACACGTGTCCTTCTCCAAAGAGCTTACAGCCCAATTGATATTACTGATACATTAGGATAACAAATGCTTAATACTTTAATGTTTGCAGAAATTACTATGACCATCTTTTTAACCAACTGTAGATAGTCTTGTTTGAGAAACATAAATGCTAGAGGCAGTATGTCACACTTTCTCTCATTTGCTATATATATCTTTCATATCTACTTGAGCATGTCATAGAACAGCTTTCTTTCTTTGGCACATAGCTATTGAGGTAAATATAATTACTTTGCACCACTATGTAGAGTAGTTAACAATATTTTTACTTTTAAGCTCTTTTTATTTTGCATTTTAAAATACTACTGTAGCCTATCACTGAGCTCAAATTGTTTATTTAGCCAGACCCTAAGCAGAGGTTGACTGGGCCACATGATTCATTGAGCTTTTAGGCATATTCCATCAGGTCCTAAATGGACCATAACTGTTCGGTTCTATTGGAAGGTTGCTACAATGTTGTTGAGCTGAAAAATAGGATTAATGGAAGTGCAATTCACAGATAACCACCACATCCCTCATGCTCCAGGCAAGAAGCAGGGCTACTAAAGAGGTCCAATATGGAAATCCACAAGATGGCGATAATTATGTTTCCCCCAAACTATAGTAATCTTGTGAAACAGTTGTGAATTGTTATTCTTGTCTTACAATGCCAACCCACTATGTTGTACAATAAGCCTATCTATAAATAATGTGTAATGAAGATTCAAGCAACATAGCGATAAATTGTTATTGTTCCTAATTTGCATATCACCTCAGTTGCTAGAATGACCCTACTGTGAAGGTTTTTTTCTTAAGTTTGAATTATACAGTGAACAGTTTTTAATCAGTTTTCCACCCATCATTATTGTCTTGTAAATCTGCCATCTTGCTTTAGAAATCCATAATACAGATGTAGCCTATTTGCTCTCAATATTGCAAGGGATTGCTGGTGGGGAAACTGGCTGTGGCAACTATAGGCTGCGAGCAAGACAGCCGCTTGATTAGGATTTTGCTGCCTATGGCTGTCACCTTCCCTGAAGCTATGAGAAAATGCTTTAATAGCTACTACTGTGTGCAATGAGAGCTGAGCTACATCTGCCCATGGTCGGCAAGGTAGGGACTTTTACAGCGGGATTGCTTTCAAATATTTACAGACAGGAGTAAATATACAACATATTTTTTCATGAATACCAGGCTTTTTGCCAGACTGAAGCAGGTGAAAAAAATAATCTCCGTATTTTCACTGTTTCCCATGATAATAATTCATTGGGGTGTTATGCATAGTTTATTTTGCAAATATGTTCACTTAGCGGCTTGCTTTTTTTGCTTTCATTGTTGACAGAGTCATAGACATATTCATATTAAATACAACAAATCATTTTTGTTATGAGAGATAAAGAGCACGGCAGAGAAATCTGGAGTATGTTGAAAATGTATTTTATTCTATTTAGTCTTTTTATACATTTGTTTTAATTCATTGTTGCATTCTCTCTCTGTTTCCATAAGTGGTTTTGTCTCTAAACCGCAGATTTCCTTTTGAAAAAAGCATATGAACAAAATTCTCTTTTAATGAGCACTGTTCTATATCCTTGATAATCTTGGAGATCAGTTTATAAAACATATTTTACGCCATTCAAACAAATTTCTATTCCTGAGAGTCTGCTTATGAAACACCGCAGATAACTCTCATCACAATGCTATGTCCCAAGAGAGTTCTAGTTCTTTATAAAATATAACAGTTTTATATGGTACCATGTGCTTTTGCCCTGAAAACTGTCACGCAGTTGCGTTTTGTAATAATTATCTTGATTGTACACTGCCTAGGCGCCATGGGACACCACGGCAATCCACTCCAGCGATTTTCCAAAAGGTATCACATTATTTTCACATATGCTTTTTTATTTTTGTACAAAATTATGCACAAACCTCACAGTAGCAATAAAACTATTAGAGCTGTAAAAGATATGCATGTTACATTTTGCAAAAAGCGTCATAAAATTCAATTAAGAATCACAAACTGCACTCCCACAAGCAGCAATCATGAATGCAGTCATGCAGAGCTGAAATACCTAGGCTTTTATAGACTTGTGCTTTTTTGTCTCTTAGTCTTACGGTAATTGTAATCCTATTAATCTTTCTATTAAATCCTAATAATGCTATAGCTCTGACTTGTCTAATGTTAAGGTCACCTTTTGCTTTTTAGTAACTTATCTAATTATGGGTCAATCCAATCCAGTGATAGACTTTATGAAACATAAGAATGAACTTGGAATCATATGTTAGGGTGATAACTACCGTATTTGCCGGCGTATAAGACGACCCCCCAACATTGCCACTCAAAATCCCTCCTCAACCTCAACCCCCCTCCTCATCCTCAACCTCCCCCCATCCTTATCCTCCCTCTTCAACCCCCTCCTCAACCCCCCTCCTCATCCTCAACCCCCTCCTCAACCTCCCTCCTCAACCTCAACCCCCCTCCTCATCCTCCCTCCTCATCCTAAACCCCCCTCCTCACTTTACCCCTCTAAATACCTCCCCCTCTCCCTTTCCCCTCACTTACCTGCTTCTGCTCCAGCCTCCGCTCCTTCTTGACCTGGCGCGCATGTGACTTCACATGCACGCCACGTCATTAGCATATACCGGGTGCCGGCATTAGAATGAGGAGGGGGGTTGAGGATGAGGAGGGGGAGGCATGAGCTCTGCGCAGACCAAGTGCACCCGGCGTATAAGACGACCCCCCCACTTGGAGGCATGTTTTTCAGGACAAAAAAGTTGTCTTATACGCCGGCAAATATGGTACATACATGTTAAAACAAAGGATGTGACAATGAATATTATAAAAGTGTTATCTTGCCCCAAAAAGAGTTCTTTGTGAAAAACAATAATAAAATATAACTATTACAAGTTAGTTTTTTATTTGATTGAAAAAGTTAATATAAGTTGTCTCATATTGTAGTTGCTTTTACCATAACTCCCTTGTAAGTGGCTCAGGAACTGTCAATACCCTTATAATTACCCCAGCAAGATGCTTCTTGTAAGATGAACTAAGTCATTTACACTTGTGGGGGCTGTCATCGATATAGTATATGGCATTGCAGAATCTATTATTCCAAGGGACATGATGGAGACATGACCGAAATCTGTGGTTATAGTAGTGAGAGTAAACAATGGTTCAGATGTGCTAAGGAGAGGCTAGGATAACTCGTAGAAAACTTCCCAGATCCAAGGTTTCCTATGAGAAAGATTTAATATGATAAGACTTCTCCAAGAGCTCTTCAAAACTTCTCATCTAGAACATAGTGTCTGCCTCCATGCCGACTTCAACTATAAAAAATTTATAGAATAGAACACAATATAATATTTTAATAACTGTAGTTAGTATAATGATAAATAGAACCTTACTAGTAAACATGGATCTGTCTCTTTAATTCTTCCTTTTGCCCTGTCCAGCTTTTAAATCAACACTTGAAAGTAAATCTGCACAAAGCCATTTCCATAATAGTTTTAAATCCTTTTTTTTTTTTTTTTAAATCGTACTGTGCTCTGGGCAAAACTTCAAAAGTTCATGTTGAGAATGAACATTTAGCAAAAGCAAATCTAAAATATTGTGTTTACTGCTCTTGTGGAAGATCGTGTTTGCATTTTATTGACAACTGAGCTTTACTGATGACCAATTTACCCGAATATGTTTAAACTTAGAATGTCACAAACCTTCTGGATTTTAGGACTATAAGCTCTTGTTATAGAAGCAACTTATAAATTATACATGAAAGTGTATAATATTTCATACTGCAAGATTTCTTAACCTTTCTAGAGCTTAGGAACTGATCTCTCTTTCATGGTAAACCCTCTACACAATGAAAGTATTTTCTTTTATATCCAACTGTTTGTAAAATTAGGATGCATACAGAAGAACTGCATTTTTATTCTCCTAGTGAAACGGAGAACTTTATTAGATTTACAATAAACTTAGCTCCATTTTCCATCTCCTTCTTTAAAACCTTCTTTGCAGCTGGCACAAATATTCCCCTTATATGTTCGTCCATACACATAGCATCTCCAAACACGACTAGCTTTTCAGCAAATACATATGGTCCAACCCTACTATTCAAATTAATGTATCACAGCCCATTTTCATCAGATATGTATTTTACATATGTAAGATCTTTTAAGAACTACCCTTACTATGTCTTAATAAAGATAGATTACCCCAAGGTGCAGTGTTGCAGAATATTAATTATAAAAATAAATTTTATAAGCTACAAAATAAAATAGGCAAGTACATATTTTGGTTATTTTTCATAAATATAATAATTATAATATATAATTTGATAATAGTATAATAGATAATTGACAGTGCATGAGTAGTCAATTAACCATGGTTTGACATTCTATGAAAACTACATTGAGGTCTACATTTCATATTTTGTTACACACACATAGTCTCATTTTAATATAATGGATTTTGGTAGTGTTTAGGAAGAACATTTACACTACGGTGCTATTTTTCTGAGTCTACAGTTTATTTAATGATATGCTTCAGGAGAGATAAACAGAAAATGTTATGAGGTAGTGAAGAAATGGAATACGAGCTTAACTTGGATTTAGGTTTACCCATGCTATATTTGCTCTAGGTGGTTATTATGAATAATAATAAAGTAATAATAATTCAACCAATTATACTTGCCAAATTGCATGGTTTATTAACAATAAAATAGAAATATGCATGTGGACATTATTTTTATAGCTCATATTAATGCTAATTCTCTGGATTTGAAGGCAGAGTTGTTGTTCAGTTATATTTCTTATATCTTGAATAGATTTGTTTCTCTAAAGACCAATATGATTTTATAGGTATAAACTCTTTGCTGAAGTCAATCTTGAACACAAGATGGTTCCAAGTTGAGTAATAATTAAGTTCAAACTATTGCAGTTAATATTAGCAATCTTGACCAAGAAAGTCAACAGGATGCCCGCCATTTTGTATTTGTCATCTATAATGTATATTTTATCCCTTGTCTGCTTCTTGCTCTTTTCTTCCCAATTAATTTATATAAGAACAGATCTCCAAATAGAAATGTGAAGGTGCTTGATAAATATGCTACAAACATTACTCCAACCACAATCTGATACAAAAACTTCTGTACAGCAGATCTGCCATAAAAAGTACTGAAATGTTAAGCATTGTCTGTGTTCAGCTTGGCATGATGCCGTCTGTATTTCTTTTGTGCAGCTGCCAATTCATAGCTTTCTTTGCATTTGGAAGTACACAGCGGCAGAATGTATGTAACAGATGCCACATATTTTTTTAAATGTCCAGCACAAGAAACCTTGCAAACATTGGCTTGTCAACGAGGAGCTTGGATATCTGGCAGTGGTTCAGCTATGGAGGTGTACTGGTGCTAAGCCTGAATTGTTTCAAAACTTATCTCTTACATTTTTACTGCTACTCTAAATAGAAATTGGCCATATAACAAAACATTTTGCTAATCCATATTAACTATGTTTTTCAGTCCCTGTGCATGTTTATATATTTATTGGGCTCATATTCTTTGCTGAGCAGCTATGGGTTTATTAATGGAATGAAAACATTGCAGCATGTTTAATCATGATCCAATAAAATGCTAAATTTGCTCTTTTAGTTCGTATTTATTTGACTTTAAGAAGAAGTGTGTTGGGCAAGTTTATATGCACCTTAATGAAACTATAGTGGATGTTTGTACAAGTCAACAACATTCAAATTAATATTTAAACTATCTAATGAATCAGGATAATGTTCTTAACCCCCTACTATTTCCATGTAATCTCAACCCTCATTTCCTCTACATTCACATTGTATCCTCTTCTATTACAATTCACTAGTTGTCTGAAACCTTAATAACTATCAAGTCTTATCAACCCTATTCTTAAAACATATTTACAAAACAGTTTTGACACCGACATGACTGCTTAAACTCTCAATACAACATGGTGGACTGCCTTCACCTCCAACATTGACAGAACATAAATGGCAGGGTTGTCTCCTTAAACTTTAAATATAAATACATATATTTAAAGGATCACTTAAGTGTCATATTTACAGTATGCTATTATGAAGAACATGACTTGATGATGTGCAAACTGTTTTTCCAAAGTTAAAATAAATATAGATTTTCATTGTAACTGTTGTATTCAGTTTTACCTTTGTTCAAAAAATAATTAGAAACCTGAGAGGAATGGAAGGATCCATGGATTCAGCTCAATTAAAAACTACCTCTCTAAACATCATGCAATGTACAAGAAGAGCATTCTCCACCTCATATTCAGACTACAGGCAGACTATGCTCCTGGTTTAATTATTATTTCCTTTATTTGTAACACGCCAACATATTCTGTAGAGCTATACAGGAGTAAGTTCAAGTCAAAAACAATATTAAAACAATGCAAAATAATGTTAGTTTGTTGTATACATTAAGGGTGACATCCAAAACTCTACAGGTCCTTTAGGATACAGAAGCAAGATGGACCATATTATTAAAGAAATGCAATATACGTTTTAAAATGCTTTTATTTTTGTTATACAGATGTTTTGTATTTTATAATGATTGTTCCTATTTGTACAGAGTACATTACTTACATTGCTCTGCCAGATATAGAATATTAACTACCATGTTCTGATTAGAGTTGCCATCCTGGGAACCTTCTTCTCTGACTCCTGTAAATTGCCTCAAGTGTAATTATGTTGACTACAATGGACTAGTGATATTAAACATGGCCATGTATGTGGCACCACTGCTTTATACTGTTAAATTCCAGAGGAGCAAGCAATTTAAACCTCTGGCAGCTAAAGGATTATAGATTCTGCAAACCAATCCTCTACAGTTCATTACAGGACAGTGAACCAAAAAAAAGAAGAAAAAAAATCAATACAACTTTTTCACGACAATGGCCATCATTTGTTGTGTTTCTGTAGTTATCAAGACCCTTCGGTCTATTGTACTTTGCAACACTTACAAGAAAATAACAACAAACCCATCACACTTGTCATTTTAAGTAATCATATGCAAGCGTATCCAGATGAGAACCAATTATGCTTGTTATAATCAGATAAAGAAAGAAGTAATTGTAATCACAGATTTGAACGTAATAAAATACAGGTGCAAAGCCGAAAAGATAGTCTGCTCGACATGCTACTTTTTAATAGTGATTCTGTGTTGGAAAGCTGCTAATTGTTATTACTCATGCAGACGTCTTTGAGACAGCAAAAAGTAGAATCAAGAAAGAATTGTGAGACTATGCCACTGTAAAACTTTATAAATATGCATATAGGATTTAAAACTTTTATGTGTTTCGTGACAGTTCAAATGCTAATTTACACAATGCAGATGTTTTTTTAAAAGAATTGAATAGACAGGGGACAGATAATTTGTAATTAAGCTGTTCAAAATGCTTGAGAATTTCAGCACATTTTATTATATTTTAATTTTTTTAATACCTAGCCAGTATATTGGCATTTGATATCATTTTTTGCATTAAATAATAGATTCCACTTGAGAATCATATTAACAGTATTCTCATTTAAAAAACTCTTGATAATGGATTAGACATTTTTAGGAAATAGTTACAGCAGTTCATTAATTCGCTATTGCTTGCAATAAGTATTTATTAGGAGCATCCACTTCTTTGTTTTGTTTTTAATTTTAGATCCTTTTAATCTTATTTAATTTTATGGTGGAAACTCTTTCCAAATATCATATATGCATCCAAAGTCTTCTCCCAGGTGATAAAAAAATATGACTTACCATGAGTAGTATCTGCATATAATGATGAATTAAATTTAAGTTCCCCTGTACGTTTGGGGAAAACATCACATTTCTTAATTATGGAAGAAATTAACATTAGCACAATATGAAAACGAAGCATAAAAACATTTTTAGAGCAAATCTTAATTTTAGCAGATGCTGGGCCTCTAGAGCAGTGCTTGTTGGTTATGTGTGAAAGGGAGGGTAGTTGCGTTTATGAGTTGAACTTTCATTTAATTCTATTTTTGTGTGTGGTAACTTAGTGGCAAAATTTCAATATTACTGAATTTTATAACTGAACTTTGCATTCAGTATCCCTCCTAATACTGTTACTGGATTAAAATAAATCTGCTCATGATCAAGATCTTCTCATTAGCATACTAACTATTGCTAAGAAACAGGCAGTGATTATGAGAAAAATATGTGTTATATAGATAGATTTGGTGTACTTACAAAGTTATAGGCAGGAAAGTAAATTCCAGCTTTGCACACCCACAGGGAGCTTACATAACCAAGTATGCAGAGGAAATGCAGCTAGGTATGGAGTTTGAACTTTCAAACAAAGTACTTACTGCAGGATGGAATCACATGTTTTATTGGGGTCGGAGCTTACAACTGAATCAGAGCACAAGGATATAGAGAGAAAGAGACTACATGTCCCAGGCTCCTTTGCAAAACAGGAACCCTAGTGTATGATACAAATATATCTGCTTTCTCCTGATTGGCCAAACAAATTATGAATTTTATGCTAATCTTAGCAGGGATTTTCAGAGGTGTCAACTGACAAAAGCCTCAGCTTGCAAACCGAAAAGATTTAGCAAACGTCAGGGTGAGTTTGTAAATGTTTATTTTGGTATTTGTTCATGCAAAACATTGTTTGCATACACTACTGATTCTCCTCTATCATATGCACTCATAATCCCAGAAACTTAGATATGCCTTTAAGTGGTCCTTTAAAGGGCATGTTTCTTTTTTTCTTATTTTCTAAAATATCATTTGCTCAGTATCACTTCAAGTACTTCAAAAGAGCAAAACCTGAATATTCATCTTTGGATATCCTTTAAGACCGTCAATACTAAAATTAGTATTGCAATGGGAAAAAGTACTTTGAATTATGTGTTAAAGCCACATAAATAAGATAACATCCTGTGTTACTCTTTAAGGCCACATTGATGAATGAGAAGCTTTGATGAATATTCTGGAGCGAGAGCATCCCTTTGTAGACTTGGCTGGGGGAATCTTAGACAGAGACCCAAAGGATGATGACACACTCCAGTAATTTATCTTTAAGAACTCAACAAGATAAGCCCTGAACTAGATACATGTCAGATATCTATCAATAGGCAAATTACTTTGGTTATTGACAGTTTACAAATTGCAGCTAATTTTCATCCCAAGTGGAGGTCAATTGCTAGCCTCAACTATGCTTTTGTCGGTGACCCTTCCTTAATACTAATGACTCTAATTATAGCTTATATAAGAAGTACAACTGCTAAAGTTGTGTGTTGTGATCAAAAGTAACCAGAAAAGTATAATGTCTTACTCTGCAAATTAAATAAGATGTTACAAACATTATATTAAGAACAATGTCTTTCTTATGAGTTTGCATACTCCATTAAATGCTGACCACTTGTTTCCTGGCCGGACACTGATACAAAGGATCCAATGATTATTTTTTGTTTGTGGTTTAAACTTCACATCTTTCCTGTTGGGTAATTAAGCTGTTACTGAAACCACTGCTATTTAAAGTATTATATGTGTTGCACTCTGTTCCTATAAAACTGGTAATCATTTCTAAGCTTTGGTATACATTAAGATTGTAGACAGCTTTAGCATGTGAGCCTATTACTTTACATGCTATGTATTATAGGGATTAACTTTGTTCAACAGTACGGCGAAAGGTAAAAAAACAAGTATACGTGAAAATAATATTGTATAATACAATGGAAGGTTTCTGGATATCACTAGGAATATAATATACCTCTTAACGCTTAAAAGCTTTGTTTCTTCTGCCTAAGATTTTACATATACTTCCTAACTGGTTTCTCCCATCTTCAGCTCATAATGGCGGCGTACTTCTCCTTGCCATGTTTCATAGCAATCAATCAGTGGCAACGTTCGACAACATGATCCTTGAAAGGGGTTGCTGACAGGCTAATTTGAAACACTGCACTCCACACTCTGTGTATTCATGAGCTGCATGAGCTGCAGAAGGCAGACCCAAACAGGTAGAAATTATATGATTTTAGGCAGAGAAATCATAGAGCATTTAAGTGCTTCATATTAAAATAAATACATACACAGGTATATTATATACCTCGTGATATCCAGGAACCTTCCATGTTCCTTTAAAGGGGACATGACATTCACCAACACTGCTTGACACCAGTAGTTAGAGGCTTGAAAAAATGGTATTCTAACTGTGGGTAGCAGAGGAAAAAGTTACTGTGATTATCAACACAATGTAGAGCCCATGGTTTTCTTATAGCCACCCTTTGTAATCTATAGCTGTTCTTTATTTAATCTTATGATAGCAATAATTAAATGACCCCACCATGCACAAAAGGTTCCAGTGCCTTGCTTGATGCAGCCTGGCTATAACTACATCTGTTCACAGAGAGATACTTAAAACACTCATTATCCCCTCTAACTATATCAATTTAACAGTTTCATAAAGGAAAACACATTTTCCATATGCCTTTCACTCCTGTATCCGATGGCTCAGAGCACAACTTACGGCTTTAAAAGTTACACTTTATTATCAATATAACTTTTACGTTTACCCAATCATTTTTGCACATTTTGTTCCTTGGGTAGCAACTGCCCATTTTAAACCATGCACAATTACAATGTTCTTGTATCTATTTATGCTTAGTAAGTAGTTGTTTAAGCTATTTAAGCTTTGACATTCGTTGCATTTGCCTTGACATTTAGCATTGTGTCCACAAAGTGTGATTTATTCGATTCTCAGTAGGTACAGTGCGTTTGATAAATATACATAAGAAATCTGTGCAACTTTCTTGAAAAAAAGAAAAAATAACACATTTTTTAATGTAGATGCTATAGTGGAAAGAATGCGAAAGGAATCACATAAATATAAAAACATCACCACCTAGTTACATGACATTTGTATGGAATGCAGGCATTGGCATTTTAATATTACATTGTAAATTATTTTGCTTACGCTTAACACTTTATTCTAATTAGTGCATGTGCCATTAAAATGACACCAAGAGCTGGTAGCCAGCTCTCAAAGCATTTGTTCCAATTTTAAGAAAATAACAAAACTTGAATGGTAGCTTCCTCTCGTTTTAAGTAAAAAACAACAGGAGACAATATATATATATATATATATATACAGTATATATATATATATATATAAATATATATATATATAAAACGCTCTATATATTTTACATCTAAATTTCTGTAAGTAATCTATTTCATAAAAGTCCCTTAATAATAATAATAATAATAATAATAATATATTAATAATAATATTAATAATAATAATAATATATTAATAATAATAATAAGTAGTTTCAAAATCACTTGGCCTTATATTATTTTGCTAATACAGTAAACTCCCCGTTATCCGGCACCTATGGGGAGTCCCTATTTCTGGATAACTCTAGTTGCCATTCATCGGGAGTCGCCGAATTTAAGGTTCTACTAAACTACCCTTAAACACCAGGCATTAGCACTTAATCTTGGCCATTTAGGACCAAAAAAAAACAATTAGAAAAAAAGTTACTTTTTTTTTTTTGCAGTTTCGAACTGCCGGATAGTGCCGGTTATGCTGGATTAGCAGGAGTTTTTTGAAAATGGAGAATTGATGCCGGTGACGGTTGCTTGAGAGTGCCGGTTGGTTAGGTGACGGATAACCGGGAGTTTACTTTATTAATATCATGTAGTAAATATCATTGCAGACTGCAAGACAGTAGAATTGACTATAAGAGTTAGATCTCTTAAGTTGTAACAAAAGTAGACCGAGTGAAAATCTGTGCAACTTTTCCAGCTCTCATGGAAATTTAAAGGACCACTGTAGTTTGGGAAAAACTTCACATGTAACAAAATACCAACATTAGCAGGTATGTAAGACAGGAACATAAAAACATTGTAGAGAACTGTGTATTGACATTACTCTGATTGTGTCATGTGGGATCCTACAGGGCCTTATTCTACCAATGAGATCTATTGTCAAGTGGCAATTTGAAGAGAGCTTTTTAATAGAAGTGAATGCAGATCATATATGTGTTTCTACTGTTACTCCCATTCCTCTCTGGTTTCTAATCATTTAGCAAACAAAGACAAAATGTCCATCGTCATTAAAGCAAAATTGAATAATTACAATTAAAGGCTGTAATTATTTGTCTTAAACTGTGTAAAAACAAGTGAAGATCTAAAAAAAACACACAGTGTAACGCAAGGATCAGCATGTTGGTATGTTGGGGGATTTTGCTGACTTCCAAAACAGTTAATCCTATGGACACCCCTGGACTATAAGACTATATTCTGTACATGACTTATCTAAAATATATGGGTGTTCATTCCCCAAAACTATAAAAGAGTCTCCAAAGAGCAGCGAAGGGCTACAATGAAAATTTCACATTGCAGACTTAAGTGAACCGCAATTCAGCCATATATAAGAAATCATCATTATTCAACTCGTTTTGCCCGCTCACATATTTCTTAACAATGACTTTTAATACTGCAAAGTAAATATTTTCACACCGAGAAAGCACTAAAATATGACATTGCCAAAGCTAGTTTAAGTACAATTGATTGCCAAATCATTTGGAATGATGAGGGGTTCACTGTCACTCCGATGCCAATTATGTTGAATCAATGTTGCTTGAAAGATATGATTTTCATTAAAGTCCTAAGAAAAGATGAAAAGGTGTTTTGACAGGTGCAGAGAGTGTAGCAGAGCAAGCCGAACAATAAGATCCAGGGAAGGAGATGAATAGGTATGTCTTGATTTAGCTGTTTTGATTTCCATATATTTCAACGTAGGAAGTATTGGACACTTCTACATCCTATTTAAAGCTATGCCCAAAAAAATTGTATTATTTATAATATTAACTATTATTGGTTACATACTTGAAAAGAATATTGTTGGAAGGTTCATTTTGCAATTTAAGATGCTTAAAACAACTGATTAGATTTTGATTATTTTTATGTTGGTTTTCTCAACGTATATAGTTTTATGTGGATGCAATTTGGGTCCATTCATTTGATTTGCATCAGTTTTGTTCTTCACTGATAGTGAGCGGTTGAAGATTTACAACAGATGTTATATTGGGTTTTTACTTTTAAAGGTTCATTGTTATACCCTAACAATAAGAGGCAGATGTTTTAGTTAGCTGCCGATCCTTTATAAAACTCCAGTTCAGTGATTTTAAAAACAATTTCCATTATGAAAATTATTTTAGCTTTTCAGTCCCCAGCCAAGCTACTTTTCGGTACCCGTTATAAGACTATTATGGGATTGCAAGCCACTCTGCTCTGGGAGCTTGTGATAGCTAGATAGATAGATAGATAGATAGATAGATAGATAGATAGATAGATAGATAGATAGATAGGTATACCAATAGATAGATAGATAGATAGATAGATAGATAGATAGATAGATATATAGATAGTTAGATAGATAGATAGGTATACCAATAGATAGATAGATAGATAGATAGATAGATAGATGCATAGATAGATGCATAGATAGATACATAGATAGATAGATAGATAGATAGATAGATAGATATACCAATAGATAGATAGATAGATAGATAGATAGATAGATAGATAGATAGATAGATATACCAATAGATAGATGGATAGATAGATAGATAGATAGATAGATAGATAGATAGATAGATAGATAGATAAGTATACCGATAGATAGATAGATAGATAGATAGATAGATAGATAGATAGATAGATATCAATAGATAGATAGATAGATAAATAGATAGATAGATAGATAGATAGATAGATAGATAGATAAATAGGTATACCAACAGATAGATAGATAGATAAATAGATAGATAGATAGATAGAGCAAACAATCGATAGATAGATTGATAGATAGATAGATAGATAGATAGATAGATAGATAGATAGATAGATAGAGCAAACAATAGATAGATAGATAGATAGATAGATAGATAGATAGATAGATAGATAGAACAAACGATAGATAGATAGATAGATAGATAGATAGATAGATAGATAGATAGATAGATAGATAGATAGATAGACAGACCAGCTTGTATATTAATAGTGGTGTTCATTGACAGTCTCCCAACCAGAGTTAATAAGCTTATCGCTGATTAAAGAAACCACTTTAACTCAGCAAGCCTCCAGTCAGCCGGATCGGTAGAGGTCCACTAATTCCTATTTTTGTCTAGAGATTAGGGGCCTCTATATATCCAGACCATTCAGAAAAAGTATTTAGATCTGCCTATTAACCAGAGCCACCGCCTCAGCTAGATGACTTAAGTCTGACAAGTTAATGTTTGAAGGTAAGTTTAATATTAATTATTGATTCTTAAAGCTATTAAATAGAAGATTGATTAATAATAAATAATGAAAACATCTAGCTCCAGTAGCTAAGGCACTGCAGTGGTCCTTTAATGTTGAACAATATACATGCTAAAAGGTTTTATATTGGGGTTCACTGACCGCTTCTGGGTCGCTACCTTGTCGTGGTGAAGGGGCTTGTGTACCATGTAGCGTCACCCAAGATGTTCAGGTCACAGCAGAGAGATTAGACACATCACGGTCCACTGTAGAAGGATCTGGCAACCCACTCCAGTATCTTTGCCAAGACAACCTTATGGATAAGCACAACCAGAGACATAACAGTAGATGTGCCTGGCATGCTGTGGTCCATAGGGACACCAAGAGTTAGACATGATTGAACAACTAAACAACAACAATGTTCACTGTACTGTCCACATAAATGTCTCCATTACATCATGAAATCTGGAGATGTAGATCAAGAATTGCATTTTGCATTACTTATTTAGAGGAAATTCATTTCTTTATTTGCCAAAGGGTGAAAAACACATTTTATAGATCAAATATGAAATTTAGAATTCAGTCACAGTGTGTCCCGGCATCTCAAACCTGTTGATAACTAGCGTGGATTCCAGACGTTCCTGCATTGTACTCTAGGAGGTGAACCAAACTAGGACAGATGCTGTTTTTCATGAAGCAACGCAGAATATTAATATCTTAATCAGCGTGAATAAAACTGTGGCTCTTCAGTCGTTGCTTTGAAATCTGAGCAGCTGTTCCAGTGGACTTTTGACTTTGTGTTACTTACATTTGATCTCCTGGTCCCTTTTGCCTCATCCCAAGGTGGCGAGGGCTGTAGCTACATGGGAAATGTGATGGCACTGACCTAAGTAATTTAAATGTTTTCTCTAGGGGAGTAACTGCTTAACTTATCATTAAAATTCTACAGGAAATAGTCATTACATTAATGTTCTTTAACCTCTTTAGTTATCCACGCTCCTTACTGTTAGTATCATTTTGTTTTCATTAAAATGGTGTCCTTTAGCGTCGCTGGCTGCCTTTTTCTTAAGGATTTGTTTATACTGTACATTTTTCTACATTAATGCCCTTCTACTTTCTGCTTGAATGCACAAATTACTTGCCTTTTGAATAACCCGTGTAATTTAATGGGTATACAATCTCTGTTAGAAACTCTTTGTGGTGAAAAAAGAACGGTAATAAATTCTGTGCAATAAACAATAATTTATCTTCAAAGCTTCCCAGTTTGAGATAGAATTTTAGGATTTGCTGATTATTCCTCCAGCAGGAAAACATTTCCTTCTTTTATTCTATTATTTGTAGTAAAAAATGGTAATTCCAGGTAAATGTTGTAATATGGAAGCGTTATATATATATATATATATATATATATATATATATATATATATATATATATATGAGCAAGTGCAATTTTCAATGGAAATGCTATTTTGAAGAAGTAATTTGTGGCATATTTATATATTTTTATATATATATATATATATATATATATATATATATGTATATATATAATTTTAGTTGTTCAGTTCTTCTGACTCTCAGTGACCATATGGACCCTATCACACCAGGTACATCTGTCTGTGTCTGGTTGTGCTTATCCATATGGATTTCTTGGCAAAGATACTGGAGTGGGTTGTCAGCTCCTTCTCCAGTGAATTGCAATTTCTCCGACCTCTCTGCTTTGACCTGCCCATCTTTGGTGACCCTACATGGTATAGCTCACAGCTACATTGAAGTACACAAGTCCCATCACCGCGACAGGCTGGCGATTCAGAAGGGGATATATACTGTATATATATATATATATATATATATATATATATATATATATATATATATTTATAGATAATAAATAGTACATTGTTGTTCACATTTAAATGTCTAAAACAAGTAAAAAAAACTTGTTTCATGCCCAGAATTCTGAGAAATACAGTTATTACACTGCATTCTGGGAGCCTTGGCTGGGGCATGCAAATGTGCCCACATAGGCAATGCTCTTGCAATCCATAACCATTTCAAACATGGTTTCCCTTAAGCATATGCCTGCTGTATCAAACAACTTCGAGCAAAGCTAGGGTTGGATTATATACAAGCCTTCTTCATAATAGCATTCTTATAGAAAATCTTACTTGCTCATGTCTAGGGTCCCTGCTGTTAAGTGCATGTCGTCGCCAATTAGTGAGCAGAGCAATCCAATATTGTATTGTAGCTACATAATTGTGAGCATGTTTTAAGAAGAATGGGGACCACATACTAGGAGTTGAACTCACTCCCCAATGAGGACCCACATTTTCCTCCTCATTGATGAAAAGACAAAATTAGAGCACATTCTAAAAAACTCAAAACCAATATCAATATCATAAAGCTGCTAAAGCTGGTGTGAAACACAATTTACAATTGAGTGAAATTGTCACTACATGTTAATGGTCCTTTGAAATCCTGTCAGTCTGATTATATGGATCCCTAAAATATTTACAAATTGAAAGATATTTTTTGTAGCTTTCTTCTCTATCTGCTAGTGATGGAAATTATGATAGTTTCATATATTGATTTATTTTCCGAGCTGTTGCCAACAATGAGAACCAGTGGTCATTATATCCAAGTGCTTCTTATTACTTGTTGCCTAAGGTGCAGAAATATTTATTTTGAGCATTTCTTATGGGGATGCCGACTTTAGTGTTAAAACTTTGTTACTGTTATTTTGATTTCATAAACTCAATTATAATACTGCTGTTTAGAAATGTGTCCCAAACAGGTTTATCAGATCAATTTAGCCATGAGGCAAAATAATTGAAATTGATTGACAGATTGAGATTAACAGATTGACAGATTGAATGAACTGCCCCCCATATCAATGCTGCACATCATATAAAGAAGTTCTTGCTGTTTAAAGAACAACAATCCAAGATTTGCAATTTTATAATCACATATAACGTAATCTTATAGTTTCGTCAAAATACGAATGCTTAAGCCCAAAAATTATTTTTGTCTCTGGTTGTGCTTATGCATACAGTTTTCTTGGCAAATATACTGAAATTTGTTGCCAGTTCCTCCTCCAGTGGACCGCAATTTTTCTGATCTCTCGGCTATGACCTGTCCATATTGGGTGACCCCTTCACCATGACAAGGCAACAATCCAGAAAGGGATACACACTCTGCGACTCTAAGTGAAAAAGTGGACAAGTAACTGAGCTAGATTTATTAAAGTGTACAGCTACCTTTTTTTTAAATTATTATTATTATTATTAGTAGTAGTAATATTATTATTAGTAGTAGTAGTAGAAGTAGTAGTAGTAGAAGTAGTAGTAGTAGAAGTAGTAGTATTAACATGGCTGGATTACCCATTAGGCCAACTAGGCATCTGCCTAGGGGGGCTTCCCTGTGAGGGGCACCACTTTAAAAAAAATGGTTCCTGGCTTAAAAAAATGAAATGCTGCAGTTCATAGACTTGTTACTAGGGTGTAACAACCTAGAATAGGAGAGTTACAACAGGAAAAGGAACTTAAATGCACCGAAAAGGCAAAAATGGTGCATGCATACTTTGCATAGTCACTGCCTTCTCACACTTCACTGCCCAGGGGCTCCAAAAAGATAGATCCGGCCCTGAGTATTGATGCTGTTGTTCACTACAACTCAGTTATTATGACATACATGACATATTCTCTACTTCTTCATCTTTGCAGTGATTGCAATTGAGCATGTCCAGTGATTGCCAATGAAGACTAATTCTAAATGTGTGAGAGTAATGAACAATACTTGTCGATTTCATGAATTGTGTATTTTTTTCACATGCTATAATAGAAAACAATGCTGAGGTGCATTTTAATCACTTTCTTGGTTTGTATTAAAATAGCACATGAGAGGTAACCCCTTTTACTCCTCACCTTTGATTATAATGCAAACTGCAATCCATATTGTAGATATAAATAAAGGGCCATTTACCTCACTGTGGTGTGGAAGATCACAATGTTATATGTTAAAAAAGCTATTGTTTAATTACACTGATTACAGCTAAAAAATATATAGTTTTAAGTCTGTTTACAAGCACAGTACGTCCTGCCGACCGGCAGGTACATGATTAATAACAGCAGAGCTGTGCAGTGAGGACACTGATTGATAAGAGTTTTCCCCTGAACTCAAAATTAAACACACAACAGACCTATTTAGGTGTTTCCAGCACTCTCTGATCGGCACACACTGATTTGTTGAGGGTTAACTGCTTTTCTCTTTTGCTCACTACACAGAGCTGAAACTGCATGTCTGGGAGTGGGCAGCCAGTGACACATGTAAACACAGACTTTATTGAATTTTCACTGAAAATGCACAGATTTAAAAAAATCATAAAAATATGTCAATATGCTTTTAATGGATCTTGTGCTGATTTAAATTATATGTATTAAAATACATGACAGTTTTACAGACCTGCTCCTAATTAAAATCATGGGAATAGACAATGCAAGGATGGTAATGTTGTATAGCAGCTTTAGAGACAGGTCTGAGAAACAAAACACAATGAAAGGGATCTGGGATAATGTTTTGCATACACCTCACTGTATAGCAGGGGTGAGCAATTCATTTCCCAAAGGGGCCACATGAGAAACTCGGAATGGTGTGGAGGGCCAAACCATAGGCTGAACTTAACTTTGCTCAATATTAATTTTATAGCTTTATTTTATTTTCTCAGTGCCAGGAGATGTATCTTCATAATGCTATCCATCACAGTTAGACACAACACTGCTGCTCACAAATTGCCTCCTTTTACAATTTGCAGTTTTTTTTTGTCCAGGAAACAAATTTGTAACCCACTGTAGCGGGCTAGACAGAGACAGCCAAAGGGCCGGATGTGGCCCGCGGGCCACACAATGCCCAGGTCTGCTGTATAAGCTTACAATGGCTCACCAAAGGTAATAGTGACCATACGGTATCTTAGTTACCATTGAAAAGCAAGATTGTAATGTGTTACTCTCCTGTTATCACCATCAGTGCTAACGATGTATATAAATTAAGATATTTCCTCAATTATGCATAAATTATGTGCTAAAAACTCAACAAAGGGAAAACAGACATTTTTTCTTAGTGTACAATATTGTTTTTTACCAGAAAATAAATAAAAATTGAATAAACCATTATTTTTTTTCTTCTACTGTGTATTGCACACTTGGGCATTTCATTTTAATATGAAAAATAAAGTATTGTTTTTCTCCATAAAGATAGAGGAATCTGCAGCCGAGCTTAGTTATATCACCGTGTGATTGATTTGAAAATCAAATATTACAATAAGAATTTTTCAGGATCATTGGGGATGAACTGCACAGATGAGTTAGATTAATTGCCTGGTGTCAAAAGAAAATGTGGACTTGTTCATGTGCTGCTGAACTTACAATATGTTGTCTTGCCAGACACCAAATTATTTAACAATTATATATCTTAGTGAGACTATGTTGTCAAAAAATATTCCATTGCTCATCATTACCAGTTCATTAAATGTTATTACATTTTACTTTAGATAACCTTTCCTTGATATTTAACTATAATTGTTCATCATTTTCCAGTTTTACTCCTTATTTTAAGACTATATGTGCTATCATTAAAATAATACCAAATGCAATCTACATCGTCTTTGCCACAATTAATACAAATTAAACAAAGCTTTGACTGTTCATAAAATCCATCATTTGGTGGTAAAAATAGTAACTACTGTATTTGCAACCCATCAAATATTCCATTAAAATTATATTTGCCTTAAATTAAAAAAAAAAAAACATTCTTCAAAGTAATTTACTCATTTATTTTATTAGATTTCAAAATCCAATTTGCATCAAAGTAGTAATTAAATTCTTGAAAATATAATTTGGGAAAAACACATTTTTATATGGCATCATTTGAAAAAAAAAATATAGTAACTTCTGTATATTTGCTCAGATTTTATGTAGATGAATTTCATCAAAATAAAAACAAAATTACACTAGGAGAACCATAAGTGTGTTGATTTAGGCACTTGACAATTATGCCCTCATTGGTAAAAAACAGCTGCTTTATGAGCATTCTATATTTTATGTGAATTATCTTCCAATATTAAATAAAGAAAATAGGCACAACGATTCTCTTTTTGCCTTAAAGCTTCCAGAAGGCAAAAGTTTGCAATTTGCCAGCTGTGCTTCTTGTTCTGTTGTTCTTTTAAAGATGTGAAAAGATGTCACTGTATGTATAATATAAATATATAAAAAATAAATAGTACATTTGCAAGCCCATTTGAAAGTGTAAAAATAAGTTAAAAACATATTTATTGCTCAGGTTTCCCAGAAATACAGTCATTGTACTGCACTCTGGGAGACTGGGCAGGGACATGTAAATGAGGATATAATGTAGCTTACTCTTAAATCCAAAATACCATTTTAGACATGTCTCCTTTTAAGCATGTGCTCGCTTTATAACACAGCTTTAAGCAAAGCATAGGATTGAATTATGCGCAAGCCAGGTACCCACCCACAGACAGTCACTGTTTCGAGGTTAATGCCTCTCATCATTGCGGGGCTGGTTCTGATTTGTGAGGTAGATTTTTTGGTGATAGAGTTTATCACAAAATCTAAATATAAAGATAGATAAATAAACAGAAATATATATGTATATAATGACAACAGTCTTCTTCCTATTATATAGTACTCAAATGGTATATGTCAATCTTTAACTCTTAAATAATTATTTTAATTCAGTGATTGTGCAACCTTTAAACGCCTTTTAAACCATTTTAACCTCAATTATAACTATTGCAGAAGCTTTTTATGGATATATTTTATATCATTACCTACATTATATGTAATTATACTAATCATTTGATCATTTTTTTCTGGTCGGCAGCATTTTTATTGGTCTCAGATACTGTATCACATATATAAACATATTTTAAGTTCTTTCTGAAAATGACAGGGGTAAAAATGGTTCTGTAACTACATTTAGAGCAATAAAAATAAGCAATTAATAATGATATAAAGGGTCAATAAATGTTACACAACATAACAGCAGCATTTACACAACACAATCAATTAACTAACAAATTAATTACTGTTAAACTGTACTTGACAAAATAAAATATAATTGTTTGGCAGCATACATGAAGCTTTGCCAGAGAACTACATTGAAGCCAAGTCTTTATCTCAGTCCATCTGATCTTAGCAGATGCTGGTCTCAGGGCATTTGGATGCCATTCCAGGCCAATGGCCCTATCTAAAATTTGAGTCTCAACTACACATTAAACTGCAGTGACTGATTTAATGTACAGTTCCATTCTCCGTTGTCAACATCCCATTTATAACAATGACAATTTTAGTAATAAGGTCAGAAAGATGAGCAGGTTAGCAGCATGTGGGGGCCATCAGTATCGCCTTATGCATAGAAGGTACAGTGTACTAAGGTTGAACAACGCAGTAGTTATTTCTTTGATTTATTGTATACGCTTCCATTTGTGGAAATATATTAAAGGAATGCTTTAATATATAAATTTTCCATGTATGCATTATGGCAGCTTCAAATGAAAATGGCATAATTAAAATACTGATTTGTTAGCATACACCGTGGTATCTTGGTACTTGACTAACTCAAAACTCGTAGATTTCAGTATACCATGCGTCTTGATGAGCAAAAAATACTCAACGCTTCCTTGTTACTTGTTGTGCTTCATAAACCAGTTTACATTACTCCTTATGGGAGTTTGGTACTCATTATTTTCGACACTTGTCGTGTCTTCTGGAACCAATTAACAATGAATACTAGGGTCCACATTATTTGTAGCATTATGTTTTACAGATAAGGGTAACTGGTATGAGCGAAAAATAAGCAGATGTGTTGCCTACAGGAAAAAGCAAGTTTTTTATATTGGTCACAACACCAAATAGGTCACTGAAGTTCACTATACTTCAGTATTTTTTCCAATAAGAAATGCCTATAGACACTAATGGACCAATATCTGGTTTGTACTGTCGATAAATAATAATGACTAACTGCTGGAAACAAACACCTATTAAAGACTATCTACTATGGAATGCCCATAGACACTAATGGACCAATATCTGGTCTGTACTCTCGAAAACTAATAATGACTAAGGGCTGGAAACAAACACCTATTAAAGACTATCTACAAAGGAATTCCCATAGCTACTAAGTGACCAATATCTGGTCTGTACTCTCGATAACTAATAATGACTAAGGGCTGGAAACAAACACCTATTAAAGACTATCTACTAAGGAATGCCCATAGCCACTAATGGACCAATATCTGGTCTGTGCTCTCAATAAAAAAATAATGACTAATAAATGGAAACAAACACCTATTAAAGACTATCAACTAAGGAATGCCCATAGACACTAGTGGACCAATATTTGGTTTGTTCCCTCGATAAATAATAATAACTAACAGCTGGAATAAAGAAAAACACCTATTAAAGACTTTCAGTGGGAATGTGAAATTGCTTGCCAGAAGTTCTGTTTATTTCCTAGATCAAACATAACAACAGAGCACCAAATACAAAATATGGGTTAAATGTGATGCTACAGCTATGACAAATTACACTTCACAGTTAATTTTTTTTTAATGGTGGATTTACTGGTACTAATGTGATTGACCCCTGTGACCGGTCTCTTGACATTTTGCTGAGAGGACCATGCTTTTAATTACTGCTTTACAGTTAGTGGGACATGCCAGCTTAAGTAAGGAACAAAACTGCTCACGACTAGCATTTCTTAAACTTAAAAGTAATATTTGCAGAGTTCACATAAATTTAGCATTTTATCAATATTTTGCTAATAAGAAAAAACTCACACTGCTGAATAGCTGCAGAATTCAACTTGCTTCATGTTTTCATAATACAATTATGACGAGAAAAAGAAGTATTTTTACTAAATTGTTTATAATTATCTATATTTTAACCAGTATGGTTTTGATAAATGAACCTTAAAATAATTTGCGTCTACATTAAATGAAAAATCTAATTTAAAAAAAACATCAAATAGTTTTGTCTAATTCAGTTTAATTACTAAATGCATATTTTACTTCATAGTTATTCTTTTTCTCCCTTAATTAACTGGGATATGCATAGCACTAATATAGTTTTAGATTAATATTGCTGTAATAAGTTATTTATTTTATAGGTTATAATAACCCCATTGCATGATTTTAACCCATGTTCAAATTTGTATTAAGAAAGGCTCAAATAGATTTGTTAAGCAATACTTAGTAAAAGATCCGAGCTAACATACTTCTAATATCATGGAATTATGTGCCATAAATGTAATGGTTCAGCACCTCTCAATTCGCATGCTTCATTAGTTTCCATCAAACCCCACAGACGTGTTGTATGCAGGAGTCCAAATGATTTTCAGCTTGCAAGTGCACTGTAATTATGAGGTAATCAAAATGAAATTTGACAATTTTGAAGTTAAATTGAAAATCACTAATTATATTGCTTTTATGAAAGCATATATTAAAAGGAGACAACCGTATGCAAATCAGATCCACATGGCAGAGCTGAAATGAAGTGCTGCTGAATATCTATGCATCCCAAATAAAAAACAACATGGCTCTTCAAGATGACGCCTTTGAAGCTGACAAAGCATGATTTATGCATATACTAATAAATTAGTTGTTAAATAGTCGAGCCAATAGTCTTCCTTTTTATTTAATATTGCGGTTAAGTAAAAATAGAAAGGATATAAATTACACATTTGTGCCGCCGCACAGTAAAGAAAATTAAATAACAAGCTACAGTTCGCCATCATGTTTGCCTCAATGGATCTCAAACACACATTTTTTTATGTGTTAATTCAGAAAGGTGATTGTACAGAGGTATTTTTGTTAAAGATTAAAAAAAAAATATTCACTTACAGCTGAACTTTTGGTTTCCGATTCCATTTTAATTCCATTTTAAGCAGAGTTTATTTTTTTTTTATATTTTTTTTTTTTAGATTTAAATACATTTTGCAAAAAAGACACAGCTGTTACAAAAACAGTAATAAAATAGATGTTAACAAATAAATAATAATCTAAAATATATGACACTCAGATTATAATTAATAATATTAATGAATTATAATATAATGTTGAATTTAAGTTTTGTTTCATTTAAGCATGCTTGAGATTAACATTAGGTCATCCTGGCATTGGTGTAGGAGCCACAGAAAATCTGGGGGGATACCTCATATAGTATAAAAATCCCCCCCCGGGATAATCCTGGGATAATTATAAGGCCATACTTGGTATTAATTAAGACAAATTATTTTACATGGATATAATAGGCAGACTAAATGGTCCTTTTGATTTATATCCTGGGTAGCAAGCAGGGTCCTCATCTTCTCCTATACAAGCATGTCATATTTTAACTGTCAAATTGTAATCATGTTTTTATTGTACCCCTAAAACAACATAATGTTCTTGCGTTCTACAAACTTTGTTATTTTATTATATCATTTTTATTATACTAATGTTGTTCATTTTTTAATTTTTGTTTTAATTACACCTAAAGTATAAATTATAACGGTTGAGAGGTGGTGTCACACATAACAACTTTATGGATTTGATTACCTGGATGCATACTATCATTAGATTGGGTACACATCAGTGAAAAGAAGAACTATAACATGTAACACATAAATATATATAAATATTACATGTACAGAATATATTTTACAATTGCCAATGCCAAGATTGTTTACTCTAAAAAAATATTTTCTCTAACAAGGGTAAAAATTGATGATGTTGCTTTTCATATGAAGGCTTTGTTTAGGTACAGAACAATGTAAGAAACCCTTTCATTAATTGGTAGAGTTACATTTTTGGATGCAAGTCACTAGACCCAGATGCTTAGTCGTGGAAAACAATTTTGTAGCAGCAGCAGCTGGCTCTCTGGCGTGCTCCTCAGGCTGTTGAGTTGATGTTTTGGAGCTGTCCCTCAGCCTAGTCACGTGTAGCTGCTTTGTAATCTCTGTAATTTTGTGCATGTTTTCATTTGATTTTGAGGTGTATTTTTTTTCTGAGTATGTCCTTACAAAATGATACACAGGTCTTGAGTTATAAATTATTCATGACTTAGTTATAGTAAATTTAGGATTAACAGTTAACTTATCCAAATAAATACACGGTCAAAGTACTTATTATTAGAAAATTAAGGCCACCCACAACTCTTTATTATATATATAAAACATAAACCTAACATTACGTTTTGAAGAACAACATTCCAGTGGTGCTAGCCCCAGCCCCATAGATGGGTACATCAAGGAGACCCGCCATCTCCATACTTTTTACCACCAAAAGTTAAAATAATATAGGCAAGTACCACACCTTACCTAGATGGGACATAACATATGAACAATCCAGAACGAAAACCCACACAGTATGAACATATCCCTTCATGAAAATCACATATATATCTTTACATAACAAGGGGAGAGGGTAGGGAAGAAGTTGTTACAGCTTTGACCAGCCCTCAACTGACTTAAGGGTGGGAAAGCTCCCCCTTATATCACATTTTAACCCCCAACCATCAGATAACTAATCCCATTACATTTAACATCCCCTATTGGACACAAGGTCAAACCCGCACTCTCTTCTACGTTACTTTGAAATAGTTGTTACCATTAGTGTGTGTGATATTCCGATTATTGTAAATCAACATTATAAAAAATTTTTTGAATAGGGGTAAGAAAAGCCATGGAGGGGAATCTCTATTTTCATCTTTACCGTAGGAAGTATAAATCACAGCTTTCCCCTACGATGGTTAGTGAATCTATACCATTGGGAAATTTACTTGTCTAATATTTAAATTATTTAAAAATCTTAATTGAATTGAGTTTGTAAACATTGGCGTAGTATTGGTAGGGTGTGGATTAGAACACGATTATTTTTCAGAGTATTGTTAATAAATTCAGAGACAAAATCTGTTTAACAAAATGTGGGATACTTTAAAAAATTTGACAAATAGGCTCTAAATATTACGTAGGATGTCAAGTAATTACCCCTCCTTTTTAAAGAACTACTTTTGTTAAATAACTGGATACAGTCATGGGTTGATGCAAGGTCAATTGAATATAGGAGCAGATAGGTATTTATTTTACTTTCTGTTGAACTTAATACAATATTTATGGTTCTTAAGATTTTGTCCTCCAATTTATGCATGTGACTTTGAGAATTCTTTAAGGAATTATAGAAAATGCTTGCATGCAAGCTTCTAGTGAGGGCATTCATAATAGTTACAAAGCAACAAAGTGACTTCCTGTGGTGTTTTCAAAACTGTAATAATACAGCTATTTATTTTTAGTTAACTTTCTGTCAGCCTTAGTAAAAAAGTTTTAATGTGGTTTAGCATACTTATATAAAGCGTTCTTGAAAAAAAAAATCATAGGTTTACAGTAGGATGCTTGGTTGTATGGAAGCAGCATAAAAAGACAAGGATTCATTTCACTGTATAGAATGTGAGATAGACCTCACCTAGTATATTGTGTGTAGACTCCAAAAAGGTACTAATAAATTGCAAAAATTTAAAGCAGGGTGAACAAAATGGTTCATGATCTAAAAAAAAAAAAATGTTATAATCAAATACTCATTGACCATAATATATATCGTTGAAGGATATGCTGGAGATGATTAACATAATGGATACCTTCAAGTATATTACAAAAGTTAATAAAGTTCAGGAGGATTTTCAGAAAAAGAGGAATTTAAAAACAATAGGCCATTATTTGAATATAGAGGGTGAAATATTTAGGGGGGGGGGGATATATAAAACTACTACTGTACAGAAACGGTATGACATAAGTGGAACAGACACAGTAGAGAAACTCAAGCATCTCTGGATTTTGTGATCTAGCATATGCTTATCTAATTAAGAAAAACAGAAAATTAGCTGTGCTGCATATTATGTATGTGTGTGTATATGAGTATGGAAAGAACTACTGTATCACAAAATAATAAAATAGAAGTTTCTTTTGCTTCCAAAATATAATCTGGGAATGTATAATTTCTCCTCTTGCTAAACCTTGTAGGTTTCTTTAATTATTATTTTTATTATTATTTTATTATAATATAATGTTTCATGGCTTTTGTAACATTATAGTATAATGAACATCCCATCCTACATGTTGAGATAAATCCTTACATGTAAACTCAGCCTCCCAGAAAACAAAAAAAACCTTTACGAGAATGCACATGAATGAGAAAAAAAGTGTATTAGGACATACATGAAAATGGCAAGTGTGTGGAAGTGTAGAAGAAAAGAGAAGAAATGTGCCATAATCCAGCGACTGAGGGGTGGGTGGACAAATCCCACCCAGAATAAATGAATGGGGGACAAAAAGATAGCAAAATTAAACTTAATCATGCATTATCAGACTTGGTCATTGAGCAGTATGTATTTGACCCATAATTTATCATATATATACCCCCAGAACAGGACTCCAGTGAATTACATGGGTGCACCGCTAGTAGATCCACCCCTGCTTCCTGTCCTGGGAGTAGAGTTGAATTATCCCCCCCAGATTGTTTGGGCTCCTACACCCATGGCCATAATCCCATTTATTTTTTTGCACTGTGATGTATTTATGGACAGATCAACAAGCCTTTGACTGAGTTTTTTCAGCTTATTTATAAGGGAAAGACATATAAAAGAAATGTTATTTCAGTTGAAGAGGACACAAAACAAAGTGGAAGAGGAGGAGTAAGAGGAGATGATGTAAGTAGAATGGGCAATTAAAGATAGAGCATATGAAAATGGACCCAATTATTTGCACATAAGCAATACATTATTGCATTCTATTTTTTGTATTAGTACTTCATAAATTCTTATATATCAATATACTCATTACATTGATAGTACCATGCAATTAAATGATACATGTCATGCTGAGCACACTGTACATACAGGATGTAAAACATATATATAATATCATAAGTTACAAGCACTTTGTACAAAAAGTCTTATTAGTGTGAGAACAAAGTATACTTTAAGTAGGTTAGATTTAATTCTGTATGTGTAGACATAAATGGTCCTGTGAAAATGTTTAAAAAAATGCACAAGGTGAAAAAGAGGAAGTGTGAACAAAAAACAGAAAAAAATATTCAAAGCCATTAAGTTAAGTGATTATGCTACATTTATATTCAGTACAAAACTTGTCCCATTAAAAAGCCAAAAATACCTTCAACACTGCTGAATGCGTAGATTAGAAATTCTTTGATTTTATAGAAAAGAGAGGTGTTAAGAGATCAAAAGACAAATCGTACCATATACCACAGCCTTGCTTAATTTATTTTCCAGCTATCTATCTATATATCTATAAGAGTTGTATATATCAGCCTTGCACTGCAAGCTTTATTTTCTGCAATTACTGCTTTATTCATCCATCATACAGTCATAGGCAATTACCTCTTGAATAGATTGCTAAGTGGAACTGCACTGTCAATTTATTCTTCTGGTTACTACAGAACAAAATTTTAACTTACTTTTCTACCCAGTATGAAAGAAATGTAAAGTAAATCAAAAGCACAAAATGCCAAAGAGCCTCTGTAAATTATAGAGCTTAATACAAGATGAGATCAAATCAACATAAACACATTGGAAATAGCCACAAAGGAACATGAGGGTTCTGGAACACTTGGAAACTTTCTGCACAATGAATCTTTAGTGTTACAGCAGTAGCTTGATTGAGTAAATAACATGAGATTAGTACCTTAATAAACACATAAATAAAAGGAAAAATATGCATATTTTATTCTGACTGTTGATTTATAATCCGTTTACATTTTTTTAGTTAAAGGATTTTTCTCTTAATATGTCATATTACTTAATGTGTTGGATGGAGATTATAATTTATGTGGTTCAATGAAAAAATAGAAATTTAAAGGACGAAGTGTCATATTTACAGAACCTGATAATGGGCAAACTGTTTTAGAAACAGAAAAAATTGCAGTCTTTTTTTTATTTTAAGTTGTGCTGCCCTGGTGGGAGGCATTTGCTTTTTTGTGATAATTGACCGCAAGATTGTTGTGAATCCAGAACTGGGGTATATGGAAGTCCAGCAGCACTAGAGACACCGGCCCAGGTAAAACTTAAGAAAAGGAAATAATGCAGTGGATATCCACAGTCTAGAAGAAACACAGAAAAAAAGTAATTATCTCAATTAGAAAAATATGTAAAAATAAATGTTGATGCCTCTTCAGGACCCTGGAGAGATCCATGATACGTTGGTGTAAGGCAGGGGTGGGCAAGTTCGGTCCTGGAGAGCCCCACGCAGGCCAGGAATTGAGGATATTCTTGCTGCCTACAGGTCATCCTGATTGACTTACCTGTGCACAGAAAGGATATCCTCAAATAAAAGCCTGTGTGGGGCTCTCCAGGACTGGACTCACCCACCCCTGGTATAAGCTGTGTGTGGCACAGGTGTTTATATTTATGGTGAATTATTGCTGCAGTAGATGACGCAAGGGGTCTGCTTCTGGGCAAGTGAGAGGAAATTGTCTCTCTGTTCCCTCATTCCCCACCCCTCTCTCAACTGATAGCCAAAACACACACCATCATGATTCATCTCTGAACAAACATAAAATGGATATTTAAAAATTCTGATTTTACCAAAAATGCATTATGGCCATGACTTACACAGCTGTTCATATTGTTAGTTAGGTTCACACTTGACAAATAAGTTTTAACTGGTCCTTTAATAGTTAATTAAAGGTTGTATTTATTTATTTATTTATTTTTATTTATTTGTTTACTTTCTAAAGAACTTTGCTTGTTATGAGCTCTTTAAAACAGCATAAAATAAACCTAACATGTTGATAGTGTTTTAAGAAGATTCAGAAGTAAGACATCTCAATCCTAAAAATAAATACATGTTGTAAACCCAATAATATTTATTGCATATAAACTGTGTCATCTGCAGTGTAGAAAATGTATGAAGAGCTCATATGCAGAAGCACTTCTGCAAGTCAAATCCCACCTCCTCTCCCTCTTACTTTCTTCTGCTGGCTTCTGGGGATATATCTCCTAACCCAGACCCCTCATCTGACATTCCCATTCACATATTATATGATCTGACCACTAGGGGTTGATAACATATTACACACTATAGCCACTTACCTAATTACTTTCAATGAGATGCTTTCCTTTTCCTTCTATATGAAAAAACATTCTAACTTTGCATACCTTCCTACCTAATTAAACTTCACTCTCTTCCTGACCCTTTCTATTCATTATCTGCCTCTTCAATTCCCTTTAGATTGAAAGTCCTTTCTACAAAGATTCTAAGCTCAAAATGGGGCTCTCCATTTTCTGCAGTCAATATTGTATTTTCCCTTGTTCTTTTCCCCTGTATAGTGCTACAGAATATGTTGGAGTGTTACAAATACAAGTTAATAATAATAATAATAATAATAATTATAAACATAACATGGTCAAAGGGTAATTATTTGCTTCTTTTCTTACACTTACCTGGTTAAAGGTTAAAAGTGGGTAAAAGTGTTTTTGAAATAATTGTAATTAAAATATATTTGAATGACTACAAGTTGATTAAAAGCTAATGGATGTAATTATCACTCAATAATAATTCCTGTTTCTTTTAACAGGTTGTAGGAACACTTTTTGCTTCTACTTTTGTCTATTTAATATAAGTGTTTAGCTCACAACTTTTTGAAATATTTCAAAAATACCCTTTCAAGTACAATAGAAAATTTGGTAATCCCATGTTCCATTAACATTTCTTAAGGTATATACAAATAAACATTTTCAAAAGTAATGAGAAATGTTCTTTTCCATATTTAGAAATCTTCATATCCTGAATTTAATTGTCGAATCTGGCTTATGTAAAATAAAATCAAAATATATTGTGCTGTTCTAATCAGTAATAAAAAATCTATGTTTAAACCCGACTGTAGGTCTAATAAACAGTTTAATGGCATCAGAAAGTAATTATAACCTGTGCCAAAACCAAAGTCCCATGTAGATGCATCATACTGAATGTAGCTGTTCAACGTAAGGGTAGATAACTAGATAACTAATGGTTGACTGGCCGTTTTCATAGCAGCTGTGCCGGCACAAATGTGAACTGCTCATTGGAGTCCTCTCAAACATACTTCCTGCATACATTTACAGGCGCTGTACATGCTTCCACATTAATATCATTGCTAAACTAAACAATATTTCTTCTTCATGGTACACTGTGGAAACGTAAAATGGTGCTTAGGAAGGAAATGTAAAAAGGAATTTTGATTATTCCAAGTCTAATCATGTTTGCCTTGTACTACACTTAATTGAAGACATTTTTACTCATGCGTATATCATCATTAGAAGTATATATTAGACAAAGAAAGCAAGCACAGTGTGTATTTCAGTAGCTAAGTTGTAACTCGTAAAGGACCACTGTAGTGCATTTACAAGTAAAGCTCACTTTTGTTTTTGGTGTGCATAGGCTATTAAATCTCATATTTTATTTTGCTATTGTAGTTTAAAATAAATAAAAATGTACACATTTTTCTTAGTGTTTTCTCCTTAAGCAATACTATACAATGCCACTGCCAAAATCTGGGCATTTTTTGTAGCCATTATGAAAAGGTCTGAATACAAAATAGCTCAGTCTGCAGTATTAAGGTTTCATCCATTAAAGGGATATGTAAGTGAGCTGGGTTTCAAATGTTTCATAATAAACAGCTACTAATTAGTAAAAAAATATGTATTATATTGAAAAGTTGAATGTACTTACATATTTATATGCTAGATAATGATATCTGGATGTGCACACCCCTAGGAAGCTTACATAAAGTGTACCCTGCAGGGTACAGTGTGTGACCTCTAAAGGAAATGATGGTTGCTGGGGTCACAGATGAAATTGCGCATAAGGCAGAGAAAAAAAAAACAGACAGCAACTCTCAGATTGTGAAACAAATGTTTCAGTCTTTACTTCCTGACTGGCCAAAACTATTTTTCAAATTATATATAAATTTAGCCTGGCTTTGGAGGGTGTTAACCCTAAGTTTCAACTGACAGAAATTAAAAGATATTTTGCTAACTTCAAGGGAAGTGTTTAAATGCTTATTTTGGTATTTTTTCATGCAAAAAACTGGTTTCATACACTACTAATTCTCCTCTATCCGATGCACTCATAATCCAGCTCACTTACATATCCCTTTAAGTAAAAATATTAAAAATAATAAAAAAATATATAAAAAAAGGGAAAAATAAGACATTTCCCCACGATTTTGAATATCTCCATTACACTTTATATATGAAGTAATTTCTGTATAAATATGGCATAAATACACAGATCATAAATGTTTGTTGTTAGGGCAGCCAAATTAATAAAAACATAAAATTATTTCTGCTGACACTACAAACATATGCCTTAAAGTGACATAATTCAATTTACTAATCAGACCAAAAAATGTGTTATGTATGATATAGAATCAGTATTGTTAAAGGCCATTTACCTCACTATAAGGCCTCTTGATGGCATAAAAAAGCACAAGATTGTATGTTAAAACAATCTATTTTTTTTAATTACACTAATAACAGCTTAAAAGTCTGTTCAAAGTGTATTCTGTCTACTGCGGTGAAGACAGTGATTTATAGCAGTTTCCCTGAACTCAGGAATGCACAGTGATTCCAGCATTCCATGCTTTGCACACATAGATTTGTTGAGAGCAAATTATTATTATTATTTTTTTGCTCACTACACAAAGCTATAGCTGCTGGTCTTTTTGGGGACAGTCAGAGACACATGTAAACACTTTTATTTGATTTAATTTCTTAGTGAAAATGAACGTAGTTAAAAAATTCAAAAAGTATGTCAGTATGCTTTTAGGAGATCTTTACTGTGATGTGGTCCAAATTATGCTTGATTAAAGTGGTCCTTTATAGCATGTTGACATTTATTTTTTACTACATTTAGCTGTTTTGATAACCATATCCCTAACCTCATCCCTAAAGATTTTGCTTGTAGCATATTGTGATGATAATTATGTGTAAAGAAGCAATAGAACAAATATGACAGAAATAAAAAAAGTCCATCTGTTTCAAACCCCTCCAGACTGTTTTACAGCCGTAAGTTCCTTTGGTGCTTATTTTAACCACTGCTCCTTTTTCCATGAGATCTCATATTCGTTTGTATTAAACACAAGGGAAAACACAGATATATTGTATATTACTTATTGATTGCTTTGAGCTTTAGAATGAATAAATAGTGAGAATGAAAAGAGAATTGTTATAATTTTTTCCGTAAGGGATTTTTTGTACATAAATAGAGACGGTACAATCTTGACAATATTATAGAGCTGGAAAGATGTAATATCATAGTAATAATATGTAAAGGACAGATCTTCTGGATATATTTGGTCTGAAGCTAGTGGGCTTGGATTTTGAGCTTTATTTTTAGGTACAATAGAAGAAGAAAACAGTAATATACATTACATCAAATACATTTTACATACATTTATAGACAGAGTACGTGTATCAATACAGATTCATTATGTCTTAAATGCTGTATATCAACACTGTTTTCTTAATATAGGAAAAAATCATAAAGTTGAGTTTGATCGATTCCATTACATGCAAATCTCTTAACTACTCCATAATTCCTCTTGTTGACTCTTTATAATTTGCAAATTGACATGCTTATGGCAAAGTACTTGTAAAATACCACTGAATGTTATGAGATGTGAGATGAAAATGCCAGGCTTGATTCTCTGTCAAAATTGCTCTGTTACATAGTCTTTATGAGACTATTAAAAACTGACAGAGAGTGTGCGCTTTCCATTGAATGAGTATCATGATCTGTTCCCTGTCGTAATATACTGTTTATGTGTATGCATCCTCTTGTACCCACTCCTGTTCTATACAGTGTGTTTGCTTTACACAACTATTTCTTCCTAAGCAATACATATGAAATGTTTTATAACCTTCTAGTTATACGTGCTCTATTATGTTTTTTTTTTTTTTTTTTTTTTTACTATCATTTATATACTGTTCTCCAAGACCTAAAACCATTTAAGAGATCATTTAAGTCGTAATAATGTCAGTTCTCATCTCATTCATTAAAGAAAATAGAAAAATGTAAGAAGTGTTAATAACTAGTTTTAACAATAAGAACAGTATCAGGCCTCTCTTGTTTCTTGAACTCATAGCCTGAATAAGTGGCAAAGAGTCATATTTAGTTGAGAACAAAGGGAAGAAGGGGTTGATACTAGGGAAGTGCCACAGGAATATGAGCTGCATCCTGCCTTATGTGCTATATTTATCAGTAATATTGCTAGTGTACTCCATCCAGGTATTGCCTTTATTCCAATCATGAAAAAAAAAAATCTTCCATACCCTGATCTAATGGTAAAGAACCACATTAATTGGACAAATTAGCCAACTGCACCACCCATTAGTTAGTGGGCAACAATCTATTTTTAGTTCAACGCTATTTAATATTTCACAGTTACAAGCAAGGCTTGATTTACACATTGGTGCCCCAAGATACAGCTTTCCCAGTCATCATCTCTTTTTACTTTCTGTTGTTTAGATGCATATCTGAACGTTTGCCTGGTGAGAAACTTAACTGGGTATAATAAGAAAAAAGCTATGATGTTACCTATTTGTTTGCATTGGATGTTGATGTTTGCAGCACACAGAATGGCCCATCAGTCACTTTGCTAGTAATGCAGTCACCAGTGAGGGAAGAGCTTCATGCAGCTGCCTATTTTGCCTAATGATAAATCTACCTTTGACAACAATATTTATTTGCTATAATAGCAATGAACACTAGATAGATTCCTTTATAGGTTAATATCACAGACATTCCTAAAAGTAGATTTTTTTTTCAAGGAAAAATGTAATACTTCAATTTTACTGTTTTGATAAAACCTGTAATTTGTAGATCAAAATCCGTGGCTGACAGATGGATGTGCAATACAATGTCAGCTAAGTCATAAAAGAAAATGTGGTTAAGTCTGGCTACAATGACATGCCATCTGCAAAGAATTTTCTAACTCTTTTCCAAGACATTTGAGGTTACAGTGCCGAGAGTTGTTGCCCAGATATGTTGCTGATCTACCATGGGGGATTTTTGACCTAGTTTTTATTCTCAATTAAACTCATGGAAGAATTCAAAATCTGTATTATGGGTAATCCTGGTTTGGCTGAAGGTGAATATAAAGCTAATTTATTCAGGATTGATAAAAGAGTATAACAATGACTGTGTTATGGTGTGTTGTAGTTTGCAGTTGCTGGCAGAATAATTTGGATTGGCAGAAACTAATAAAAAATATTCAATAGCTTTATTGTTACAATAGCATGGCAGTGCTGAAAACCATATGAACGTATAATGATAATAGCTATGCATATATATATATATATATATAAATATATATATATATATATATATATATATATATATTTATATACAGTATATATATATATATATATATATATATATATATATATATATATATAGCTATCTGTTTTCTTCATTTATATTTATACCACAGTAGTAATAGGAATATAGCAGGCAGCATGCAACACATAATAAAATAATATTGACTGATATAGAAAATTAAATTTGAAGCTCTGAAGGTCTTACAAAAGTAATAAAGACTTCATAGTAGGAATAAGATCACTTGAATGAAGTCAGTATATGTAGAGGAATTAATATGGAGATATTAAAAAGTAAATATTTGTTAAAGGAATCTGAGAAGGTAGAGATAGTATGTAGGCAGCAGTTATCAAGGAGAATATTCATAATATGGTCAAAAAGTGCTAAAATTGTCAATGATTGGATGGCCATTAAGAGGAATAAAGGGCACTGACGTTGTCTTTTATCATTAGTGACTGATATTTATAAACTTTAAGAAGCAATATTCTGTATTACTGTAGGGCAGAATGGAAGAGGCTATTGTCGAGAAGGTAGGTTGGTTCTATATGAAACAGTTGTATAGGGTTGCTAGACATAAAAGAGTTGGGGCCCTATTCTATTGCCCAATACGTAAATTTATACACACTTAAAATCACTCTTAATATTGCTACATATTCGGCAAATATTACTTATTGGCACAAATTAATTCTTAAATCAATAGAATGCATATAAACATTTATAATAAAAAAAACACCCAAAGCCAAATTTATGAGTTCAAGGCATTTGCAAGTAGCTAATAGAATATGGCCCAATGTTTAGTCTTCCTTACTATAGTATTTGCATCTTAAAGGCCATATAGAAGGGATTTGTACTTGTTACATGAAGAATATTTTGGTAACAGTTCAGTTGAATACATCATGTCAATGATATTGCAAAATTGTTGACCGCAATAAATATAAGAGATGAAATGATGAGTAAGATGTGACTCATCATGAAAGTTTGGGAAAACATTTAGTTTGGGGAAAAACCTTTCATATTTTTGAAGTATGTAAAAAAAATAACAATACTAGCTATGGCCATATAAACATTTTAGAGAAAATATGCTTGTGTATAGAGACTGCCAGGAATGAGGCTACTGGGATTGGCGGCCTCATTAATGCATGATCTTATGGTGTAACGCTTCTCATCCTCTCCACATGTTTAGAAGCAGGTAATGGTTCTCCAAATCTTGCTTTGGTTTGTAGATTTCCATGACACACTGAACAGAAGGATATCACAAGCATGGGGGATCCTAGACACTAGCAAAGACTTCACAAATGGGAAGCTTTTCTTAAACTACAAAATGAAACATTTTTGTTAAATATAACAGTTATTAAAGCATCTGCCTTGAAGTAACCAATGTGCATTCAATACTATATTACTCATATCTTATTTCTACAGACATATATAGAGATTGTTATTAAAATAAACATTCTTTGTTGGAGTTGCAGTTAATCTATTCTGTGCCCTTTGTAGTCTATTAATCCTGTGATGTTATACACAGTTATATTCATTGAATTAGTTATAATGCTAATAGATTTTTGATCTAAGAAACACAGAAAATGTACTTTATCTGCATATTTTACTTTGTACTATTAAGATAAGTTGTAAAATATTACAAGTCATTACACTCATCTCATGATCAATTAACTTTAGGAATCTGTAACTATTCTGTAAATGAGAGAAAGATATTAACTAAGAGAGAAACACCTTCAAGATTACTTGTGACAGAGAATGTTTGATAAATTGATAAGCAAATTTAATAGCTTGCCTCATTAGGTATCAACAAAACTTAATCTACAGAGACATTTACATGTGAAAGAGGAAGTCAATTGCTCTCGGAATAATTTTTTTAAAATTATTGTAGCAAATATGTTATCAAAAGAGACAGTGTCTTTTAGATTTCTGTCTTCTTTGTAGGGAATTCTGCTTTTATAAAATTTCAAAGTTAAAAAGGAATGTAGCTCTAGTCTAGTTCAGATGTTTATTTTTAGCTCTTTGTGAGAAGTATGTCCTGGATTGACCGATTGCACTGATGCATTCAGTTTAATGTGATATGTGATTGTATGATAGAATATGTCCTGCAATAGCAAGAAAATACATTATGTATATATATATATATATATATATATATATATATATATATATATATATATATATATAAAAAATATAAATAGTACATTTGTTTTCACATCTGAATGTCTACAAAAAGTAAAAAAATGTATTTCCTCTCACAATTCCTAGAAATACAATTATTGCACTGCACTCTGGGAAACTGGGCAGGGATATGCGAATACATTATCACTCTTAAATACAAAAAAAAAACAGTTTATACATGGCTCTATGTATAAAGTTCTGTCTTTGATTAAGAGTGATATATATATAGTAAAACCCCTGTTATCCCTATTGCCAGATAACTGTAGTTGCCGGTTAATCGGGAGTCCCCGATTTCTCAGGGTCTAAACGACCATTAAACCCCCCAAATCCCCTCAAAATGCCTTTAAAAAGTCATTAGCATCTAAACGGAGCCAGTTAGGGCCCCAAAAAACAATTAGGAAAAAAGTTAGCATTTTTTTTTTTGCAGTCTTGAACTGTCGGATAGTGCCGGTTATGCCGGTTTAGCAGGAGTTTTTTAAATTTGGGAAATTGATGCCGGTGCCAGTTGCTTGAGAAGTCCCAGTTAGTAGGGTGCCGGATAACCAGGATTCTACTGTATATACATATTATATATATGTATATATATTATTCTATATAATAAGGTTATTATATATATATATATATATATATATATATATATATATATATATATATATATATATATATACATAATAAGACATAATAGAAAGTACGGTATTTATAGGCAGCAGATGAAATGACATTTATAAAGCAAATTTATTAAAAAAATATATAATTACAATTTGCAGCGGGTAGGTTTGGCAGAAGCTTCTCACCAGACATATTCAGAATTCTCAAATAAAATCATATTTGAAACCCAAAACTGCTGAGGTCATTGATCAAGTAGTGTAGTTAAGCCATGTATGTTTAAACACTAATCATTTTGAATATTGCTTCTATTTTTAAAAATATATCACTGGCCATTCAAGATTGATCAGTGGCATTTGCACTTCTGGATTCTGCCTATGACCCTTTTGATCAGTATTAAAATTTATGGGGGAAAGCTTCCCCTATTATGCTTCATACATCCTTCTTACTATACTTTCAGAGATTCTTTACATTATTACTTCCATATAATAATTTTGCTGTCACATTTTAATAGAATACTATTTAAGCCAGTTGCAAACTCAAAACTTGCACACTTGACTTACAAACTTAAACCCAAATTAAATCCGGACATGGTCAGAAATGTACCTATTTCCTCCGATGTCTTGGTCATACTCTGCCACCATCACTCCATACCCATATCAAATGTATCCTGCTATTTATTTTACCAAGAATTGATTATGGCAATGTTTTTACTCTTTTTTTACGCTTTTGTGTTTTACATTTTTTTACATGGCCAAATTTCACAAAGAAAGTATGATGTTCAGCACAATGGATCTCTAGAAAAAAAGTCTAATTTCTTAAAAAACACTCAAACAAAGGAAATGCCTTCCACCAGAGAATATCTTTTTCCCTAGCTATCTGTGAGAATGTACTGTGAATGTTGAAGTATACCAATGTATGTATGCAAAAGAAAAAAAATGTAATTTGTTTTGCACAACAAAGATGGAGGACCACCAAAGATATTTTGCATGGTGTGCCAAAAACCAAGATTGGCAGACCTTAACTGGAGTACTCAAAATGCACAGTATTTTCAAACAACTGAAGTTGAAAACACATTTTAAAGTCAATAATTCTTTATATCAACTGATGTTCTGTAGTTGTATTGAACACCACTGTCTCTGTGCTTTTCCTTTATAGTATAAAGCTTGTGGAAACTATATAGCAAATGCTTCAAATGTGTCAGAAATATGCTTCCCAGCGTTAAATATTGCATTGGGTAAGCATTTGGTGACTGTCAGGTAGCTGTCACGGTCTGATGATAGTGCCATATAAATAAAGCTACATACACACTTATATACATACTTATACATGCTGTCTATATATTGCTCATTTCTCTCTCTCTATATATATATATATTCATACCTGACTTGCCTAACAGTCTCTGCCAATATTTTCTATCCTTTACAATTTTTTTCATCCTTTAGTTTCAAAATCTTAATTTTCACAGTATTATTTCCTACTACTTTACTTAACCCTCTACTTTATTTTCAATGACTTGCCAAGCCTTTGTTTGTTCCTTTTAATAACTTCACCTTTTGTTTCATTAAACCTTTAGACTAAGTTTGCAAGTTCTCAGTCATATGTATTATTGTTAGCTCAAGGGCATCGTCGTCAACCCCTATTGTATCAATCAAATTACATATTGTCATACCCATGTTTTATTGTACCCCAGCACTGAGGGATGTGTTGGCGCTATATAAAAGAGATAATAATAATAATAATAATAATAATAATAATAATAATAATTATTCTCTTACTGCCTTCAAGCCAAATCAGATGCTGTACTCTCTTTATAATCATTTCAATATAACATTTAGAACTTGTTTCCATTTTTCTTGAATTTTTTATTTGTTGTTGTTTTCGCGTCCGACTCCCTCTGACCATGTGGACCGCAGCACGCCAGTCACATCTGTTTGTATTGCTGGTTCTGCTTATCAATTTGGTTTCCTTGACCAAGACACTAGAAGGGGTTGCCCGCAATTTGTCTGAGCTCTCTGCTATGACCTGCCGATCTTTGGTGATCCTACATGGTATAACTCACAGCTTCATTGTGTACACAAGCCCCTTCACCACCACAAGGTAGCGATCCAGCAAGGGAATTTGTAATTATTTTTTAATTATTTCCTTGCACTTTATTCAAGGCACTGAATATACTGATATAACTATATATACAAACACAACACTCATACAATTTATGGAACACTAAACCTGAAACTATTTAATTAGAAGGAAAAGGGTTAAGTCAGCTTATTCAAATAATACATCATTTTGAATACAGATTTGGCAGATCAGCAGCCCATTATACCTGAAGATCAGAAACATGTCAAGGTAGAGAAAGATATAATATTCATATTCCTTATTTAAATAAGCAGCTTCTGTTTAAAATTGAGTAAGCAAGACTATTTTAGGAAGGAATGATGGTGGTTATATACTGTTTAAGGGCAACTGTAGAAGTTTAATAAATAACAACATTTACATTTTTTGTAATACATATACATTATATTTCTGTAATTTTAAGATTTTCCCTAGGGGTTCTCCATTTGTCCACCTGTATATCTGTGTGAGGTTCCCTGGTAGTCCAGTGGTTAGGATTTGGTGCTTTCAACGATGTGACCTGGGTTTGATTCCAGTCAGGGAACCAAGAGGTCACACCACCCTGAAGCCAAGCAGGGTTGGGTCTGGTCAGTACTTGGATGGGAGACCACCCGGAGCTGTATGCTGTGGCCCACTGGAGAAGGAGCTGGCTACCCATTCCAGTATCTCTGCCGTGAAAACCAAATGGATCACCATGACCGTGGACATAAAGATGCACCTAGTTTGTTACGGTCCATGAGGTCATAGAGAGTTGTAAACAACTTAACGACACAAAAAAATATATATATCTGCGTGGCTTATAGGTTATAATGAAAACAGTAAGCTGCTTATGTATACATCTTTAGATGCATTGCAGCCAGGGCTGTATCTGGAGGAGCCCCTGCGAGTGAGTACGCAAGGAACACACAGACCCATTTTTGCCATGTCTGTATGTGTAAGTTCCCTTTCCTGTTGTAACTGTCTTGTTCTAGGTGGTTATCCCCTGGTAGCCAGTCTATGAACTGAACTGCAGCATTTCATTTTTTAAGCCAGGAACCATTTTTTTAAAAGAAGTTGCGCCCCTCACTTGGGCGGCTGCCTAGTTGGCCTAATAATTAATCCGGCCATGATTGCAGCCTTATTGAATGTGGGCTGCAATGCATCTTAAGATGCGGTCACATAAAGCACTCCATTTTGTCCCAGGTCTTCACTATGAATCACACAAATATAGAGGGTGTAGGAGGACAAAGTGGACAATCACTAGAGGCAAGCAAAACATTAAAAAACAACGATAAAAACACAAAGGAAAATACAAGTAAATTAAAAGTTTAGCAAAATAAGGTTTAAAATTAAGAAAAATATTTACTGCCTTCATTTCAGTTAATTAATTATTCATTTTTGCAAACACAATCTTTTATTAAAGCACCGCAGTTGCCCTTTAATGCTCCAGTCATATGTTTAATGTTTAAATTCAGATGGAAAATGAGGCCACTCCGGTCGGTGTAATTTTGATGCTTATCTTTAGTAATTAATTATACCGTAATTAGTGACTAAATTCTAAATTGGCTTTTCTTTGCTTGCATTACCTTTCATATTTCCTTTGTGCCTCTTTGATATCTATTGTAAACAGGCAAGGTACTGAAATCAAACATTAATTCAAACAACTCTTGAGAATTCCTGATAGAAAATACCTTAACAAACAAACTTGTTGTTAATGCTGTTAGGAGCAATTGCCACATCCTAAGATGAGACTCTCCTTAGGACTGTGCACTTCAGTAGCCAATTATTCCTTCATGCAGCTTTAGTAATTTTAGCCTTAAGCACCACTGTGTAGTACCTGAACATAGCAATCATGTATTCCCACCTTAGAAATGCTCTTTGTGTTAAAAAGAAATGAAAAGCAATAACTTATCTGACCTTAAAAATATACAATTTATATTAACTGTATGCAGAAGGTAACGAAAGGTAACAACATCTGTTGATTTATTCACAATCTCTGAATGTTCATAAAATATGGTTGTATGGCACACGTATGTACAAAACATGGGGGGGCAAACACATTAAGGATCTAAGTGGATGATAAAAGAAAATTGTTTTAAGTAATCCTCTTGGAAGTATATTTTTACAGTGATGGTGAGAGCAAAGATGACGCAGGGACCCCTACTCCTTAGTATCCACATGTATCACTATATGTGTCGTTTTTTCTATTAAATGTATTTTTCCTCGTATATAGTGTTGTGTAAAATCTTAGCACATTATAAATACAAATTAATAATTGTCAGTTGTCTTAGGCTGAGATATTGATGTAGATAAATATTTTAATAGGAAGCCTACCGAAGATGTAACTACATATACATGTACCTATTCTGGCTAGCTTCAACATTAGCAGCCTTATTAAATTGCAATTCGGCAAATTCTACAGGGCTCTATAAAAGCATATTTTTTTACAGAAGTTTTTAGTTAGTGAACTTCTATCCAAAAACAAGATCTTCAAGAACTAAAAACTTCTGTAAAAAAATTTGCTCTGTGCTTATATAGAGCCCTTTAGAATTTGCGAATTGCAGTTTAATAAGGCTGAAAGTATATATAATATAGTAATGATTTAGAGGCCCAGACCTACAAACCTACTCAATGAGCAAGAAAAAAATATCTTCCTTGTCCACTTGCTTGAGAATTCTTGCAGTGTCTTGATGTGGGAGGTGGGCAATCCTCCACCCACATATTTGTATTATCCTTTAAATAAATGTGTATGTATGTATAAATATGTAGTACAGTGGATCCTTGGTACTTTATCGTTAATTGGTTCCAGAAGACATGACGAGTGGCGAAAACTGCCAGTACCAAACTCCCATAAGGAGTAAAGTAAATTGGTTTTAGCAAGCGTTATGAGTACCAAGAAATTGCCAAAGCATTTTATATAAAAGCAAAGATAGATAGTTAGATCCCGACATGGTCAGAAATGTACCTGTTTCCTCTGATGTCTTTGACCACTGGTCATACTCTACCAACATCACTCCATACCCATATCAAATGGATCCTGCTATTTGTCTTACCAAGATTGTTTATGGCAATGTTTTTACTCTTTTTTTTGGTACTTTATCGTTAATTGGTTCCAGAAGACATGACGAGTGGCGAAAACTGCCAGTACCAAACTCCCATAAGGAGTCAAGTAAATTGGTTTTAGCAAGCGTTATGAGTACCAAGAAATTGCCAAAGCATTTTATATAAAAGCTAATATAGATAGTTAGATAGATAGATAGATAGATAGAAAGCCCTAATGATAGATAGATAGATGGATGAATGGATAGATAGATAGATAGATAGATAGATAGATAGATAGATAGATAGATAGATAGATAGATAGATAGATAGATAGATAGATGGATGAATGGATAGATAGATAGATAGATAGATAGATAGATAGATAGATAGATAGATAGATAGATAGATAGATGGGTGAATGGATAGATAGATAGATAGATAGATAGATAGATAGATAGATAGATAGATAGATAGATAGATGGATGAATGGATAGATAGATAGATAGATAGATAGATAGATAGATAGATAGATAGATGGGTGAATGGATAGATAGATAGATAGATAGATAGATAGATAGATAGATAGAAAGCCCTAATGATAGATAGATAGATGGATGAATGGATAGATAGATAGATAGATAGATAGATAGATAGATAGATAGATAGATAGATAGATGGGTGAATGGATAGATAGATAGATAGATAGATAGATAGATAGATAGATAGATAGATAGATAGATAGATAGATAGATGGGTGAATGGATAGATAGATAGATAGATGGATGGATGGATAGATAGATAGATAGATAGATAGATAGATAGATAGATAGATAGATAGATAGATAGATAGATAGATGGATGGATGGATGGATGGATGGATAGATAGATAAATGGATAGATGGATAGACAGACAGATAGATAGATAGATAGATAGATAGATAGATAGATAGATAGACAGACAGATAGATAGATAGATAGATAGATAGATAGATAGATAGATAGATAGATAGATAGATAGATAGATATCCTGCCTATAAATATGTCTGGGGTAACCATACGATGGAGACATAAGGAGGAGTAGTAGTACCTTGTGTATGGGGGCACATATGTGTGAATGGACATAGGGCAGAATAAAGCATACAATATACCCCTGGCAAAGTATCTAGTTTTACATAATTAAGACTTTTTTCAATATTAGAAATATTGTGTTACAAAAAAATACCAGTTGCTACTGTTTGTTGCATCTTTATCATGCAATTAAACGTTTATTGAAAGACGTGAGAGACTACCCGTGTAACTTATTAAAATGATGACCCTACAGTCAATTAGAAGTTTTATTTTGCAAGCTGTTTTGTACAGAATAGTTGGGACTTAAGAAGAATAGTGTTCCACTTTGTAATTCCTCAGCCGTTTACTTATGAATCAACCTATAATACTATTAAGATTTATTGGACTGCGTTTGTTGAAAGCACATCTTTATCTGCCTCTAGAGAATTGAATGTTATTGACATATCCTCCATGAATACATTTTAGTCCAATTTACATACAATGAGCAGTAGTTACATTTAGATGAAGTATATTTGCATATGTACTTGTCCTTAATACTTTTTCTCATTTGCTGTACTGAAACACTGGAAACACACAGCCCTAACTCAATATTTTGTTAATGTAGATTGTAACTCAACAAAATACTCATAATACGTGTAGTGTGCATATTTATATGAAATTTAATTAGCATTTGATATTCTTCCATACGTCAAGTATCACCTATTTTGCCCCCTCTGAGCCACCCTGATGAGTTGACGCCAACGGAGGAGTTTCTAAAATGTGACATCTAATTAATAACACTTTATGCTAATTAATATGTATTCTATGCTATTTATGACTTCATTTATTTTCAATATAAACCAAAAAGAAAGATCAGATTGCTTCAGTATATAGAAGTGGTTGAAATCAGAGCAACAGGCTCAGATATTTATATACACAGTTCATTCAAGACAAAGTTACAGTAAATTCAAGATTAGAATTACAGTTGTTGTTTCATCGTTAAGTCGTGTCCAACTCTCCATGACCCTATGCCAGGCACGTTTATCAGTATGTCTATAGTCGTGCTTATCCATAAGGTTTTCTTGGCAAAGATACAGTATCGGGTTGGTAGTTCTTTCTTTAGTGAACAGTGATTTGTCTGACCTTTCTGCTATGACCTGTTCATCTTACGTGACCCTACATGGTATAACTCACAGTGTCATTGAGGTACACAAGTCCCTTCACCACTACAAGGGACCAGTCCAGAAGGGCACATGTGCAATACTCAAATATTATATAGAAAATATGAACTCATATATATGCATACACTAAATGCAAGATCAGAGAGGCAGGGCAAATTGTATAGACCTTACATGCAAGATTACACATATGTTACTCACAAATATGTGCAATCTTGCAACAAAGTAACACATACTATAACAATACTCACCACCACCACACACATGTGCAATGCAAGAGACACAAAGGACAACCAACACGTCTTAATCATTGAACATTTAGGAATTGAAATATGGGTTACACCAAGATACTTCATTAACTTATTTATTTTTTTGCATTTGTGTTCCATGCACATTTATTAGCTATTATTTTAAATAAGTGATTGATACAATGACTTGATTGGATAAGGAAACATTGTGAGTCATTTTCCATTCTTCAAATGCCCATGAGATTTTATGTATGCTCCCTTTAGGATCACTACCTTGTCGTGTTGAAGGGGCTTGTGTATCTCAGTGAAGCTGTGAGCTAAACCATATAGGGCCACCAAAAATGGGCAGGTCATTGTCAGACAAATCACAGTTCACTGGAGGAGGAACTGGCAACTCACCCCAGTATCTTTGCCAAAATAACATATGGATAAGCACAAATAGAGACACAGTGTGCTGCAGACAAAAGGGTCACGGAGAGCCGGACTGAATGACTGAACAATAACTATTTATGTATTTACATCTACTCCTTATGTGTGTGTATATATATATATATATATATATATATATATATATATATATATATATATATAGTAAACAAATAGTACATCTGTATTCACATTTGAATGTCTGAAACAAGTTAAAAAACCTGCTTCCAGCTCAGAATTCCGAGAAAATCAGTTATTACACTGCATTCTGGGAAGCTGAGCAGGGACATGCAAATGTCCCCGCAAATGCCTCACTCTTCAATCCATAGCCCATTTCAAACATGGCTTCCTTTAAGCTTTTATATATATATATATATATATATATATATATATATATATATATATATATATATATATATAAAGAGAGAGAGAGAGAGAGAGAGAGAGAGAGATTAGTATTTTAGAATATTTCCATATTTATATATTTTAAAGCAGCTTTTACTTCTGTATGCTACAAATACACTTTTTGAATACTCCTGTAACAGTACTGAAGCATGGACATGGATGTTCACAGTTAAAATGCTCATATTCTAGATATATTATATAATTAAATTATATTTCGAAGAAATAGTCTCCATAAGGACAGGCTATTTGATATATTACCGCCCTCAGGATGATGTGCAGTTTGATACTACTCAGGAGCTCAGATGCAAGTGTTCTAAAATTATTATGACAATTTAGAATTATCTTACAAAGGCCTTGAGAACGGTTAATCAGAATATGCCGTATCTACTGATAACGTTAGGAGATTATTTTTGATTTGGTAAGTAATCTCTGTAATAATATGAATTTATCCACAGGGGTTAGCTCAACATGCTATTGTAAAAGCCTTGAGAAGTAATAAAACAAATCAACACATTCCACAGCGTTAATGTCACTGCTTTGTCTGTGGTCTCCACTGTCTAAAGCACAAGCAGACATGTCATATAAAAGTGATGACCTTAAAGGCTGTAAAGTTAAGAAGACCATATAGAAAACGTTTGCCCGCAGTGAATTACTGAAAAATTAGTCATTGTTATTAAAGTAGGAAGTTTGTTACAATAACATTTGTGAAGTGCGAGAAAACCCTACGTGACGTGAGATTTCGACCTACGCGCCCGCTACTCCTTTGATTTATCAAGCCCGTAACTGTCACGTTCCAATCACGCTATTAAATTGCAATAAATTCACTTGCTTTCAAGCCTGTAACCTGCAAATTCAGCCAACGGTTACTAGAGAGGACTCGCAAGGGGGGTAGAGTCCAATCTGTAGCACTGTAAATGCACATATACACACACTACTGTACATATAATAACATTTAAAGTAATGTTAAGTCTTAGTATTAATAGTACAACATTCTCAAACCCGCAAATTCGCAATATAAAATACTTTATTTCATGTGTAATTTCCGTGTTATATCAATCCCGACAATCAATGTGTTAATACATATAATGGAACTTGCATGGACTAGAATATCATATTTACGGATTTATCAATATTGCATTATTTCTGGAATGCTGGTCCGATCGAAACTTGTAATTGAAACCCGTAAGACTTTGAAATCCAACCTCCATTTTTCAGTGACGTAATGATGACGATCTCTGTTGCCATTGGGTCCATCTTAACCTGTAACTACGAGTTTGACTAATTGATCACGTTCACGGCAGCACATCCATTGTTCAACAAATGGTTTAGGGGTTTGCGACCCAAACCCGTAACTCGCGGCATGTTCGAATTTAATAGTTCTGTAACGCAGCCGAATTTCAAGCCCGCAGCCGTTGTGGCTCTCACATTGCACTTACAAGCTTGGAATTTAATAGGGCTGTTAGTCTTCCTATCTGGAGTGGTTTATTAGCATGATCATGGTAAGAGCCCAGTATAGGTGCAAGGAACCTTCTGGAGTTTCACACAATATACAGTGATTGTTTGCCTTGAATACAAAAAGGAAAGAAAATGTATATGACTAACTAGCACAATTGAATGTGGCATATATGAGATTTTAGGGGGACATGTGAGTAAGAGATAAGAGTTTTCTTTCCCATGTATGCCTGTCCTTCTAGCAAGTGGTGATAAGGGGACGAGGAAACCACAAGGGTGTAATTTAAAGACATATCTAAGTTTCCTGGACTATGACTACATCTGATAGAGGAGAATCAGTAGAGTATGCAAAAAAAAAATTTGCATGAAAAAATACCACAATAAATAATTACAAACTCACCCTGATGCTTGCTAAATCCCTTCAGTTTACAAACTGCAAATTTTGTTAGTTGACATCCCTGAAAATCCTTGCTAAGATTATCATAACAATTTTAATTTGTTTTGGCCAATCAGGAGAAAGCAGAGGCTAGTTGATACATTTGTATCATATTCTGGAGTTCCTGTGTTGCAAAGCAGCCTGGGATATGTAGTCCCTCTCTATCCTTTTGGTCTGATTCAGCTGATTCAGCTGGGAACTCAGACCCCACCACACCATGTTATTCTATCCGGCATCCAACTTGCATTTCATTATTTCTTTGGCATTTAACCCTTTCCAGGCAAAATCACCATCACATCATGACATTGGCATCTCTTTGTGACATAACAATTTTAGGAGTTTGTGAAGCTTGGCCACCTACCAACACATACTACCATGGTGACTCATGACAGAGCTGGACAAAAGGAGAGCTCTCCATGCTATATCAAAAGGAAGAATAGAATCAGCAGCAAATTACAGTAATTATATGGCAACATTGCATATGATGATGAATGTTACTACCAGGATATCAACTTTTATAAGGAATTCTAAAAATAAGGGCAGGTAATATAGATTATTTATATCAACTGACATTGCATGTACCCAATGAGTATAATTAAACACAGTTAATAGACTGTAAGTAAATGAGGAAACGATGAGATCATCACTTTGCAAAAGAAAATAATCTTTGCACAGCAGGTTAGGTCAATCAAGTCAGGAGCTCCTTTCTTTATTAGTGGTACGTCTATAATAATTGATGGAAAAGTCTATAGTGTTGTAAAAGGGAACTAATTGTACAGATAAGAATCATGAACTGTTAACAGGCAGATGTCAGCAGATAAGAGCATTTCATATAAAAGTTTTTATTTTATTTTCCATATAGCTGTATTTGTATTTTACATTACCTGCACACCTATGCTGTACACGGCTAGTCTTGGTGGTAGTGTCTCTTTAAATGGATATGTAGGCGTTGTGAATGCTGACAAACTACAATTCTCTCAATGAATGCCTAAGCAAAAATAAAAAGCAAGCACTCATGCAACACTGCCGAGAATCACTGGGCCAGTTAGGTGTTCATTGTATTTTTTATACTAACATCAATTTTGACAGCACATAATTTCAGCTTGACCCAAATGAGGTTCACTCTTCTTTATTCTACTTTAGATTCTCAAGTCTTAGCTTTTTTACATTCAGGATCCTTCATGTCTATTCCAATCATTATAAAATTCCTGTGATAATAAAGTTCCCATTTCTAAACTCTAGAAATACACTATCAACCATCTGAAGAGCTACCTTGTGTAATAATATACAACTGATAAATAAGTATGATAATAAGTATATTTGTTTTTATGGTTTGTGATATTGTTTTATTGCAAGTTTAAGCCAAATTGTTTGTTTTATACGGAAATTAATGTATATATGTAAAAGATAAGCAATTTCCCAGTTACTCTTAAAAACTTTGCTTTACGGACCATTGTAGTGCATTTACAAGTAAAGCTCATATGTTTGTCTGTTGGGTATAGGTTATTAAAACATAAGTACAGTAAATAAATAAAAGTTAACTTTTTCAGTTTTCTATCTATCTGCTACCTTTCCCTCTCTCTCTCACTCTCTCTTTCTCTCTCAAGAAGTGGATCTTAATTGATTTGCAAACAATTGTAGATTGCAGGTTTGTGTTTTGTGGACTGGTAGTTTATTACAGTGATGGGGTTCAAGAAGGAAGAAAGACCAGTAGTGGAATTAGACACAAGGTGGGAATGGGACTATGAGTGTTGAGAGTTGTTTGGATCTCAGAGAAGGTTGTGGCACATAGGGTGAGATAAGTTAGGTAAGATATGGAGGAGCACGGCCATATAGGTTCTTGTAGACAAGGGTTAGAAATTTGAACAGGTAGGAAACAGGAAGCCATTGGAGTTGGAGTAGTTGAGTGGAGGCATTATATAGCAAACAATATAGGGTTGGATAGAGGCAAGAAGTGGATATTCATTGATTTGCAAACAATTGTAGATTGCAGATTTGTGTTTTGTGTAGTGGTAGTTTATTATAGTGATGGGGTGCAAGAAGGGAGAAAGACAAGGGTTAGAAATGTGAAAAGTCAGTGGTAGTAAACAGGAAGCCCTTGGAGTTGGACCAGTAGAGTGGAGCCATTATATAGCAGACAATATAAAAAATTTTGGTGAATACCCACTGCATAGTGAATCCAAACCTACTAAATGAAGAGCCTTGTGCACTGTTCACCAGCACACATTGCCAGCCATGTGCCATTCCCTTTTACTTTGATCATTTTACAATTTCTACATCTTATTATGCACACTTCTTAACAAAAGCAGTTGTACTTCTTTATAATCTAATTACTGATCATTTCCCCTCTACTTCTTGTCATATGGTTTATTTGCATAGTAAAGTCTAATTTATATGTATAAGCATGTATGTAATCTTCATTAAATAGTGAAGGAGTGTTGGAAGATCTTGAGATTTACAGGGCAATGATGCTAGAAGGGTCAGTAAAATGCTAAACCCAGCAATTACCTTGTTCTACAAGTATAAAATATGTGCTATCTGTCCTCTTTCCTAAGTACATTTTTGAGAGCATCTTGAGACCCATAATGTGTGCATCTCAAGACTGTCACACATTGCAGTAAAGGATTAGCATATGCATATAATTAATTAGCCAATCAGGAGAATCACAATTGTGCTAGAAGTAAGGTCTCTCTAGGTTAGAGAATAACTGCTGGGAACTTGTGTTAAAAGCTACTTGGCTACAGTGCCTTAGTTTGCAGATAATTTATTGAAGCTAACAAGGATTCATTCTTAATAATTTTTATATAAAGTAGACAGTGATACAAAGAGATACCGATCTGCAGACAGCATCATAAATATCAACCTTAATGCACAGCTTTCTTCCTGGAAGTTATAGGAATTATTTAGAAACTTGCCATTAAAGCGCTCTCAGCAACAAATTATGAAGCATTTTGCTATGAACATTCCTTTATCATTACCTGTCAATGACATCCAAATGCAACTTGTCCAAATTCATATTTGTTTCGTAATAAAATGTATCACTTCGTAATCCAATATACAAGAGAAAAAACCCAGTGTATAAAATAGAAGTCTGTGTTTATATTCCTTAAAGGACCATTGTAGTTTAGGAACATGTACATTTGTGAAGGTTGGAACAAACTAACAGCTTTAACAGTTCTGTAAACCATTAACATTAAGGTGTTTTAGAGAAAATATTAATTTTAGCACACTGTGCTAGTGTCTAGGGGCTGGCCTGCTGGTTATATTTCTATTCAAAATATGCAGAGGTGGGTATTGTATGGGTTCAGAAAAAAGCAGGATGTTTAGTTTGTAATGTGAAAGCCTGCATCCGAGACTGTGCTAGGGAAGTGTGAAATACTGAAAGATGAACGCACTCACCAATGTGGCCAAAATCCACATTGTTGTTGTTTAGTCATTCCGTTTTGTCCGACTCTCCATGACCTTATGGGAAGTAGCAGGCAGGGCAAATCTGTCTGCCTCCCCCTTCTTTCAGTGACTTCAATCTTTTCTAGGGCATCCTTTCTTCTCATGATGTCGGCAAAATATTTGAGCTTCAGCCTCATGATCAAACCTTCTAGTGAACAGTTTGTCTTGATTTCCTGTAGTACTGATTTATTGGATCTCCAAAAGTGCAAGGGATTCTAAGTAGTTTTTTCCAAAACCACAATTCAAAGGCATCAGTTCTACAGTATTCAGACTTCGTTATAGTCCAGCTCTCACACCCGTATGTTACTACTGGGAATACCATGGTTCTAACTATGCGGACCTTTGTTGATAATGTAATAGCTTTACTTTTTACTAGCTTCTCCAGACTTGCCATAGCTTTCTTCCCCAGTTGCAAGCGTCATTTAATTTTATGACTACAGTCACCATGTGAAGAGATCCTATATTGTAGGAAAGTAAAACCTGTCACTGCCTCCACTTCTTCCTAATCTATTTGTCAGGGACTGAAATTGCCATTTGCCATGATTTTCATTTTTTTTAATGTTGATCTTCCCTTCTCCCTCTCTCTATTGCTAAAAAAAATAAAAATAAATGATTGAGCACATATGCCCACTTAGACACCAGGCCAACAAACAGTGCTGAAGAGAAATATATATACAGTTGTCTATAACATTATATAAGACTTAGAAAATGATTGTATAAGACATAACAAAACAATTATCGGAAAATACAGTTGTGTATTAAAAATGATTCATTCTTATTTTCAGTGTACATTAATCTGAGAATGTTCTTTATCTGCATTGTTTTATTATGACTGAATGTTGGTTTGAGGAACTTTGATTATTGTAACAGAAATCCACAGCAAACAAGACAATACATATATTTTTTATCCTGGTTCCTGTTTATTTCTCTGCACAGTGGTCTGTTGTACATTGATGGCACTTTACCCATTAGTCAGTACTCAATCACAGGCTAGACTCATTTGGGAACAGCAGATATGTATATATAGTAGAGGCTCTAGACAGTCTGTCTGTATATATTGGTTTTACAAGCTCCTTCAGAACCATTGGAGAGAAGTGCTTCTCGTGATCCTCCTGCCGTCATTACTTTACCTGACACTGATAAAATCAGGCACTTATGAAATTAAAAAAGGAAATGGCATTGACAGATTAATTTGTCAACTAACAACTTGGTTGTAGCAGAGTGTAGTATTTTAGAGAATTGTATTAGGAAATAGAGACAAGATTTAAATAAAAATGGCTATAGTCAGCCAAAGGAAAAAAAAAAAAGTTAAAGGGCCATTTTCCTCACTGTAAGTGCTCTTCATGGTGTGAACGAGCACAAGATTGTATATTAAAATTATCTATTTTTTTATTTACACTAATAACATCTAAATAAAACCTAAAGTTTTAAGTCTGTTTACATACAAAGTTCTTCTTGCCTACTGGTTGTTGAATGAGTAAAAACAGATACCCAAGCCACATGGTGAAGACAGTGATTGATAGCAAGGAATGCACTGAAAAGTTAACACATAACTGACCTGTTTAGGCGATTCCATGTTAAGGATTAATTCTTTTTTTTTCTTTTGCTCCCTAGTCCCTAGTCGGAGCTGTAGCTGCGGGTCTGGCTGTGGACAGTCAGTAACACATGTAAACACAGGTTTTATTTCATATGATTTCTCAGTGCAAGGTGCATGGATTTCAAGACAACATGTTTTAGGAGATCTTTACTGTGATGTGGTCCAAATTGTGCTCAATTAAGTGGCCCTTTAACTTGCAGAGTCCTTAACAGCAGGTACTATAGAAAGTACACATTCTTACTAGAGCACAATAAGCAGTTGTTGCAGGTACAAGGAAAAATAGTTTATATTCACTTGTTTAATCCATACATCTTTCTTGGTCAAGTACTTATCTCCTCTGAGTAAAGGCAGCTCTTTCAAGTGTCACAAAATATAGCTGTATTTCAGTGCGCTTCTCATGGGAAAACTCTTGCCTCCTCTATTAGGACAGCTCTTAACAAAGTCTCCTCTTTTCCACCAGCCCCCTCTTTGCTACATAAGTGCTAGAGAATATTTCCTATTATCTATACGGCCTTCCCTACCTAAAGAACCAATGGAAATATTGTTTGTGAATGAGATTGAAGAATAAATGTGTATTTCTGAAAGCTCTTAATCTCAACTCCAAAAACATGGCCTTTATAAAGGCATACTCTACTACACCAAGCATTTATAAACCCTATGAATTTTACAAATAAAATATTTGTAAAATATTTAAATAACGATACTGAACTCACATTTTCTGAAGGGGATTTAAGAGAAAAAAAATGCATGAAAGGTGAGATCTGCCAATGTTAAAATGTTAATATCTGTAGAAACAGCTCTTGTCTTTACCGCAAACAGAAAAAAACATATTTGGCTTTATCATGCATAGCCAGTAGAGGGAGTTGCTGATTTCTCCATACAGCTCCTTAAAGGACCATTTACCTCACTGTAAGTGGTCTTCATGGTGTGAAAGAGCACAAGATTAAATGTTAAAATTATCTATTTTTTTAATTAAACTAATAACAGCTAAGAAATCTAAAGTTGTAAGTCTGTTTACAAACACAGTCTATCCTGCCTACTGACTGTATTATTAATAATGTATTAATAATGACAGCAATGAGGACATTTATTGACAGCAGTTTTTTCCCTGGACTCAGAACTGCACTGAAAAGTTAACCCATAACTGACCTGTTTAGGTGATTCCAGAATTCCATGCTCTGCTCAGATGGATTTGGTAAGGGTTAACTCCTTTTTTTCTTTTGCTCACTGCATGGAGCTGTAGCTGTGTGTCTGCCAGTGTGTCTGTTGCATTATTAATGACAGCCGAGCCACGCAGTGAGGACAGTGATTTATAGCAGTTTTTTCCTGGACCCAGGACTGCACTGAAAAGTTAACCCATAACTGACCTGTTTAGGTGATTCCAGGATTCCATGCTCTGCTCAGATGGATTTGTTATGGGTTAACTCTTTTTTTTTTCTTTTGCTCACTGCATGGAGCTGTAGCTGTGGGTCTGGCAGCAGGCAGTCAGTGACACATGTAAACACAGACTTTACTTTATAAATATCTCATAAAAAAATGCATGTTTTTAAAAATATATTTCAACATGCTTTTAGGAGATCTTTACTGTGATGTGGTCCAGATTGTTCTGGATTAAGTGGCCCCTTAACTCAAATGGTGCAAATTTTGTTCAGACACAATCGAATTAGAGATATAAAAATGGAGGTCTAGACTTTGTTGCAAGCTGCATTTACAGACTTTTAAATGTATGGTGAAATATTAATATTAAATGCACAATAGAAAATGTGTGATTATATGTAATTATAAACATTTTATGAAACTACTATGCTGACAATGAAATGAAAAAGAATTTAAGGATGAATCTGAAAATTCACATATATGTTTAGGCAGTATTATAATATTTTCTATAATTTTAGCAAAATACTGGAATTATTGAGTAGGTATTTCAATATTGTTTTAGAAATCTATGGTATCGCACCTCTCTTTTTGTATTATTTAACTTTTCACCAAGGGTTCCTAGCAATACAAAGTATTTTAATGGGATTTTCTCCATTTTCACCCTGATTAGAATGTATTACAATAAGTGGGTTGTTAGGCCTATCTCCAGAAATTCCCATAGTGCTGGAGCACGATAAAATCAAATCTTTTATCTGTCTGTTCCAGTTGCGTGAATCACTTACAGGCTAAGACATCCTAACTGTAATTAGTCAGGTTTTTTTTTTTTGTCCCCGACTTCAACGTCTTTTATATAGGTTTTTGGTAATGTTCTGAGTCCCAGCTTCCAGTGTTAGAGCAAAACTATACTTTGATTTTATTAATCTCTCTGCCACACTATATATGTGTTTGTGAGCTGGTTAAAAATGCCATGCACCTTGCATGTTTTAAATCATTCATTTAATAGAAGTTTGGAACACTACAAAATAGTTATTTTTTGTATGAAAAATTGAGAGATATCCATCTTGTCCTTATATATGATTTAATATGGCAGGAGGGTCTGTTTTACAGACACAAGCTTGTTTTTTCTTTGTTGTATTACTATCATTTTGAAATGAGCTATGCAAACAAAGAATAGCTCTTATTTGGACACTAGATATCTCATCTTGCTAAATCTTGTAAAATAAAAATATTTTTTTTTGTTTGCTTACCTACAGGGATGGGGTGATATTTACTTTACTTTAAATATTTCTGATCTAGTGTAAAATTCATATTAATACAAGTTACTCTGCCATTTCCTGTTATATTCTGCGCGCTCCCATGCTGATCTGTCTGGTTAGGGTTTATGGTTTAGGATTAGTGTTATGGTTTATGGTTTAAGGTTAGGGGTTATTGGTTATGGTTTAGGGTTAGAGTTTAGAGTTAGGGTTGGTGTTCAGGCTTTACGGTTAGGGATTATGGGCTAGGGGTTAGTGTTAGAGTTTAGGGTTTAAGGTTAGGGGTTATGGGATAGGGTCGTGGCAAATAACACATAGAAATATAGTGTGGTGCGCATATGGCAGTCAGATAACATCTGATACTCATATGACTGGCAACCCACTACAGTATCTTTGCCAAGAAAACCATATGAATTAGCACCACCGGAAACACAGACAACTGTGTCTGACATTCTGCATCCATATGGTCACTGAGAGTCAGACACAACTGAAGGACTGAACAACAGGAACCTGAATAATTAATTTAAGAATGATATTGCAATAGTCTCCACATTTCTTTTAGTTTTACTGTAAATGTAGCTGGTATTGCTGTTCTTACAGTATGTGTAGAGGTCCTTATTAATTACTTTAGGTGTGCATCCTGCCTATTGAATTTTGCTGTGAGCTTGAAAGCCACCTTGGACCAGCAGTCACAAATCATAAAAGTGATGTTTATGTGTGCCGGCTTGCCAAATAGATTCTGAAACTGTCTATCCCTCAGGTATCATTAGTAATATTTAGAACACTTAACTAAACCAGGATTTGTTCTGTTGTGTACCTTATATTTTATTTTCAGAATATTATTGCCACTTGACATTTTTAATCAGATGTAATATAACCATTTACATCAATGTAATGGGGCCAGGGTGGCCTTCTTCATTTGAGAGAAGTTAGCCCTCTTCAACATATAGACTTACATAGGATCTTGTAGGTTTCGTTCAATGGAAATAAATGTACATTAAGTAAAACATGAAGTAGGTTGAAGCATCTGGATGATAAATCAGGTGCAATGTCTAGTGAAATAAACACAGTATAGCAGTGGCAGGTTTCTGGAAGAATTTTATTACAGTGAAAAAAAGCCATTTAAGAGGGGAAAAAAAGCTATAAAGCACAGACCTCAATCCAAACATCCACACTGCATCCTCTGACAGTATTATTTGTTTCAAATGAAAGACTGGTCTAACACTTCTTCCTTTATTAAACTACTTTCCCTTGATAATTTGACAGGGAGATGGCTATTGTGGTTTATTGTAAAACAATTTTGAGTAATCAGTGCTTGTATCAGAGAAGACTTAACCCCTATTCTGCTCGCAGTATTGTCTTGAGTTTTTTTTTTTGTATTTAGTGGTTGCCTTGATAATGTATATGACTCTATGACTCTGTGTATATATATATATATATATATATAGAGAGAGAGAGAGAGAGAGGGGGAGAGAGAGAGAGAGAGAAAATGTATCAGAGATATCCATATATATTCTTTAGAGTTCTAGGGCTCTGGCAAATTTCCATATATATATATATATATATATATATATATATATATATATATATATATATAGTAAACTCCCAATTATCCGGCACTCAACTAACCGGGCTCTCAAGCAACTGGCACCTGCCTCTATTCCCCGATTGACAAAAACTCTCACTTAATCGGCTTCATCCGGCACAACCGACATCCAATTTTTTACTTTTTTACAAATCAACTTTTTTTCTCTTTTTTTTTTTAGCTTTAAATGACTCAGATTAGTTAGCAGTAGCTGTTTTATAGATAGTTTAACGGGTTTTAGGGTGTTTAGGATTAGTTAAGGCTTCTAAAATAGGGTCTCAAAAGGAACCGGCAACTACACTTATACAGCAATATGCAATACCCATAGGTGCTGGATAACGGGGAGTTTACTGTATGTAGTCATAATGTATAGATGTAGTTAAGGGTATATAAGGACAAGTGTATTGATAGGATTGTTTTGTTTGGAAAAACAGGGGTAGCACAAGATATATATAGTTTTCATATTGTTCTCTGAAGGCAATACATATTATTGGTGACAGGCAGAGGTGTGTTTCAGCCTATACTCAGGAGGCCCAGGCCTAGGGCAGCACTTTCAGTGGACATCAAGCTACCTGAAGATGAAGTGCAGGACACTGAAATATGTTTGTATATGCACAGAACTATATATATGCAGTGATATTTCAGTCTGCAACTGTGCCTGACATATATATATATATAAACCTTTAATTTTAAATATAGAAAGGGGGAAGGAGGAACACACACAAATGTGCATTTATAAACCTAAATAAGCCAATGGTGACATGTGCACTTTAACCTTGTGTTATAATGTGCTGTCTCCTTTTTTTTCACTGTATTATGTGCTCTCATTTATATTTTATGTGTTGTATGCTTTAAACTGATGTTAGATAGATAATAAAAAATAATCAGTGATGTGTAAAATGTGGAAGATATGAAATGATGCGACATATTGATGATGTTTTTTTTTTGTACTTTCTGTAATTATAACAGAAAAAAGATCAGTTTGTATTTCAAATAAAGTATTTAGTAGGAGGAGCTGAAGTTGTAAATTTAACAAAGTAGTATTAGTTAACATATTGCATTAACATTTTACAGTGAAATAATTCAAAACCAAACTAAATAAATAAATAAATAAAAGAGGAAAACAAATCTGCTTTTGGTTCCCAGGGTATTTTTTTAAGTGACAGTTTATATGTCAGTGCTGATGTCCATTAAAGATATAAATTCCCCCATACTGTTAAGGCAAAGCATTAATACAGTTTTCTTGCATACAATAAGCCATCAGTTAAACATCCTACTGTGAAATACTATTTAGAACGAGGCAATATGACAGTTCTGCTTTTTATAAGTATGTATTCAATCTCTTTCAAGACTACACTGAAAGTTGCAATGCTTTGCAAAAAATATAGCACTGTGAACTACAGAATTTTGAAAAACAATATCAATATTTAATCTCTGCTTACGAGATTACAGGAGGGTTAAAGGCATTGAGGCTGTTGCAGTGTGACAGGGCTGAAGACAGAGATGGATAAACACTTGACCTTAACTTCAAATTGTGCCTTGACAAACAACGGCGGGTTTTCTGTGCACACAAAAGAAGAGAAATATTCTTGAGTGTCTTCTCAAAGATAACATAATGCATCAGGGATGGGCACAAGGTTTGCTTGGCAGACAGTTTTCGTTAACTTTTATTTAAAAGTAACTTCATTAGGTAACATGGAGACTTTACCAATTTGTAGACAATGGGAAATTGGTACAAATACATGATTTGATGTAAAAAAAAAAAAAAAAAACTATAAAAGTTGTATACCTAGAACATTAGGTTATTCTTTGAAATCGAAATCTATAATTTTCATGAGGGGATAATGTGGTAATGCAATTTATTTTTACCCACAGTGAATAAAAATAGCAAAAATGATATGAAGATGATACCTTTAGAGCACTTCTTTTGATTTTTGTGAACCTAAGTCAGAAGAAGGAGCCATGGTGCTCCTCAAACTCAATTTATGTTTCTTATCAGTTAGCCATTAAGGGTATCACATTTATACCACATATTGCAATTGGCAAAGTACCACACTGTCTCTGTATTATAATAGAATTTACCCAGCAAATTCAAAATTTTGGCCAATTTTACTAAGCTTTACAATGAAGGCCCACAAACTTTTGAGACCAGTTATGGCATTGACTTTCACCAGATTTAGAGTATCAAATGAGCATTATTATAAATGTTAAAAAAATACTCCCTGTGCCTTAGGGAGTTTAGCTGCACCTCACTGACTAGGCCCAGAGAGGTCGAAACGCGTCTGCGGTTTGCTGTTTCTCCTATTCATGGTAGAATTGCCTGGTATTTTGGGGCTGGGTCAATCTTTTGAGTGAGACCAGACTGATATACTACAGGATATTTCTCCCTGTGAATGGCACAAGTGGCTAAAAGAGGTCGCTCTTAGAGTGGATTATCATGTCCATAGAGCTAACCTATTAAGGTTAGATCGTTCTCTGATGAGCACCGCTGACTTTAGTTATTTTTATTATTATAAATGTGTTAGTGTAGACAATACTTTTAATTAATTACTGAAGAACAGTATTCTTGCCACATATTGTAATCCCAATATCTTGCAAACACACCTAAATATCAATTTATATTCGCTACGCAACAATAAGATGAAAGATGAACAGTAACATTCACAATATGGTTTGCACCAGATCAATCCACTGTAATACATGTGCTTGATTATTCAATGTATACTTAAGCATATGAATACTCAGCATGTGTCAGATTCATGAACTTTTGGCACCTTAAGGCACACCATCACCCCCGTTTCTGCAGGGCTTAAATGCAAGGAGGTTTTGTACTGAACAGATGCTACTTGCTTTTTTAATGAACAGATGTTTAAAATATTCATTTTTGCGGCTCCTTACTTAAAATCACATCTCATGAGAAGTGATAACTTGTCATCTACCCAGTGTGAGTCTGTTTTTTAATCATCTGTAAAGTGAGCAAGTTTTCTTTCATTAGACTTGTGTCCTGTGCATTAAATATGTTTCCAAAAATGTAGGTGAAATTCATTGCATAAGGAAACGGCTAAACTCTGCCAATGTTGGAAATGTCAAGCTGAGCAAGGGGAGATGCCCACTTTATACTTTCTCATTGGAAAGTAGTACAAAGTTTTTGCTCCAAATTTTTAAAAAAAATTACATTTGGTAGTTGTAAAAAAATTAATCAGCAACTCATATTTTGGGCTTTTGGTGATATCCTTTTAAATTTTGTCAATAATGTTTCAATAATTGTAGTAGCTCAGTTCACAAGGGATACCGATAAAAGGGGTATAATAACTATGTGAGAATCAAGAATGACAAATGTTCAACATATTAATACATAATACAATAGACTCTCATTAATCCGGCACCCACGTGGATTGGTAGATGCCAGATAAATGTAGTTTCTGGTTGCTTGAGAGTTACTAATAAAAGAGGCCTAGATTAGCTACACATAGGATGCTCTGTTAAGTATATTTGTCAGTGAGGGCTGTTCTAGCAGCAGCAGCTTTCACTCCTCACTTACACACAGGTACGTTCGGCTGGAGGGTGCGGTGCTGAACCCGGGGAATGTAACGCCAACACTGCCTGGCTCAGTCACTCATGCCTGTCTGCTTCCAGGTAAAACTGAATTGAAGAGACATACAGTGGATGATATCTAGGTGCCTGTAAGCATTTTGTGGCAGGACAACCTGGCTCCTGGCATTTATTGAGCCCTGTAAATTTACATTTTTACTTAAAGTACAGTATTTATTTATTTTTTGGGTTGCTTGAGAGTTTTGGTTGCTTGAGTTCTGTTTAACTGAGAGTCTACTGTATTAAAATGACACTAAAGTTACATATTTATAGTAAAGTCTTTTGAAGAATTAAAATTTGTAATTGTCAAAAACATTTTAAAAAGTATATTTTTTTATTGTATTCACTATAAGTTTGGATTTGTTGTACTAAAGGCTGGAGCTTACTGTGGTTCAGATTGCAAAGTTCAGAGTTAAACTGAGATAAATATGGGAAATGACCAAGCAGATAAAAATAAATGATATCCTCTGTGAATATGCAGTGGAGGTAAAGTATGGATTTAAGGGACCAAACATGATAGATAGAATGGACGAAAGTTTGTGACATTATCGAGAAAATAGCAACAAAGGATATCCCTAAAAGAAAGAAAACAAAGAAGCCAAACTGGCTATCTGGCGAGGCTTTGAAAGTTGCCCAGGAAAGAAGGAAAGTGAAAGGTAGTGGAGATAAGAAAATATTTGTCCAACTGAATGCAGAATTCCAGAGGAGAGCAAGAAGAGACAAGGAGACATTCTACAATGAGTGATGTAAAGAGATCAAAGAAGATAATAGAATGGGAAAGTCTAGAGATCTCTTCAAGAAAATTGGAGATTTCAAAGGAATCTTTCATGCAAATGTGGGTTTGATAAAAGTCAAAATGGTAGGAACTTAACAGAAGCAGATCAGGTAGAGAAGTGGCAGGGGTACACAGAAGATCTATATAGAAAGGATATTAACAGCATTGATAATGTCAATAGTGTGTCCAATGAGCTGGAGCCAGACATCTTGGAGAGTGAAGTGAGATGGGCCCTAGGATGTCTTGCTGATAACAAGTCTGCAGGAGTTGCTGGAATACCGGCTGAACTGTTCAAATCCCTACAAGATGATGCTTTGAAAGTGATGCTTCTCTTATACCAACACATTTGGAAAACTCAACAGTGGCCAATAGACCGGAAAAGCTAAGTCTAAATACTAATCCCCAAAAAAGTAGTGCCAAAGAGTACTCCAATTATCGAACAATTGTACTAATTTCACATGACTGTAAGGTAATGTTTACCTTACATTACTTACATATAGGCAGAGAGCTACCAGATGTGTTTCACAGGGGCACAAGAGATCAAGTTGCCATTGTCCACTGAATAATAGGCACACAAAGAAGGGGAGAGCAGAAATGTAGATCGATAGATGAGGTTGTTGAATTAATGATCATGAGCTTGAGGGAGCACAGAGGGGCAGTGGCTGTCAGATGAGCCTGGCGTACTGTGGTCCATAGGGTCACAGAGAGTCGAACATGATTGAATAACAACAAAATTGAAAGCTTGCAGTAGAAGGCCTTGGAACCATTTTTACTCACTGGCGATGAAGTTTAAAGAAGTAACAGCACCCATGGACTCTTTAAGCATTTTTTTATGTTTTATATAAATGTTTTAGCTAGCTGACTTAGTAAATCATATCCATCTCAACGTAAATGTCATTATATTTTTTTGGAACTCCCCCTGACTTCTAGTTCTCTCTCATATAGAGTGCCTTGTTTCACAGCTGTACCCTAAAGACATACTCACAGGGAGAAGCTTCACACTACTGCCCTGCTGAATGTAGACAGTGACAATGATAGTGTGAAGCCATTCCTGTGGGCATGAACTTAGGTCACAGCTGCGCACCATGGAGAGAGAACAATTTAATGATAATTGCATTGATGAGGATAAAAAAACCAAGTTTAAACATTTAGTAAAAATTGATAAAATATTGCCTAAAAGCCCTTTAATGGACCACTGAAGTATCATACCCTTTTGAAAAACTTGGCTAAATGTTTTTAGAAAATAAAAAAGAATTACATGCAGATGTTAATTTATTAACAGGACAGCTATTGCTTTCAGTTATTCTGATTGGCCAACTAAGAGAGCCTTTGAATTCATTAAAGCTTTCAGAAGAAAGAGATAATGAGACATGGTGGCCACCTACACATCATAATTCCATATAAAAGTCAATAAATATATATTTCTTTCTTTCTAAATAAATTTTGCCCATTATCATGACTAGTTCTTAAAAAATCATAAAATATAAAAATGGCACTTAAGCATGGGTATAGGACCCAAAGAAAATCTAGGGGGGATACCACATATAATATGAAAATATCACACAACTCCTTCTCTACACATAAACACACACGCAGAAAAATCTGGTGGGGCTTTATCCACCTCGCCCCCCTTAGTTCCTATACCCATGCACTTTAATTTTCAATTCTAGAACTTCAAAAGAGCATGCCATAAAAGAGTGCATACAGAAAACAATAACAGTGCCATATGCAAACCTTTTTAGGCTGTTATATTTTTGTAGATTAACTTAACATCAAAATAATTAAATGAGTGGGGTCCAGACAATAACCTTATATATGCACTCTTAGCAACTAAATGGAATTACTGTATATATACAAGTCTTTCTTAAACAAAGGCATAATTGCATTAAAAAAAACTTAAATAAATAGCACAACAATAATATAACAACATATAAAAAGTACCAAATGACATAGTGTCCCTGCATTTAGGAAGCATAAAAGAAAGAATCATATTTCTGCTAGAATTGTTTTCCCATTATCTATAAAACAAAGGCACTGCAACACTATATCTGGTACGTCATTCCGTTTTACAACCAGAAAATGACTGAAGTGCGCTTCATATACTGCTTAATGCATTGTACGATTGAGTTCTCAATGCATAAGCCTTTGCAATTTTTGATCCAGAAACTCATATCAGATCATCTGCTGCTGTCAACAATGACAAGTATATAGCAATTTAGCAATAAACATATGCCAATCACCCATGCATCTATTATCTTCTCTTGGAAGCCTTCCCACTCTTAACATGCCAATTTTACCAAGATACAGTTTAACCAGTGTACACATTTTGGAGACATTTTCATATCAAATAATAAAATACTTTTGATAACATCAGCCTCTGAGTTTCTAATTGTATTCAATTTAATTTTTCCCCTTACATAATGGGCTATATATGTTTAAAAAAAGGAACACAAATAAATATATCATATAATATGTTCATACGTAATTGTACTTTTTGGGATCAGATATTGTGTATTTTTCCTATCCTTGACACCGTAACAGGGACTTTGCTTGTTATAGCAGATTCATTCAGTTCTATATAAAGAATTTCAACAATAAAATGCAAATAATAGTTGTATTTCATATTAAAAAAATAAATCTGCTGGGCTTATTTTCTTCAAGGATCACTGCAGTTCAAGAAAAAAGGCACTTGTTTGTCAAGTATGTATCAAACTAAAACATAAGCAACTATCTAAGTAAGCCATGACATTTTTGGGGAAACCTGATTTTTTTATGGGTGTACAAAGCCATTTTGTGTTTATTACATCACTTCCTGAGGCTAGGTTTTTATAGAGGGAGGAATAGGAAAGGACAGAACATAGAGCCTTTATTATAGGCTATATTCAACCCCTTCAAGTTAAGTGGGGTGTCCTGTTCCTGTATGAATACTCACCTAGGCTAGTTGGTAAGCTAAAGTACAAAGCTCATTGTCCATTGATGTGTTTACATAGAGGCCAACGTCCTAGTTGGAATAATAACTTCATGGGTCCAGCCCATGCACTTTTTAACTGCTGCATATAATGGTTATCAAATGGAATATCTTCTAACATGCTCATTTTTAATAGACAAATATATAAAGAAATACATAAATATATTTGCTTTATGAAAAAAAAAGTTTTTATCGTATCTGCTAAGTTTATGTCCTTCCTCTAAAGTTGAAAATTATTTACTTTCAATGACTCTTTAATTATTCAGGTCTGATCATGCAGTTTAAATTTCCAAGGAAAATCTTCCACTATACTTTAGAATAAACAAACACCATGAATTATCAATTAGGAAACACAGACATACTTTGATGCTGCTCTTAGAGTCAGGATGTCGATATGGATTATCAAAAGGAATGTTGCAAGTAAGGTGTAGGAAAACCAATGACTTACAAATGCTGATGGCCTAATTGATTTTACCTTGCAGTTATTGATATCAGCACGGAGTCTGACAGTCAGAAGACATAATGGAGAGAAAAGGCACTTACTGCAACATATGCCACTAAATTCCTTCAAACTATTGATATTTAGCTTTCTCTGTTAAAGACAGATCTGACAGCACTAAGACCCAGATTAAAAAAAGGTTAGACAGGCTTAACATGTCTTAAAGGTCCAGTGTATGCATGTTTCATGTTAAACCTATTTTTTAGTTCACCATTAATTAACATTAAAAATGCAAGTGCAAACAGAAAAAATCATTTAAAAACACAGTTTATCTCACTAATGGCCAATGCTGTACCCCTCGCCACCATCCTGAGCAAGGGCATACACACACATATATACATACCTACTACCTTCCCTACATTGCTTGTGATCTCTTTCCTCCTGCTAGACACCAGGAATAAGGTACCTACCTCCATACAATATATATATATATATATATATATATATATATATATATATATATATATACATCAACTCTTCCCTCTAACCATATGTTCTGGGGAAGCTCCCCCATCCCTCCCAGTTCCTTTGCCCCTGGTCCTGAGCACTACAGGAAGGAAATAAAAGATTTCAACTGCAATGACATTAATAAGGCTGCCTTGGGAAGGCTTGAATGATGATATCACAGTTGAAATCTTTCACTTCCTTTCAATAGTTCAGGACAATGATATAGGTGAACTAAAAAATTGTTTTAACATTACAATCGCTTACACTAGTCCTTTTTAATTTCCACTCATATGAGTAAAATGAACCCTGGCAGATGTTGTTGTAAGACCATGTAACAATATGTTTTGCAAAAAAAAGAACTTATATGTTGTTTAAATGTTATTCTGCATTGTTTTACTTATACATTACTTGTAATAATATGACAATGCAGATTTACAGCAAAGTCAAGAACTCTGCCTGACATTGCCATTTGGGTGTATCAGCTATAACCAAACATTGTACACAAAAGTAAATCATTTTTCCGAAAAACTCAATAACTTGCTCAATTCAGTGTTGCATGCTTGTCAGAAAGAGGTATAGATATTATTGCAAAAGTAATCTGAGGGATTAAGAGTTTTATATTTAACCTTTACAGCACTGGCTTGCTAGCTGAATGGAGTCTAACAGTTGTTTTTCCAGGCCTAGATCTGACTGGTTTATACTTATCAGTATAAAGCTTGTCTCTCTCTATAACATATATCTTAATAAATTCTTAATTTAGGAATCACCAGGATATAAAACTATTGGGTAAATCCATATCTGCTGAGAAAAATAGACTTTTTATTCAAAATGTATATTCCACAATATAGGGCTTGGATAAGATTTTCTCCATAGTAAGAAAGCTCTCATTTTAGTAGATAAGGCCCTATCTCTGATACATCATTGTGGCTGCTACAAGGAAAGGCGATTCTATAAACCTGTTTTTGTCACATAACAGTTTTAAATATAATCCCAATAGTAGCTAAAATGTGGTGCAGCGCAATATGCATTCACTTTTACATAAAAGAAAAAAGATAGAATTACAGATGTTGCATTATTAAGTTTAATTACAGTTTATGATTTATGGGCTTATTTTAAATATTTATCTTAGACATTAATACATGTGTGGATATGAATGGGAAACAATTAATCTAATTGAAAGACTCTGTGCCAAATAAATGTGAACATATTTCTTTTTTTTTTTTTTTACTGTAGACACAGATGGAGTAAGTCGCTCATTGCAAACCTCGTTCTGATATAAAAAGAAATATATCTCACATCTTTTAGTAGCTGCACATATGTTTAGTAGTGGGAACTTAATGATAATTTAATGATAACATAATGGCTGAATTAAAACGAAAGCCTCTTTAACATCTATCTTGTAGCTTCAATACATTCAAATCAGTTAGCCATCTTGGCTATGCTGCAAGTGAGCAGTTGGCTGTGTGGAGATGTAAATAATCTTATGGCAGACCCCTAGGTAAGGATGGTCTTGATTTGGTAACTTGGGAAGCTTATACATGGGGTGCTTATGCCAATGTCTTTTTGCCTCATTAAACTGTATTTTCAAAGAGTGTCGATTATAACGAGGTCCACCATGTTGCATTGGTGCGAGTCATCACATTGGTAGCATTCTGTATTGCAAATCATTGGTATAATGCCCATAGAAAATAGGAGTGTGATTTGAATTATGGTAAAATATTATATTTTGTTTTGCTTTATAGGGAAGACATTTGCTTTTAGTCACCTGGGAGGGACTTTGGATGTAGATTTCTATTAGCTTCCATTTAAAGGTGCATAATATTGTATAATTTTAACAAAAGTTTAATTGCAACTCACCTATCACCTCAGGCTCCAGACCAACAAGCAGTGCTCTAGATCAGTGGTTCTCAAACCTCTCCTTAGGACCCACCATACAGGCCATGATTTAGGTTACACATTGTGTAACCAAAGGCGAGGCTACTAGTATGTAACAGGCGGTGGTGCCTCATATTCCTTCACCTGTATATTCAAACCGTGTTTTACCTAAATCATGGCCTGTACGGTGGGTCTTGAGGAGAGTTATTGGAACCACTGCCCAAGATGGCTAAAATGGAAGCCCCAAAACAAGTAGACCCTGATAAATGTATGATTTTCACCTACAAATAGGTATGTTCATGCAAGTGAATGGAGGACCCCAATGCAAAATAATCCCTGTTCATATTCTCCCTATATATATACACATATATGTATATGGTAGTGCCTGATTGGGTTCTATAAAAAAGCCAACGAATAAGTCCCCCTTTACCCATGGCTGCTGCTGGCAGCAGTAGGTCCTTATCCGGTTTTGGGTCCTAGCACATTGCACCTGCAGCTATACCTCAATCCATAGGTTACGTCACTGCTAATGTTAGTTTTTTCCAAACTACACAGCTTTTAATACAGGAAAGAAGTCAGAAGTAAGTGAGAACATAGGGTGACTCTCTGTATATCCACTGCAGGCCCACCAAAACTTTGCATTTTATTGGCTTTAAGCCTTTATGTTGTTCAGTCCTAAGTACTAAAAGTTTTACCTGTCATACAGTGACATAATTCTAGTGACAAACCCATCAGTGTGAAATGTCAAGAATTACTGCCAGGTTTAGTAAACCATACAAGTAGATTTACTGTCAATGTTGTAGTTCAGTCTTTGAAAATATAAGAAATAATGACTGTTCATCTCAGCAAACCTGACCGTTAAAATATTAATAAAAATGCGTTCACCGGTAGGAATAAGTGCCCTTATACCACATACAGAAACCTCAAGTGAGCTTCCATACAATAACTGTAAATGGATAAATATTACATAGACAATGCTTCCAAAGTGAAATCAATAATAAAACAACATAAAATTCTGGTTGTTTACTTTGTTTTGCAAATCCATCCAAATATGTGCAGCTTCTTTTAAAGGAATGCTGATAGATGGCAATATAAGACCAAAAACAATGACTAAAAACGTATATATATATATATATATATATATATATATATATATATTTTATTTTTTTATTTTTATTTAATTCATTTGAATATTTTTTAGTCTATAAATTAACTTAATCGTTCCACCAAAATCTCTGATGCTTTCTTTGAGTCACCTTAAAAACAGATATACCATATTGAAAATAACTTGTAGTTCATCAGTCCTGATCTAGATCATCAACAAAGCACTGGCAACCAAGTAAGAATACCTTTTGAATTATAAAAATTGATGTACATGTCACTGTGTTTAGATTTTATATAACCCAGATAATTGTCAATTATTCCTAGCTAAAAGCTGTGTGCAGCTTCCTACAATCAGCAGGTTCTGCAAGCACCGTAAATCACAAGCATACTTCAATCGCAAGACAATGTCAGCTTATTCTGTTTGGTTCTTTAGACATAGTCTCAAGGGAAAAATGTGAGACGTATTATTACAGTGAAGACAGTATATAATCATTTATAAAAACCTTGTCATTTTTGGTCCCATCAGGATTCTAGAACATCTCCCCAGATGTTCAATAAAACCTTCAGTGCAGGCAAACTCAAATGAAATACATAGTATAAGTGCTGTACAAACTAACATATCATCATTTAAAAATAATTATAAAATCGGGAAAAGAGCTTCAAATAAAAAAAAAGGTTTTACTAATTTTCTACTTGATAGCTACTTAATGTTTTAGAACAGAATCCTTGAGTACATTGAGATCTACAAACAAATATTTATTTGCCCTTCTTGAATTTTGCTTGTCTGTCCCTTTAAAGAGTGTGAGTTGTATCCACTTGTCACTTTAAGTGTACTATGTATATTCTTTAGAAACTCCTATTCTATTTTGTGACTCTTATTTAATATTATATTCTCCTTCCCATTATCCACATTTCTTTTTCTTTACCTTTTCCTTTTTTAATGATTTCTGTTTTACTAATTACCACATTGGACACCATCTTTATTTTCTTTATATTGGTTTCAGAGCTTACAACCTTCTTTTGCTGATTTGTTAATGTTCCTTTTATCTTACGTCTTTATATACCTGACAGTAGTCATGTTTAAGATATGTTTTTTATTATTCTATTTGTGTTATGTTCACATCTTAGAAAAGCTTATAGATAATAAACCAACTTACATATGAAATGTGTTCTGGCATATTGTAAGTGGTCTGTACACATTGAATAAACCTGTATATTTCCATATATCTGCATATTCATGTATATTATTGGGATTGTCTCACCTTGATAATTTCCTTTAGACCTAGAGTCAAACAAAGAGAATATGTGATGCGCACTAAATGTTATATGATAGACGGCACGGCTCTACTGAAGGACAGTGGCATATTATGTGATTTTAACTCAGCAGTTTTATTTGTCCTATTAAATTAAATTATTACGTGGCCATCCACATCCAAGAAGTGTTATTTGTCAAGGTTGTTACTTTCGAGTTGCAATATTTTTATTGAATCAAAAGCACCATTTTGAAAAACCCTTGAAAAGCAGTTATTATTTATTGTTATTAAACTTTACTTAGAAGACAATAGCATGTAAGCAGCTCTATATACAAGGAGGATGTGCCTTACACATACCAATACAATTTAAATATGTTTACATGGTGTAAAGGTGCTTACTTTCTAACTAAATGGTTTGGTGATACAGAAAGTGTGGGGGAGAAGAATCATCATTAGTAGGTTGGAGGAAGTGGCTGAGTGGCATGGTCAATCTTTCAGTTATATATGTGAGGCATGGGCATATTTATGTTTTTTTGCTGCCCTAGGCCATTCAGATTTGGGATCCCCCACCCTCCTTTCTATATATCAAATCAAAGGTTTATGTGTGCCTATATATATATATATATATATATATATATATATATATATATATATATATATATTATGTCAGAAAGTGTCAAGCACACTTATAGACATAAATAAAACATAAAGACATTTTTTTGGAGACATTTCAATGTACTGCACTTCATCTTCAGGCAACCTGCTGCCTCCTGAAAATGTGTTGCCCAAGGCCTAGGCATAAAAGGGGGCCTACAAATGTTTTGCTTCCTTGAAAACATAGATTTTTTTTAAACAGTTTATCGAGAATACCAAAGGGTTGGAGCGGCACAGGAGAAGTTCTGTAGGTGGGTGTGGGAGGAAAGAAGCTGATCTTGAGCAAAATGAATGGTGTGACTTGGGGTATGCTTGGAGAAAAGCAGAGATGTAGGATTTATGGAAATATGAAGGGTCAGTATTTTGAATTCTGTAAGACATTGGGTGCCATTGGACGTTCTGTCCAAGAGGTGAAGTGATGGAGGAGTAGTAAGTGAGATGGATGAGTCAAGTGAAGACATTGATTATGGACTGAAGTGCAAGCGGCAAAATTATAGGTTCTGTATAAGTAACTTTGGTCCGCTAACAGGTGGCTCTTAGACACATCAGTGGGGATGTCTCGTAATGATACATATATGAACAATAAAGAACAGCATACTGAATAACTCATCACTTTTTATGTCTAACACCCTGTGGTATGTAATTCCATGAAAAGTGTGTAAGCAAACCTCACATTTTATTCAAAGGCAATGCAGATTTGAAACTTTAGTGTGAACATGAACAGTTAATGCTTCAATTTAAGCTAAAAATTGCATGCTGAATGCATTGATTTATTTATGTCTTAAAAGAAACCCTAGTGAATAGGCCTAATAGGTTTATAGCAAAGTAGTTTATCAATCACATAAACCAAATTATTGCACAGAAGAGGCAGTTAGCAGTTTACTGCCATTGATATTTGTAGCCTCTTCTTGGATTTTGGAAAGGGAGACAGATTTATTTTGCTGTTGTCAAAGACTGACTAAATGTCACTTTCTAACAAGGTACACATCTTAGAACAGATCAACTTGCTTAAAGGGCCTCTGTTGGCCTCAAGTTTCCTATCTGACTATTAAAAGAGCATTTTCTAGCCACTACAAAAAATGTTTTGCATGAAAAATAAATGATATTATATTGAAACAAACGCAAAGCAAGCTAGCAACAGATAACATGCAGTGTGTTTTATTTGCCTTAGTCTGACTGAACAGAAGTCAATTGAAGCTGTTTGGGAAGACGTGTTATCTAATGGCCAGTAAGTGTTTTATCTGTTTTTGCTTAATTATTTTTTTCCAAGGATGGTATTAAATACAGGAAACATAAGCTTGTGTCTGAGAAACAAATTTTCAAGAGTTCTTCTAGAATATATAATGTAAACGGCCAGAAAAGAAAAAGGCAACCCCACCCCTGTCTCACCTTAATTCAATTTTTATACACTATAGAACATTTATTGTTCATGCAAAAAAATGTTAAACATATGATTTTGTTTAATGAATTACATTTTTTTAAGTGGCGACAAAAGTATACCTTTATAGAACCACAGTAGTTCAAGAAAAATGGCACATTTGTGAAGTATGTGAAAGCATTTGCAGCCATGTAAGCCATGGACCCCCTTCTGGATCGCTACCTTGTTGTGGTGAAGGGGCTTGTGTAGTTCAATGGAGCTTTGAGCTATAGCATGCACGGTCACTCAAGATGGGCAGGTCATAGCAGAGAGGCCAGACAAATCATGGTCCACTGGAGGAAGAACTGGCAACTAACTCCAGTATCTTTGCAATGATAACCTTATGGATAAGCACAACCAGATACATAACAATAGATGTACTTGGTGTGCTGTGGGCCAGGACATAACGATAGATGTACTTGGTGTGCCGTGGCCCAGGACATAATGATAGATGTACTTGGTGTGCTGTGTGTGGTCCATGGGGTCATGGAGAGTCGGACACTAATGAACAACTAAACAAAAGCCATGGACAAAAACACATTTTTAGATAAACGTATTTTTTAAGATTTAATTCATGAATAGAAGACTCTTTGTTGCATCAGTTCATGAGAGTTAGATCATGTGTTTTTTTATTAACCAGTGAATGGAGGGAGGGGTGAGGGGGCAGAAGAGATGAGGAGTATTATGTTAGATAATTGGATATGCTTGAAATTGTCACCAAACCTTTTCCCCCTCACCTGCCCAGAAGTAGGCAGATTGCATCAATAGATGCAAACACTTCTCCCCAGAAATGTGAACCATCCTCTCACACAACTTCCACCAAAGTAACATTTATGCCTCCAGGGTTAAGTAATGCCATTAACATTTATGCATTGTTCCTGCCTCATTATGCTCTTAGCCAGATTTTCAAATATATATATATATATATGAGATGGTTCTTAATCACTGATGAGATTCACAAGGTTGTTAGCGATTTAAGAATTAATATAAAGAACATATTGGCATTCCTTAAATTGTAATATTATGTTGCAAACTGGCCATGAGCTTTTGAAGTTATGACAAGGATAAGATGTACCCTTTAGACATAATCTTTAGCTCTTTTTGGTATTTTATTTAAAACAGCAGTTCACCTTTACAGCAATTTTTCTTCTCTGTGACCCACAACTGAGTTTAATGGAAGAATAGCTTTAGGAGGGCAGAGATCAAACAAATCTTCGATTGGACACTGCTGTGAGTCAGATTCTACTGCGAAGGGAGTTTTCTGTTGGAAATATACGTTCTTTGCTCCAGTTTTGCTTAACAATAAAAACAATTTATTGTTTATTAAATTTATACTTCAGATATAATGTAAAATGGGCATTACTTTATATGAAAGCTATTAAGTATGCCTGTATATTTACTGCACCTTCCATGTACATTGCGTAGCAACAACAATTTAATGGGAATTAATGTACCTTATGTAAATGTATGTAATTGCTCAGGATTGCCACATAAATTATATATATATATATATATATATATATATATATATCCTAGGTAATTAGCATAGCAGCAGCATGTTAAGGACTATAGAAAGCTTGTTTCTCTTTAATATGTCTGAAAGAGGATATTTGATCATGTTTGGTAGTATTTTTTCTATTTTGAAATGAAGGTAACGGTGCATAATTGATTTAAAAGTATATTTGGCTTGTGGGGCTTTTCGCTAACAGCCAGTGTGCAATAGTATGTATATTCTGTGCCCAAAAGGGGTATTTTGAGTAAGATTAAAAGATGCTTTTTTTAAATGCATGATTGATCTCATTTTGAGAGAGAGGGTTAGAGAGAATGAAGCGAAAGGTTGTAAGAACAAGAAAGAGAATGATAAACAGGCTGAATAAAAAAAAGAGAGGCAAGAAATAAAAAAAGAAAAAGACTCAGAAAGAGAGAGAGGAATGCTTATTAACAAGACAAAATTGAAATTAGAGGCGCTCAGTCAGAGAACAAACTAACTTTAATAGGTTAGTTCTATGGACATGATAACCCACTCAGAGAGCAATATCTTTTAGCCACTCCCTCTCTTCACAGGGAGAAATATCCTGTAGTATATCAGTCTGGTCCCACTCACTAGAGTGATCCAGCCTCAAAATACCAGGCAATTCTACCCTGAACAGGAGAGACAGCAAACCGCAGACGTATGTTTCAGCCTCTCTTGGGCCTCGTCAGTGAGGTGCAGCTGAACTCCCTAAGGTACAGTGAGCATGGGGTCCACGTCTGGATCCCCTTTCACCCTTAGGGAGACTAATCCCTAAGGGTCATTTGCAAGAGCAATTGCAAAAAATAGAGGTGCTCAATCAGAGAATGAACTAACTTTTATCTGTGGTGAAGCGCACGCTAATTGTGCGCCGACACATGCGCGCTGGCGCATGTGCAACCGTCAAGAGCACACCAAAAAATAGCGCGCCCGACATCTGCGCTGAACTCTCCTCACTCCTATACCGGTCAGCCCTCTCCCCTGCAGCTAGGTTTAATGCCCTATCCCCTTTCTCCTGAACCTCAGCACCCTGCTCTCTCCTCTGTACCCCTGGTCCTGTACCCCAGCCTCCTACCTTCTCCCCTGTACCCCATGCCCTCTATATACCCTGAGCTTGTGTTTGGAAAGTATTGTAAAGTCAGTCAGACAGTAGCCCCAAGGTAAGTACCTAGTCTTTACTCCCAAACTCCAGGATCACTGGGCATGGGGTACAGGGGTAAAGGGCCAGGGGTACAGAGGAGAGAGCAGGGGATAGGGAATTCAACTTAGGTGCAGGGGAGAGGGCTGACCGGTATAGGCGGTGAGGAGAGTTCAGCGCAGATATCGGGCACGCTATTTTTGGACACGCTCTCGCTGGTTCGCACATATATTGGCGCTCATTTCCCATGCGCGCGAAAGTCAGGGTGCCATTATAGGTTAGTTCCATGAACATGATAATCCACTCTGAGAGCAACATTTTTTAACTCACTTGTGCCCTTCACAGGGAGAAATATCCTGCAGTAAATCAATTTGGTCTCACTGAATAGAGTGATCCAGCCCGAAATACAAGGCAATTCTACCCTGAACGAGAGAAACCGTAAATCCCAGATGAATGTTTTGACCTTCATTGGGCCTCATCAGCAAGGTGTAGCTGAACTACCTAAGGCACAGTGAGCAAGGAGACCTCATCTGGTGCTCCCTATCACCATTAGGAAAGCTAAGCCCAAGTATGGTGTCACATGACTTGATTAAAATACACCCTGATGTTATTCTCGCAGGTGCACCTTACCTATGTGAACAAAAATTCTTATTTGTAATCAAGTCCTATGAAGACACATTTATATATATATATATATATATATATATATATATATATATATATATATATATATATATATATGCTCAATTCAAGCCATGCTCAGCCTGTGATTTTGAAGTGCATCCAAAGTAAGCTGCATTACAATGCTTACAACTGTGGTCTATTAGTATTTAATGTTTCAAATGGTAATAGTTCTTTTTTATAACTCGTCGTTCTTATTAGTCCGAATAAAATACAAAAATAAGAACACATTGCAAGAGGATTAAAACATATTTGAGAAACACACAGCTCTTAAAAATCAACATTAACTTCTCAAAAAACATACGTTTTAAAAAGCACCATAAAATTCAGGAAATTTTGCTCTGAGCTATTTCTTATTTTATTCCAGTACAAAGCCGTTCTACATTTAATCTGCTGGCTGTAGTATAATCAATGTAGGAAAGAGTGGGAGCTGTCCATGGTAGTAGAAGAATGAAGCTGATTATCAGTATTGTCTATTCACTCCAAGAGCAGCCTCTCACCATCTGAAGTTCAAACTTTATGTTATGGTAATGTTGTGATGACGTGGTTTAGCAATACTTAAGCATTTATGATGTGGAAGGTGTAAACAAGTCATTTTATTACTGCAGATACTTTGATTTGGCATGTACAATAAATAAAAAAACATACATTTTCATACAAGAGGTGACATTGGAATAACATTATCACTTGGATGCATTGGGATCACATTTTAAAAATAGTATTTATCATAGTTATGTATAATTATTTTTTTATGGGTGTATCCATATAAGGAAATAACTGAAGAGAAAAAGAGTTAAGGAGAAATGACAAGAAAATGGGGTAGTGATTGGGCAACAGGACATCAGAGATCAATATGGTGGCCTAAGATACTAGATTTAAGGTGGACAAGTCAGGTCCTTGACACCCGAATCTTGGTTACTGCTTTTTTAGTGACTTTTGGAAATGATAGCCTACTCTATACCATCTGTCCTTGGTTTGTCAAATCTGACTCTCTGTGTTCTTATGGACCACAGCACGCCATGCATAATCGGCATGTTGTGCTTGTCCATAAAGTTATCTTGGGATGTAGTTCCTTCTACAGTGGACCGCGATTTGTCTCCTATGACCTGCCCATCTTTGGTGACCCAACATGGTATAGCTCACAGGTTCATTGAAGTACAGAAGCCCCTTCACCACAACAAGGTATTGATCCAGAAGGGGTACAGTGACAGAAGTGGGCACACCGGTATTAATCTCAGCATGGGTACCATTGTTTCTTGATCTGGCCATGGAAGGCTATTGTGCAACATGGAGCTTGGGATGGCAAGTGGCACCAGTAAATGTCTTGAAAATTGCATCTTAGATCCACAGCACAGTATCCAGTTTGGAGCAGTGGAGAACCAGATAAACGTCATGGCAGAGGGAGCATGTTGTGGCCCCCAAGAGACCTGTCTTTATCAGCAGTCCAGTAAACAAAAATGCACGTTAATAAGATATCTGGCATTATGTTTCATGTGGTACATTTGGTTTAGAAAGTTGGTTCAGCAGAAAGATGAGTACACAGGCTACATATGGTACTTGTGAATAATTTATTAAGATAGGTTTCAGAGAGAGCAGGTGAAATATCTGTAATGATGTGGATGCAGAGGGATTGTTAAAATACCTTGAATAAAACAAAATCAAATCAATGTATTAAACATTACACGTATGCTTTTTATTAGGAATATATTGTTGCCATAAATACACAGTGATTACCTAGGGCTTATTAACTATGTAAATAAATGCAAAACCATTTACCATAATCATATTATGTTATGCATTCTGAATGCGGTAGCATGTATTATCTTGTATAATCACATGTGACCTATTTGAAGATGAAGCCCCTCAGGTGCTTGTTGTATGAAGCGTTGCTGCAGTGACTGTGTTTGTACAGTAGAATGTGCTACATATCACTACTGAAATTAATGTCCCATGGGAAAGTGATCACAATCCTTCTCAGAGTACTGAGCCTGCTGCATGGAATATCATGGGTGTGAAATTGCTGTCATCTCTCTTTTGATATGAGATGGATCATGGAAGATAAGGCCGGCAAAAACAAAAATATGGCCTTATGGATTTTTTGGAATATTATTATTAACTGTTACTGTATCTGGATATTTAAATTTAAATATATATATATATATATATATATATATATATATATATATATATATATATATATATTTAATCTGAAAATATATTTTTAAATAAGGTGCCTTAAAATGATAAATATAATATGCATTTTAATGATGAACGCTGCTGTAAAGTATTATTTTGGTCTAGTTTTGGTTCTGATGAATAACCTGGCCAATGCTGCCTTAAAGGTATATCCAAGTTTCATGAATAGAGAAGAATCAGTAGTGTATCAAAAAGTTGCAAAATAAGCATTATGATACTTACCCTAAAGTTTGCTATTTCTCTTGATTTAGAAAGCAGTTGATTTCCAGAATTTACATCCCTGATACAATTAGCATAAAATTCATAATTCATTTTGGCCAATCCCAGGCAGCTATAACATTGTATCCATTTATATGGGTGTGTGTGTGTAGAATGAATCATTGCAAGCAGAGGTACTTAGATATAGTAAGATATACCTATAAAGGGATGAACGCAATGGTCTGAGTTAAATATGGGAGGAGTTCCTCAAACTGCCTACCCAACATTTAAAATGATTTTAAAATTATATTTAAATCTATTTGCTGTTTTATAATAGGTATGCTGTTTATTTGCTGCCCTCTAAAGGGACACAGCAAAGGTTACAGATGTGGTATAATTTGGAATCATAGGTAATAACAATTGCTTTATTGTTTGAGTATAATGATTACTGATTAAATGGGCATTTACCTTACTATAGGTGCTCTTCATGGTGTGAAAGAGCAGAGCATTATATGTTAAAATGATGTTGTTGTTTTTTAATTACACTGATAACAGCTAAAAAATGTAAAGTTTTACGTCTGTTTACAAACACCGTGTATCCTGTCAACTGGCTGTTGCATTATTAATAACAGATAGTCAAAGGTTATGGTGAAGACAACGATTGGTAGCAATTTTCCCATGCACTGACCAGTTAACCCACAATTGATCTGTTTAGGTGATTCCAACATTCCAGGGTCTGCACAGATTGATTTGGTTGAGGGTTAACTATTTTTGTTCTTTTGCTCACTACACAGAGCTATAGCTGCAGGTCTGGAAGGGGTCAGTCCGTGACACATGTAAACACAGACTTTACTTTATTGATTTCTCAGTGAAAAATGCACGTAATACAAAAAGTCAAAAAATACTTCAACATGCTTTTTGAAGATCTTTACTGTCATGTGGTTTAGATTCTACTGAATGAAGTGACCCTTTGATATTAATTACTGCCTGTAGGTTTGCACATTCCTAAAATCAGTCTGAGCATGAGCAGATTCTCAGGCAGTATTAAGAATTCAAGCAGTTTAATAAAAACAGTAGTTAAGAGGGACGCGACTGAAGGACTGAACAACAACAAATTCAGCAAGTAAACAGCATAGTTTTTTTCATTAAAAAATATATAAATTGTATTTAAAATTTGTTTAAATATACATAACTATACAGTAGCTGACATTTTGCCTCAATGATTTCCTGCCAATGTATTAATATATGTACATGCATGTGAAACAAATTAGGGATTATTACAACATGAAATAAAAATAATGTATTCTCCTGTCCTCAAGATGGAAACTGATAGGACTGTTTTCTTGAAAGTCATTGTAGTTAAGGTAATTATCTTTCACTTGTGTTGCAGTTTAATTTTTCTTCCTCTATCAATACGGCTGCTGAAGGAGGGACAATAAAAAGGGTTTTATCTGTATTATTGATTGGGTAGGAAGTGAAATGTTTGGATCTCTGTTGGTGCTTCTCAAGAGACTATTTATTTAAACCGAAATAAAATATATCAGTATTTGTTGGGGAAAAAAATAGAGAAAACTTTGATTTAGTAGTACAAAGGGGGCATTTCTTAATCCCTTCAGTAGGAAATTGCTCTTTTTCATGATCCATTGCTTTCATAGTGTTTGAGGCTGATTCTGTTATTGGAGAAGGAATCCATGCTTAGTCTTTTTCTCACTGCATTTATTTTCTTATCCATGGCAGAGGCTTACCTCCCAAATTGTTGTTGAAGTAAATAAAAAAGCTTTCCCGTAAAATGATCTTAGAGTCTCAAGTTGACATCTGTGAATAGTGAAGCAAAGACAGCATTTACATGAGAAACTGTAAAAAGAAATGAAGCACTGGATACACTGTATCAAAGCTGGCGGTTTGCTTTTTTAAACGTGGATGCGGTTCGGATTTTCGGTGGACTGTTTCAAACGTGGATATTTTATAGAAATCACTGCTGGAATGGAATAGATTATGGAATATTAAATAATATTAATTAATTATCAATTATCCACATATGCATTATATATATGTATATATATATATATATATATATATATATATATATATATATATATATATATATATAGCTTGTTGGAGGACAGAATGGGTAATTTTAGATTTTGATATATTTTATATCTATATCTATCTATCTAATTTTCAATCTCTCTATCTATCTATCTATCTATCTATATTATATCTATCTGTCTATCTATCTATCTATCTATCTATATTATATCTATCTGTCTATCTATCTATCTATCTATCTATATCTATCTATCTATCTATCTATCTATCTATCTATCTATCTATCTATCTATCTCTATGTATCTGTCTACCTGTGTGTAAGGAATTTATGTGTAGGCAAACAAGGCCCAGGCCTAGGGAAACAAAAAAAGGAGGGATAAAGATAACCTGCCATGCATGCTCGTTATAGATTATACATGCAAATAGATATATAGGGCTTAAAAAAATCTAATATCACCTGTGTTTATAGTTTAGGATATATGTGTGTGTGTGTATATATATATATATATATATATATATATATGTATATATATATATATATATATATATATATATATATATATAAATCTACAAATCCGAAAATGTCAGAGATATACACTCTGTGAATATTCCATAAATTCCTACTATATTCAAAGAGCTTTCCCACATTTATTTTTATCCACATAAATTATTCCCATGCTCAATTTCAAATTCAGTGTTTGGTTTGCTAACTGCATAAGGAATTCAGTACAAAAAAGGTACAAACACTGTAAAGTTGATGTGTATTTTGCTTTATTTCCTTGTTCATGATGGTTTTCACAGCAATAGGATTGTATATTCTTACACAGTAGAATAAACTGGAGTACAATCAATTGGTTGGTGCCCTTTGGAGCTTGCCCACTTTGTCAGCCATGCATGTGTGTACATAGGTAAAATATATAATAATATTATGTAAAAATATAATTGAGAATATTTTATAGGAGTATCCAGAGAGAGATATAGAAATGATTGCGTACAAGTATATCTGCATGACTACAATACAAGTATATCTGCATGATTACAATACAAGTATATCTGCATGATTACAATACAAGTATATCTGCATGACTACATTACAAATATATCTGCATGATTACAAGTATATCTGCATGACTACAATACAAGTATATCTGCATGACTACAATACAAGTATATCTGCATGATTACAATACAAGTATATCTGCATGACTACATTACAAGTATATCTGCATGATTACAAGTATATCTGCATGACTACAAGTATATCTGCATGACTACAATACAAGTATATCTGCATGACTACAAGTATATCTGCATGACTACAATACAAGTATATCTGCATGATTACAAGTATATTCGCATGACTACAACAATACAAGTATATCTGCATGACTACAATACAAGTATATCTGCATGATTACAAGTATATCCGCATGACTACAAGTATATCTGCATGATTACAACAATACAAGTATATCTGCATGATTACAATACAAGTATATCTGCATGATTACAAGTATATCCGCATGACTACAAGTATATCCGCATGACTACAAGTATATCTGCATGACTACAGCAATACAAGTATATCTGCATGATTACAATACAAGTATATCCGCATGACTACAAGTATATCTGCATGACTACAAGTATATCTGCATGACTACAATACAAGTATATCTGCATGACTACAATACAAGTATATCTGCATGATTACAATACAAGTATATATGCATGACTACAGCAATACAAGTATATCTGCATGACTACAATACAAGTATATCTGCATGACTACTATACAAGTATATATGCATGACTACAAGTATATATGCATGACTACAAGTATATCTGCATGACTACAAGTATATCTACATGACTACAATACAAGTATATCTGCATGATTACAAGTATATCTACATGACTACAATACAAGTATATCTGCATGACTACAATACAAGTATATCTGCATGACTACAATACAAGTATATATGCATGATTACAAGTATATCTGCATGACTACAATACAAGTATATCTGCATGACTACTATACAAGTATATCTGCATGACTACAATACAAGTATATCTGCATGACTACAATACAAGTATATCTGCATGATTACATTACAAGTATATCTGCATGACTACAAGTATATCTGCATGACTACAATACAAGTATATCTGCATGACTACAATACAAGTATATCTGCATGACTACAATACAAGTATATCTGCATGACTACAATACAAGTATATATGAATGACTACAAGTATATCTGCATGACTACAAGTATATCTGCATGACTACAATACAAGTATATCTGCATGATTACAATACAAGTATATCTGCATGACTACAATACAAGTATATCTGCATGATTACATTACAAGTATATCTGCATGACTACAAGTATATCTGCATGACTACAATACAAGTATATCTGCATGACTACAAGTATATCTGCATGACTACAAGTATATCTACATGACTACAATACAAGTATATCTGCATGACTACAAGTATATCTACATGACTACAATACAAGTATATCTGCATGACTACAATACAAGTATATCTGCATGACTACAAGTATATCTGCATGACTACTATACAAGTATATCTACATGACTACAATACAAGTATATCTACATGACTACAATACAAGTATATCTGCATGACTACAAGTATATCTGCATGACTACTATACAAGTATATCTACATGACTACAAGTATATCTGCATGACTACAATACAAGTATATCTGCATGACTACAATACAAGTATATCTGCATGACTACAATACAAGTATATCTGCATGACTACAATACAAGTATATCTGCATGACTACAATACAAGTATATATGCATGACTACTATACAAGTATATCTGCATGATTGCAATACAAGTATATCTGCATGACTACAAGTATATCTGCATGACTACAATACAAGTATATATGCATGACAACAAGTATATCTGCATGATTACAATATACTCTCAGATTGTAGATAAATAGAAAACAAGACCGCCATTCCCAGAGGTGTAATTAGCAGTAGATTTCAAACTTTCACAAGAAGAGATAATAGGAAAAACAAAATGTTGCAGGCTGAGAGTTCACTTGTCTCCGGTTTCTTCTGATAAAGCTGGGAACCTTTAGCTAATTAGGGCAGTTTGGGGATTGATTGCATACTCACTGTATGTGCAGACCTGGAGTTAGTAATGAGTCTGTCAGGAGAAGGCAGCCTTACTCATTGCCAGCTTCACTAGCTACGGTGACATATATGGAGCCTTACTCATTTAAGTTAGAATTACCCCCATCCATTCTGCTTTGGGTCCATGGACCTTGGAATTTCTATATATACTGTAATGACATGCTTCATAAATTTTATTGATACAGTAGCTGAAATCAATCTTGCCTCAATGATTTCCTGCCCACTTCATTAATATATGTACATGCATGTGAAAAATGTGAGTACACTGTCCAGTTGTATAAATTGGTACATGCTTGATAGTTTTAGCAGAAAAACACCCTATTATTATTATTATTATTATTATTATTATTATTATTAATAATAATAATAATAATAATAATAATATAAATGCAAAATCTTTTTTTATATAAAGCACCATGAGTTTTGGTAGCTCTGTTTGCAATGGTACAGTAAAGTTGTTGTTGTTTAGTCATTCAGTCATGTCTGACTTTCTGTGACCCTATGGACTGTAGCAAATCAGGCTCATTTATCATTATGTCTTTGGTCGTGCCTATCCATAAGTTTATCTGGGCACAGATACTGTAGTGGGTTGTATGTTCCTCCTCCAGTGGATTTGTCTAACCTCTCTGCTATCACCTGCCCTTCTTGGGTGACCTTACATGGTTAACTCACAGCTTCATTGAAGTACACAAGCCTTTTTTGACAAGGTAGCAGTCCAGAAGGGGACAGTAAAGTAGAGGTGGGTATATTAGACAAACTATAATGGTAAATAAAATTATTATTACAAATAGAATTTAAAAAAAATCTACAATTTGGTGCAATAGTGTTGAGCTACTAAGAGCATACAATCTAGAGAGGTGCTGGACACATTAAAGGTTCAGCACAACCTTTATTCAAGTAATTCAGAATATACAGTAGAAAGCACTAACCAGTGACATCTCATTGCAATAAATGAGGACTCGTCATAGCTGAAGTGGGCGATGGAACATCTTCAATCTAAATGCCCAATCTGTATGAGGACACTTCCCTTTCATTTCATTACACAGACCTGCCTGTAGTAATCTGGTTGTCTCCTTCACCAGAGGGTGCTTTAATTTAGTGCCATGTCCTGAACAACTTGGTTGCCTGAAATTCTGTGTTGCAGAAGCTCCCAGGGGTGAAAACTCTCCCCCTTCTTGAGCTTTTGCAGGTCCTTGAAGGACCATAAATATTAATTTATGTTTTATATATATATATATATATATATATATATATATATATATATATATATATATATATATATATATAAAACATAAATTAATAAACATTTAAATGTAGAAAAATAGATTAGACAGCAGATAAAAACCAAAAGGCCATATGATTTGCCCATTCTATCTACCTAAAACATTTGGCTTAAATATGTCTCAGGATAGCCTTTTGCTTATCGTTATGCTTAAATTCCGTATTTTTGTTTGAGCCTACCACTTCCACTGGAAAGCCGTTCCATGTATCCACTAATATTTCCATAAAGTAGTCATTTCTGATCTTTCCTTTTATCTCCCAGCCAGGAGTGGCAGGCAGATAACAAGAAAAGTCAGCACTTTCTCACATTACCTCTAAATCTTCCACCACTTTCATTTAGTGGAAAAAAAATATTTCTACCTTCCTTTTTTATCTCCACCCATACCAAGCTCTTGTTAATCCCTTACACAGCTCTGAAGGTCTTCAAAGGACCATAAATCACAAAGTTAAGAAAAAATACTCATCCCAGGGAAATCAGAAATATAATTATATAATTCACCTGCAGGGAGTCCCTACTTACACTTTCAATCAGTTCCAAAGGTATCTGTGGTTATTGGTTGGAAATAGTCTTGAAGAGCAATAAATACAAGTTTAATAATGTCTTCAACAATATAATTACTGCAAAATACAGGCTCATAATTTATATAACAACATAACTGTAGAAAAATATACTGTATTTACTGTAATATTCAATTATTTATATCTTAATTATAACATGAGGAGTAGTGTGTATGTAAAGAAGCACCTGAAATATTTACTTTCAGCTAAATAAGTTCATAACCTATGATTTATTGTTGTTCGAGGACCTTTAGAGAGAAGTAAGCGAGAAGGAAGAAAGTTTTCTATGTTGGTTTATGGTCCTTCAAGGATCTGCAGAACTGGGGTGGGGGGCACTTTTGTGCAGTTTCAGCTACACAAAATTTCAAGCAACCAAGCTGCGCATGACACTCCCCAATAGGAATAAATCAGAATGGAGAGCTTGAGGCATATTTACTAAGCAGTAAAGAGGAAAACTTTAAGCTCTTGCTCTGTTTAAAGTGGTAGATGTGTATTTTTAATAAATGGTTTCATTAGTAAGGCATTAGCAGATGAATGCACTATGTGGTCTAGCTTAGTTAGAGCTACTATAAGTTCATTAATTTCAGCCTTAATGTTTTCTGCAATATCTCAAAGCAAGCGGCAGACCTTGCATCTCTCACCAGAACCTGTCATAATAAACATATGGCTCTCCAGAGGAATCTGCCTGCCAAATAACCCTTTCATCTCTCAATTCATTTTAGGAACCTCCTATAGAACTTAAATTAAAGTACTATTCAAATAGAATTAAAGGCACATAAGGGTGGCAGATATTTGAATAATATAAAAAAAGCGATCCATAATATACTCCGTATATCCTAAGGTTAGACATTTCTCATAAAAGTGAGAGTGAAATCAATCTCTATCTCTAAAAAAAAAATCATCGTGAGCGATCATCGTATCTTAAGCTGTTGGAAAGCAAACTAAGAATCTCCTATTATTAACTGATTCAGCACCTTGACGGTGGACAGCGACTTCTTGTCACCGGTTGTCGCTGGAGCCAGTAGCACCAATGGGTTAAAACACAAGTCTCATTGAAAGCGATGATCGAATTCCTGTCCCCCTTGGACAAATAGACACGATTACAAGGATTATTACACACCAAGAAACAACATTACACGTAATGGAGTTTTTTTTGTTGTTGCTCAAGCCCGTCGCCTCTATTCTGAAACCTGTCTAATTACATTTCTAGTTATGATAGAAGAACGGCCTTTATTTACTAGTGTTTATTAGCAAAGTGCTTTCCATAATAATCCAAAATATTATCCACGCCAAATGATAATTCTCTCTTACAATAAATAAAAAAGTATAAAAAGAAATCTGCGTATGGAAGAAAACGTCAACAGAAGAAGTTTTAATGCAATGACAAATAACAAGCAGAGATTCCTATTTTTTTTTTTTTTTTGCTTTTAAGTCGTGTATAATTTTTTTTTTCTAAGATGCTGGAACATTTGATCTATACCATTGAAGGGGAAATGATAAGTATATCTGCATCAGTGCATTGTGCAACAGTGGAGAGATGGAATGCTCTTTCTTTGAACATTTCTCAAAACTGAGCAGCACATGCTTTGGAGTTCTAGGTGTATAATAATGGCAAGGGGATTCAGGAGGGTTTTTTTTTTTCAGACCATTATTCAGCCTCCCTCTTTCACATAGGCTCTTCCTCTGCATTGCATCCAAGCTTCAGTGATTTGCTGTTCGGAGACTGCAGATTTGCATAGCCCTCTCCTCGGAAGCATATTCTTTCCCTGATTCTTTCATAAGGGTGCACTATTCTCTGGCTGCATCCTCTAGTATTACTGTTAATAGTCAGACCATTCAGATTGCTTGGGGGAAGGCTGATTATTGAATTGCTGTGGTTAAGACTGCTCTGTGAGTGCATACACTAGATGCTGGATCCAGGAGAGTACATCAATTTTTATTTCTCAGCAAGCGTTAGGAAGTGGCTTTTTTCAATATTTTTCTAACTGGATATCCTGTGGATTATTATGGCTGTGGAAATCCCTTTTACGTTGGTAGTTTTGAGAACTACGGATCATTAATTGAGAGCAGCTCGGCAACTTGTCACTTTTTTTTCTTTTTTTTTCTTCTTCTTGAGGGATTTGCTCGATACATTCAGATTGAGCTCTGTGACTATGTGTTTGGATTGGGATTGGCTTGTTTGGACCAGAAAACTGTGGGAAAAAACCAAGAAGTAAAACAGAGAGCGTAAAAAAAAATAATAATAAAGGAGTGAATTAGAAGAATTAAAGAAAGTGGGAGACGTACAAATGTTTGTTGGAATGGCGTTGTGAATTTGGAGGTTTAAGAGTGAGTGGGAAAAGTTTGTGCAGAGCTGTGTCTGGGGCACTGGGCTCTGGCTGCTCCATGCAGTATCAGCCTGAGAGGCTGCCTTGGAACTCAAGCGCTGATCCGGGTCCCGGAAGCGCCGGCCTGCGTCTGGCCATGTGGATACTCCCTCTCACCCTCAGCGGGGTCCTTGGGGTGACCTGGGGCGCATCCAACCTGGGATCTCATCACATTCATCATTACCATGGGGGGAAGCATGTATCAGCACCCATTGCAATCTACAGGTCACCGGCTTCATTGAGGGGAGGAAACGGTGAGTTATTTCACCCTCTGCTGACCACCTCCTAGTAGCTTTAGGGTTCACATCTGCCCTGGCAGGGCTATTCAGCTTCTGTAGCCTCGTAGTAATGAAAATGATATCTATTTTCTCATCTTACTGTTTCTATGCTATAGAAGAGCAAGCAAATAATGTATTAAATATGTGTTCTTTTTTTATCTGTTGTTTAAGAAACTTAAATGCATTAAAAGCACACGCTGTGGGTAGATAAATCTGTAGGGCATTCCAGATTGCATTAAAAAAAAGCAGAATATACCTTCAAGACATTGCAAAGCATCCAAGGTGTGCAGGACATTGCACAGCATGATAGAGACAGGTATGGAGGGTATTGCACAGCAAGGTAAAGCAGTAAAGGTATGCAGAGTACTGAACAGTAAGATGGGATGGGTGTGCAAGGTACTGGACAGAAATCCCAGAAAGACATGCAGACTATTGCACAGCAAGGCAGAATAGGTGTGCAAGACATTGCACAGCAAGGAAGGAAAGGGGCTGTACAGTAAAATAGATATTTACATAGTATTTCCCTATAAAAATAAATGGTAGAGTATTGTGCAGCTAAACATTAAGTGCTGTGCAAGGCAAGGGAGGTATGGATTGTATTAAACAGTAATCCAGGGTGGGTTTGTATGTGTCGCAAATAGAGGCATAAGGAATATGGAGTGTGTTCTATTAAGAACATAAGGAATATGGAGTGTGTTGTATTAAGAACATAAAGGATATGCACAATATTGCACATACTATTGTATATACTGAGTGTTTTCTATAGAGGCAAGAAGGATATGCAGGGCATTGCACAGCTTATCAGTGAGAGTATGCAGAGCATTTCTCAGTAAGGTAGAATAGATGAACAGGGTAATACACTTGAAGAAAAAGGATTCAGTACATTGCAAAAAAACATATACTGTACAGAATATTATCTACTGATCTGAGTTTCAGGAAACTAACAGTGTTTATTAAGTGTTGGTTGTTTATGAAAATTCTCTGTTGTTGGTTGGCTGTACAGTCATTAGTGGCCCCTTTAATATTCAGTATAATAATAATAATAATAATAATAATAATAATAATAATAATACTGTGCTACTGGCTCCTCAAATACTGTCCAGCTGGGCTATTGTTCTAGCCTCATTCATTACTGCAGTGCAAGCACAGATTGAATACAGCAAAAGGCACGGTCCGAAATGACCAATAGTTATTATATACACACAACGAGTCAGTATACACCTTGCAGTATAAGTCCCTCGCTCATCTAACTCCTATTACGGCTTTATAACCCAGATCAGCTCTTTCATATTCTCCCTTTGCTGGTGACAGTGATTCTACTTATTATATGTAAGCTCATGGGAAGCCCTGATTTGGCTTCGTCCACCTAGTTCCAGCCACACTGTTTCAGATAATTGCTTTATCCCCCATTTGATGATTACTTTCTAAGTGTTAACCCGAAGGAGTGAATGTCAACCTGAACATAAGGCAAAATATTAATTAGGAGAACTGATAAGAAAAATGCATTTGGTCGCTAGGAGTGGAGATTCCTTGTTAAGGCTAGAAATGTTACCTTAATATACTCACTTACAGTGTTTTTATTTTTAATATTATGCTCAAGATACAATTATTCTGTTGCCAGTTTTATTTTTTTTAATCCTTTCTGCTTCTCCAAGGACTTGAAATCTGGATAATTTAAGGTAGCCAGATGTCTTCATATTACCAGGGTGACTATGAGACAATCAGGCTTTTGCAGTTTCTGTTTCATATGGAACTTGATGCAGTTTCCCCAGGGAGACTACTCTCGGAAAGCAAATTTATATTCAGTACAGAAAGAGCTTGATCTTGGTAGTCTGGGCAACTTTGAATTGTTTCTAGGAACATTTCTGCTTAAAAATGAAATATATTTGAAATCTAGGTCAATAAAGCCAGAGCTTTGCTTTACTTTTTTTTTCACATTTTCAGTTTGGGTGTCATGTTTTATTAACCGGTTTTGCCTCCTTGTATAGACAGTATATATCTATTGTGTGTATCTATTGGATTACAGTCTATTTCTTTATGTTGTGTAAGAGAATATAGAATTATAAGCTTTGCAAACCACCATAGACAGGAAAACACAAGTATTTTTACAGTCCTAGAAATTCTTCAAGATAGAGTTATTTATGCAGTTAACAAATCAAACAGTGAATTTAAATGAAAATGTGTTTGGGAATAATTTAGGTGGATAAAGATACATGTGGGAAAATTTGTGAATGTAGTGTATTCCTGAAAAAGTCATGTATGTATGTATGTATGTATGTATGTATGTATGTATGTATGTATGTATGTATGTATGTATGTATCTACATACACGTTATTGCAAGGCACTAAATTAATAGGTGTGTCTGTAGCTCAATTTATGTTTTCATAAACAGTGCTGGAAAATATTTGTACATTATTAAATGCTTGAGATTTGCACTGGTGTGGTTAACGTATTGGAATTATTAGTGGCTTTCAGCATGGTTTGAGTTGCAGGCCATATTTAAATTTTCCATTGCTGTATATTTACTGGTGCATGTTTGGCCTTGTACAAATCCTTCACTGCTGTTCAGGAAATAGCGCCACCTTTTGCCCATCTGCATTTCACCTTCACTGCTATTCTGGAAATAGCGCCACCTTTTGGCCATCTGCATTTCACCTTCACTGCTATTCAGGAAATAGCGCCACCTTTTGGCCATCTGCATTTCACCTTCACTGCTAGTCAGGAAATAGCGCCACCTTTTGGCCATCTGCATTTCACCTTCACTGCTATTCAGGAAATAGCGCCGCCTTTTGGCCATCTGCATTTCACCTTCACTGCTATTCAGGAAATAGCGCCACCTTTTGGCCATCTGCATTTCACCTTCACTGCTATTCAGGAAATAGCACCACCTTCAGGCCATCTGCATTTCACCGTCACTGCTATTCATGTAATAGTGCTGCCTTCAGGCCATTAGCATTTCACCTTCACTGCTATTCTTGTAAAGCTCCAACTACAGGCCATCTGCATTTCACCTTCACTGCTATTCATATAATAGCTCCACCTACAGGCCATCTTCATTTCACTGCTGCTATACATGTAACAATGCCATCTTGAGGCCATCTGCATTTCAGAGTCACTGCTATTCATGTAATAGCGCCATCTTCAGGCCATCTGCATTTCACCTTCAAGGCTATTCATTTAATAGCGCCACCTTCAGGCAATTTGCATTTCACCTTCACTGCTATTCATGTAAAGCTCCACCTACAGGCCATCTGCATTTCACCTTCACGTCTCTTCATGTAATAGCTCCACCTTCAGGCAATTTGCATTTTACCTTTACTGCTATTCATGTAATAGCTCCACCTTCATGCCATCTGCATTTCACCTTCACTGCTATTCAAGTAATAGCGACACATTCAGGGCATTTGCATTCACCGTCACTGCTATTCAGGAAATAGCGCCACCTTCAGGTCATCAGTATTGCAGGACAAATGTACATAACTGCCTGCCTTACATTAAAAGGACTCACACAATGCCATACAGAGCAATATTTAACATTTAAGTGTTTCAATTTAATCTGGACAAATTTCACCTTTCCTGCCATACTGCCATCTGAGCAATGCAAGGAAGGAGATATTTTGTAATGGTTTTAATAACAGAAAAGTAAAATAATCCATGTTTAGAGCATGATATCCTCCTGTATTAGTGTCATTCCTAATGTTAATAAGCACTTTGTTTAGGCCTAATGCAGTTTCAAGATTTGAGAAAAAAAAAGATCCAACATCTCATTAAGCCTTACATACAAAATATTAAAATCAGTAAATATACGAGAAATAAGAGATTTAAGCATGTTGATACAAAAGACGTTGAGGTTGGTAGTAACAAGGACACGCATGCAATTGTACCAGATTCACTATGATGGTTAATGTCTGCAAATACATTATCTGAGACTATGGTGGCAGTTTCATATAAAAAAGTTCACTTAAAAAAATCTTAGTAAATCAGGGAATTTATTTTGTGATTATTAAACCTGAGTTTTGTGTATAGATATGTAAATCAAGCTATGATTGGCTGAAGCTTTCTGTATAATATCACGACAAACATCAATTCTCCGGAGAAAAATATATATTTTTGTTAAATAAAACTTTTATCTGATATATAGTACATTATCAATGGAAAAGATTGGCTAAGCTTTGCCGGGGCCCTCAATGATCCATGAAGCAGTATGATGGTAATTGTTCCCATAATAAAAAGCTATAGCAGCCTTCAGCAAAGCACGTCGTAGCCTCGGCAAAGCTTAATGAATCTAGGAGATTATCTGTTATGTGCCATAAACACGGATTTAAGCTCATTTTTGGAAGTGCATGGTTCCATTGTGTGTATTTGCACTCTTGCATTTTTATCTGTTGTATACCCTGTTGGTATATTTCAAAGTTAAGGTGCTATATAACTACAGGTTGTCGTATAACAAAATATGCCTTCTGATTGTAGTTGAGTTGCATGCTGCTTTTGCTGTAGGAGACCGTGTGCAATTGTCTGGTTTACAGCTTTTCCTTTGTGATTTTGCTAGTCTATAAAACATGTTTCAAGAAAAATGACAAAAGACAAAAGATTTAAGCATCTGCAGATTTACTGTGTTATAGCAGTACAAGAAACATGTTCCCTCTTTGCATTTAACCCAACGTATTTGTCTGTTCAGTCGAATCGATTTTCAGTATAGTCTGCCAGTCCCTTGTTATTTAACATTTAAATACAAACATGAAAAAAAAAAAAAAATGGCTTGCATGGGCGATCCCTCCATGTACTCAGACCGGTATAAAATGATTTGGTGTGTTAGAATATTGAATTGCAAGAAAAGATGAGCTCGGCTATGCTTAACATATTCTGAAAGTATTGCTTTGTATGTTGGAAAGTATACTACTGTTATTATATTTTTCTTCGATTTTTTTTCTAGTATTCTTGCAGGTGATTTGTATTTGGAAAATGCATTTTCTGTAATAGCCATTGCTGCCTTATTAGTACACACAGCTTCATTTTTCTTCATTTTCATCTTTTGCCATGCTTCATTTGCACTATCAGGGATTGTCATTTACAAGACTTACAAGGTGGCAAAGCAGATCTTGTGGTTAACCTTTGCATATTTATGTATGCTGACCCAGTTTCACAAATTGTGCAGTTAGAAGACATTGCAATTTTAAAATAAATCCTCGTTGCCTGTTTTCGAGAACTCAAATATTATGTGAGCTGGGTATGTATAGCCAATCATATTTAAAAAAAAATATATAACGTACAGACCTGCATTTATATAGGTCTAATATTTCTTCTTTATTTATATTAGGTGAAGTTATTCTGAGAACAGGTACTTACATATGATTGGATATGTTATTCTTTATAGAAAACCTTGGATTCCTACCAAATACTAGTGAATTATTTTTAAATATATTTTCTTATATTTTTAATAAAAGTTAAGTTTTATTTGTATTCCTGGAGTTAATAGAGTATTTACATAGGTCTTACTCTTCTTCAGCATTTATATTAGGTGAAGCTATTGTAATGACATGTGCTAGTCATTTTCACTCTTTAAACTACTTGTATAAATAATGTATGTGTGTGTTTGATTGTGTTGTTCAGTCGTGCCAACTCTCTGTGTGATCTCATGGACCTCAACACACCATGCTGATCCACTTGGTATTCATAGAAGAGATGCTGGAGTGGGTTGCCAGTTCCTTCTCCAGTGGGCCACAGCATACAGCTCCTGGTATTCCTAGGTGGTCTCCCTACCAAGTACTGATAAGGAAACTCTGCTTGGCTTTAGGGTGGTGTCACCTCTTGGTTCCCTGACTGGAATCAAACCCAGGTCACAGGGGTGAAAGCACCAAATCCCAACCACTGCACCATCAGGAAACCCTTATAAATACCATATCAGTGACAAATTTCTATTATATTTTTACTAGCTTAATAAAAGTTAAGTTTTATTTTTTTCCTTCCAAGATTAATAATGAAGTATCAATGAGTTTTATATATTTCGAGTTTAATAATGATGTATCAATGAGTTCTATACTTTCATTGTCTTTAGTATAATTATGGCCAATACCTTTTGGATGAGTTGAAGAATAAACTAGAATACTATATATGTTTTCAGCTAATTAACTACAAAAAGGTAACAACGTTCAGTAGAGAAAACATGCTTTTATTTATATTTCACTTGAAACTGTTTAGCTTATCTCATTAAACTGGAAGCTTTTATTTACTGCATCTGCCCGAATACTGTGGGTGTTCATTCAGTTAATGACCTTGATTGTTTTCAATGCCAGAGGTTCTCTTTAGCTGTGGTATGGCCATTAACTGATTGGCACATGCATACAATTCCAGGCTTTATAGCTAAACTACTGTGTCACCACAGGATACACTTCCTAAGCCCATACTATACTGGCAAGGATCAATCAATGTGAAAATGGCTTAATGAATGGAGACATATTTTTTGATATATATGTTCTTTACCAGTGTATACATTTTAAAACTGTTCCTTTTACCTTATTGGTATATGTTTCGGTTTCAATCAGGGTCCTTAACATTATAAGTCTTAATGAAAAAGGAATATGCTACCAAGAGGCTTGGTACAGTGTTATTAGCATCTTAATATTGGCACATGAGATTATTTATAGACCAAAGAGATGTTAAAAAAATATTGGTTTAATGTTAAACAGTTAGTCACATAATCACCCTATAGCTCTACATCACATTATTTAATAAAACACTGTTTACTTAAACTAAATATCATGTTAATTTATAACTCAATTGCATTTTTGTTATTTAAATAATAAATTCAGAATAGGTATGAATAATATTATTTTTTTTATCAATGTATTAGTGATTACTATATTAGATATGGAAAAAACTAAATTATAGTAGTTGGTGATCTAATCACCTTAGCACTAGTTGCCTTAGCACTAATAACTGTTAACAGGCTGTTTATAGTAAACAATATTATATTCCTACTGTCCATTATAATTGGGACTAATGGCATTTTAAGTTAATATGTTATTCACCATTGGATTGCATTGTTATTGATGAATAGTGTAACAATGCATATAGATATTAAAAATGTAATAAGCACATTACACTATGCAAAACAAATGGGTGCCTTAGGTGTGTCATTAACCCAGCAACCCAGCATTTTGAGGTATGAATTAAGGTGAACAATACCATATATTGGACTTTCTGGGTATCCATATGGAATACCAATTTAGTACCAGTATATAAGTCATCATTCGAGAGAGAACAAAGCCTAGTTATGCTTTAGTCCCCTTAAAATGTTGAACATTAATGTCTATATTACTCTGGTATATTCTGTCCTATATTGGAAAACTTTAATTGAAATATGATGTGGCAAGATGGAGTTGATGAGTAATACACATAAAGGGACATAGAGAAGCATATTAATGAGTAGACAATATTAACTCCAGTATCTCTGCAATGAATGCCAAGTGGATTGACCATGGACATTAAGATGTCCTGGTGTGTTAAGGTCCATAATATCAAGGAGAGTCAGAAACATTGTTACATAGTAATTTAGCTTGAAAAAAGACTTTAGTCCATCAAGTTCAACCTTTTAGATCTCCTCTGATCTGCAATATGCAGATTTATTGTTAATTGATCCAGAGGAAGGCAAACAGGAAAAAAAAAACAGTGAAACTATGCCAATTGTCTCAATAGGGAAAAAAAATCTAAAATTCTTCCTGACCCCAGATACTGGTGATCGGATTCATCCCTGGATCAATACTCCCTCTCTATTTATCTAGGGTAGCCCTTAATGCCATTTTTATTTAAAAATATATCGAACAACAATGGGAGGCGGGGAAATATATATATTGGAATCTCTTATTGATGATGATGATCCAGTCAGGATTCCACTTTTAGGAGAAAACATCCTGGGATGTCTTCTCTCTAAGAAGATCAGTGATCATGGCTGAAGCTCCAGCCATGCATTGTCATAATACAGGGATGAGGCAGCACGGTCACTATGCTTCTTGGTGAAGTTTGAAAATTATAAGTTTCATAAGCCAACTTTTTACTAACTACTTTTCTTATATTTTGAAGTGTCATTTCTACATCCTTTCAATTGATGGCTAAAAAGTAATTACTCATTAATAGATAACTACTCTTCCCAGGGAAGTCTTAAACACATTTACAGATTGGATACCTATTTTTGAGAAAAAAATATTCCTCATCCATTATTATAAATTAATGAGTGTAATCACAGCCAATATGCTATATCCAATGCTCTTGAAAGTGTTGGGTTCAAGTCTCCTGAGGGAAGAAAAATATTATAAACATGAATGTGACTTTCGAGACGTGAAAACACTTAATTTATACTCCAACTCACTGCAGAAAATCATGTTCAGCACGATTTCCTTGGCAATCGTATTACTTTTCCAATTACACTCGCAATTATTACAAAATAATTGGCAGGCACAAAACATGTCTCATGGTAAGAAGAAGAATTTCATGTGTTCAGGGAATACCCCCTTTGAGTTTTAAACTCCATATCTCAAAAATTGAGCTTCAGATCACCAGAGTCAACAGAAAAAAAAAAATCCAAACCATAGCAATAACAAGAATACGAGTCCCAAAGGCAATATTTGATTTTGTTTGTAGTGAAATTTTGCCACAAAAATGATATTAAAAAGAAAACACAATTGATCATGCTATGACAGACATGAATCCAGTTATTAAGAGTAATGTATTTATGTCAGAAGTAAAAAATGGCCTTTTTCACCATCCCTGCCTCCCACACATTTTCGCTCGCTCTCTGACAGTAAAAGCAAAGTGATACAAGATCTGTTGCTAGTCAGAAGCAATTAGCTTTTTGCAACAACTAGGACATATAAGCCCTTCACTCAAGAATTGTTGAAACTGCGAAAATAATGTTTTATGCAGATACGTAGATTTGAATAATCTACACATGTATTAATTTGATAAGCATAATGACGACTCTCTTTCCAAATAACCTTTCATTCTGCACTCAGACCTTTGCTCTTTTGTTCTTCTGTTATCTATCATGATTTCCAACCCCTTCTTCAGCAGATCTCTAATTTTCAGCTTGTGTTAACACCATTTTCCACCTCAGCCACAAAGTTTAAAAAGCTGTTCATTAAAAATGTAAAAATTCACAGAGACTGCCTTTTTGCAAATGAATAGTGTAAATCACTTTTTTATGATGTGATACAAGAAACCAAGTGAACAGTTGATATTGATCCCTTATTGCTAAACAGACACTGTTGTGTTTATACAACTCATGCCCATTTGAAAGTACAAATTGCATTATGAATTTCATTTTAGTCCAAATGTATAGTAGTAACATACAGATGTGAGAGCTGGACCATAAAGAAGGCTGAGCGCTGTAGAATTGACGCCTTTGAATTGTGGTGTTGTCAAAAACTACTTAGAGTCCCTTGGACTGCAAAAAGATCCAATAAATCAGCCCTGTAGGAAATCAAGACAAACTGTTTACTAGAAGGTGTGATCATGAGGCTGAAGCTCAAATATTTTGGCCATAGGATTCCCTAGAGAAGACTCTGGTGCTTTGAAATATTGAAGGTACATAGAGAAGGGGGCGTCAGAGGCAAGAGATGGATAAATGAGGTCACTGTAGCAATGAATATGAACTTGATGGAGCTCAGAGGGGCAGTGACTGACAGATGCACCTGGCATGCTGTGGTTCATAAGGTCACAGGGAGTTGGACATGACTGAATGATTAAACAAAAACAATATGGTTATGAATTATATTTTCCATCCATCTGATTGTGTCACTATGTGAGTTGTTTTGGAAGCTAGGTGTAAATCTCCATATTGCATCTTCTAATGTAATCAAAGGATGACTAACAGCATAATATTGTTCCATATGTTCATAATGTGCAGCTTCAAGCGCAAGCACCACTTGACCGTATGAACCAATAAGAAGCTGTTGATAGTTCTGTTTGCATTAGTAGATGCAATGTGAAGGTTCACAAGCGATTTACTTCTTGCTGCGCCTTCACCTCACATAGCACTCTGGGAGATGGGAGGAGAGAGGGAGACATTAAGGCAGTTGCTAGAGGCGAGCAAAGGGAAATAAAAAAAAGTAATAAATTATATTTTTATATAATTGATATAATAGGATTTGCATTGTCCTAGAGAGTATTTGTACTTTTAAAGCACAATAACTTGTTTTTTCTCCCATGTGTCCCTTAAATCTGACTACCCAAACCATTGGATTCCACTGACACCAGATATATACAGTATTTGTCATGGCTACAATCATGTCACATAAACATGAACATCCCACTACATATTATTACAAACAGATATATAGCACTCTCCTGATAAGATTACAAATCATAGAGGGAATGCTTATGGACTATGAGTATATCAATGAACTTGGTTCTGTGACGTAAAACATGTATTGTAGTGTTTTAAAATAGAGTCTAATCATTGTATTTGTCATATGGACATATATAGTAATAAACTCTTCTTGGTTCAAAGCAAAGGGATCAATTAGCCTGAAGCTTTGAACCTGGGAAGTAAATGCACAGTAGTTGTGGCTGAGTGGTTCTTATGTGACATCAAGTCCATATTTCCAAGTAGGGATTCATCCACGCAAGGTTGTCTTAACACTTAAGAAAATATCATGTGATGTTTTATTTTATTTAATATGGTATAAACATCAGCCAGTGTTATTATCTGTAAAGCTTCATTCTTTAATATGCATGATGTATAACCATAAAGAGACCTTGAAAATGTAGATTTTGTCCCATTAAATTACTTTGTATGAAATAGCAGAAAATTGTGCAGAAAATTCTATTTTGCACCACTTTGGCAGATCAAAGACGGAAAATATAGGAACAGAAACATATGTGTACATACATCTGATAATGCTCTTGTGGGCTTCTTATTGTATCTACCTAAATAAATAATCAGAATGGCCTAATGAATACCCTGCTTGACGTTTTCCTGCCCCATCCAATTGAAAGCTGTTCCACTTATCTACTTTCCTTTGCCTAAATTATCATGTAGATTTTACACCCTCAATGTCAAACCATGACTATCTTTTAAAGACATTTACAGTCATTTCTTGAATCTCAATAATTCCTTTGATATATTTAAAGGCTTTTGTCATGTCACCGCCTCCATTCTGCTCTCTGATCTATGCATATTAAGATCCTGAGGTCTTTCCTTGAATCATTTCAGTCACTTTCCTTTGAATTGTATCTGATTTATTAATAACCTTTTGTAGATATGGTCTCTAGAACTAGGCACAAAATTCTAGGTGAGATCTTCCCAGGGATCTATAGAATACAATTATTACCTCTCTTTTTCTGCTGCTAGTTCCTCTACAATCCAACCAAGTATCCTACTGTTTTTTACTGATGCGTTTTTTGCATTTGCCTACTTTCAAATGTGTTGTTGTTAAGTTGTTCAGTCCAATTATCTGTGACCCTACGGACATCAGCACACCAGGCACATCTATCGTTATTTCTCTGGTAGTGCTTATCCATAAGATTATCTTGGCAAAGATACTGGAGTGGGTTGACAGTCCCTTCCCTAGTGGACCCGTCTGCTATGACCTGTCCATCTTGGGTAACCCTACATGGTATAGCTCACAGCTTTGTTGAAGTACACAAGTCCCTTCGCCACAACAAGGTAGTGATCCAGAAGGGTTTGCATTTCCTCTTCTGCCATTGTCATCAAAATACAATGTAATACATATTTTACATGTTTCAAGAGCTCTTTTGCCTTTGGGAGTTTTTGAGACTAAGGGTAATATGTTTCAGACTAAAGGTAATGTGTTTCAGACTAAGGGTAATATGTTTCAGACTAAAGGTAATGTGTTTCAGACTAAGGGTTATATGTTTCAGACTAAGGGTAATATGTTTCAGACCTAGGGTTATATGTTTCAGACCAAGGATAATATGTTTCAGACCTGGGGTTATATGTTTCAGACCAACGGTAATATATTTCACACTAAGGGTAATAAGTTTCAGACCTAGGGTTATATGTTTCAGACCAAGGGTAATATGTTTCAGACTAACGGTTATATGTTTCAGACTAAAGGTTATATGTTTCAGACTAAGGGTAATATGTTTCAGACCAAGGGTAATATGTTTCAGACTAACGGTTATATGTTTCAGACTAAAGGTTATATGTTTCAGACTAAGGGTAATGTTTTAGACTAATGGTAATATGTTTTAGACTAAGGGTTATATGTTTCAGACTAAGGGTAATATGTTTCAGACTAAGGGTAATATGTTTCAGACTAAGGGTTCTATATTTCAGACTAAGGGTAATTTTTCAGACTAAGGGATATATGTTTCAGACTAAGGGTAATATGTTTCAGGCTAAGGGTAATTTTTCAGACTAAGGGTTATATGTTTCAGACTAAGGGTAATATGTTTCAGACTAAGGGTTATATGTTTCAGACTAAGGGTAATATGCTTCAGACTAAGGGTTATATGTTTCAGACTAAGGGTAATATGTTTCAGGCTAAGGGTAATTTTTCAGACTAAGGGTAATATGTTTCAGACTAAGGGTTATATGTTTCAGACTAAGGGTAATGTTTCAGACTAAGGGTAATATGTTTCAGACTAAGGGTAATATGTTTCAGACTAAGGGTAATGTTTTAGACTAAGGGTAATATGTTTCAGACTAAGGGTAATATGTTTCAGACTAAGGGTAATATGTTTCAGACTAAGGGTTATATGTTTCAGACTAAGGGTAATATGTTTCAGGCTAAGGGTAATTTTTCAGACTAAGGGTAATATGTTTCAGACTAAGGGTAATATGTTTCAGACTAAGGGTAATGTTTCAGACTAAGGGTAATTTTTCAGACTATGGGTTATATGTTTCAGACTAAGGGTAATATGTTTCAGACTAAGGGTAATTTTTCAGACTATGGGTTATATGTTTCAGACTAAGGGTAATATGTTTCAGACTAAGGGTAATGTTTCAGACTAAGGGTAATTTTTCAGACTATGGGTTATATGTTTCAGACTAAGGGTAATATGTTTCAGACTAAGGGTAATTTTTCAGACTATGGGTTATATGTTTCAGACTAAGGGTAATATGTGTCAGACTAAGGTTAATATGTTTCAGACTAAGGGTTATATGTTTCAGACTAAGGGTTATATGTTTCAGACTAAGGGTAATATGTTTCAGACTAAGGGTTATATGTTTCAGACTAAGGGTAATGTTTCAGACTAAGGGTTATATGTTTCAGACTAAGGGTAATTTTTCAGACTATGGGTTATATGTTTCAGACTAAGGGTAATATGTGTCAGACTAAGGGTAATATGTTTCAGACTAAGGGTTATATGTTTCAGACTAAGGGTTATATGTTTCAGACTAAGGGTTATATGTTTCAGACTAAGGGTAATATGTATCCTAAAAACAGATTTGTAAAAAACAGGTTGTGTTAAATGCAGAAAAATGTGTTTCCCCTCAAATAAATAGTAATAATAAATGTCATTCATTGTCAAATATCTATTTATATATTCACACTATCAATGAAAATGTATCTGTGCTCTTCAAATATATGATAGTAGTCATTGCGAAAAATATATATATTTGCATAGTATAATTGCAGATAATAAAAAGAATAAGTGATTTGTTTATCTACCAGAGAGCAAAAGACTACATTCACAATACACATAATTATTATTTTTTGCTTCCTGTTAAAATTATATTGATTGATAAATATATATTTCGAATAAAGACGTTTTTAGAAGATGTCGTTGCTATAACAACATAAGCAGGTAGATGCTGGAAATTAAACGTCTTACACCCATCCTTTTTGGCATAACTGCTAGGTGGGAGCAGCATTCTCAACAATTGCTCGGGGTTCATGCCACCTAGTCAAAGCTGGTGAAGTTGAATGTTGGAGGTAATTTGTTTACTGCCATTTAATGAATAATGAGTGAATATCAATTGAGATGAAATGTGGTCATTTGCATAGAGGATTTCAAACTGTGCAGCATTTTTCTGCCCAGAATAAACTGCTACAGTTGGCAATTCTGCTTCAATATACATTTAAACTGCCTCATTTATACCTAAAGCAGGGGTCTGCAACATATTAAAATGAAAGAGCCAATTTATGTCAAAACCGCAGGGCGATGGGCTGAGATGAGCTGGTGTTTAACATTATCTGTGAATCTTACTCTTATATAAAATAGCACATTGAGAGATGGTCACAATTGTAGGTATCTTACCTATTTTACTTTTAGAGCTGGAAAAAAATAAAGAGAAGGGCAACAAAACTAATAAGGGGAATGGAGGGGCTAAGTTATGAAGAAAGACTAGCCAAATGAAACTTATTTTCTCTAGCAAAAAGAGGGGATATGTTTACCTTATATAAATACATCAGGTGCTATTATAAAGCTTTGTCAAGTGAACTTTTTGCGCCAAGACATTTTCAACTGGCAAGAGGACACCCTTTGTGGTTAGAAGGAAGAGTGTTCTTCACAGTAAGGATGGTAAAACTGAGGAGGTGGTGACAGTGGATTCTATAACTTTAAAAAGGGGTTGGATATATTTTTGAATAAAAAGGTCAGTCAGTATTATCCTAGATAACTAGAGAGAGTATTGATCCAGGGAGGAATCTGATCGCCAGTATCTGGGGTGTGGAAGGAATTTCACTGTTTTCCCTTATGAAACAATTGGCAATGTTTGATGGTTTCTTTCTGTGTTTGCCTTCCTCTGGGTCAATTACCAAATGACCCACATGTTATAAGGATCAGAGGAGATCTAAAAAGTTTGAACTCGATGGGCTAAAAGTATTATTACAGTATTACTCTGTATTATTATTACCACATATTTGCCATTATACTATTATTATTATTGCCATAATTATTATTCATCTGGGATCCAAGTTACATATAAATCCAACCTAAAGATGTCCTCAGGAAGATATCTCATCGGCAACTCGGGGACTACCTGTACTAGGAAATACAGCTTAGTGGGTACCGTATATCTTCTGTCTTAACTTAGTCTAACCCTCTACAACAAATTACTATCTTATGAATATTATTATAACCCTTTACAATAAAAAACTAACTTATAAACAGTATAACCCTCTATAACAAAATACTATCTTATGAATATTATTATAACCCTTTACAACAAATTACTATTTTATGAATATTATTATAACCCTCTACAACAAAATACTAACTTATGACCATTTTATAACCCTTCATAACTAAATACTATCTTATGAATATTATTATAACCCTTTACAATGGAATACTAACTTATAAACAGTATAACCCTCTATAACAAAATACTATCTTATTAATAATATTATAACCCTCTATAACTAAATACTATCTTATGAATATTATTATAACCCTCTACAATAAAATATTATCTTATGAATAGTATTATAACCCTCTATAACGAAATACTATCTTATGAATATTATTATAACCCTCTATAACTAAATACTATCTTATGAATATTATTATAACCCTTTACAACAAATTACTATTTTATGAATATTATTATAACCCTTTACAACAAATTACTATTTTATGAATATTATTATAACCCTCTACAACAAAATACTAACTTATGACCATTTTATAACCCTTCATAACTAAATACTATCTTATGAATATTATTATAACCCTTTACAACAAATTACTATTTTATGAATATTATTATAACCCTCTACAACAAAATACTAACTTATGACCATTTTATAACCCTTCATAACTAAATACTATCTTATGAATATTATTATAACCCTTTACAATGGAATACTAACTTATAAACAGTATAACCCTCTATAACAAAATACTATCTTATTAATATTATTATAACCCTCTATAACTAAATACTATCTTATGAAAAGTATTATAACCCTCTATAACTAAATACTATCTTATGAATATTATTATAACCCTCTATAACTAAATACTATCTTATGAATATTATTATAACCCTCAATAACAAAATACTATCTTATGAATATTATTATAACCCTCTACAAAAAAATACTATCTTATGAATATAACAAAAAATTTAAAATGTTATGCTGGTCTACAAATGGCAATATCTAATGAGGATGTTAACCACATGTCATGGTCAAATTATAGTTTCTAGTTTTTTAAACCACCTCATATCTAACCACCATAGGGCTGGTAGCACCTGGTTTCCCCATTTGCAAATTTGGCCCTATTTTCAAAACTGCATTAATTTAATACAAAAATAAAGTGAAAATATATATTAGCAATGGATACAAACTTAATGAAGTTGCTAATTTTTAAGTTTAACATTTACTATGATAAAAAAAGTTTGATGTTTATGGAAACTATACAAGAGAAGATAAACGTGCAACATAATGTTGTCTGAAACATCCAAAAATGCAATAATACTGAATCACACATTTATTCTTCAAACAGCCACAGTTTTGTGGTCCAGATGTGAATCATGCTTTACATGTATTTGTAAAAACAGCAGAAATCAAAGATTTACACCAACTGCGATTTTTTTTTCATTAAAAGAAAGAAACTGTTATGGCCTTTGTTGTCTATAATTGAGGAGTGAACATGTATAAGAGAGCTTTATTATCCCATGAATGATGCCTTTGTGTTCCCTAACAACAGATTTCACTATAAGATATGAATACTCTGTGTTTGAAAAAGGCAGATAGTTTTTAATTAGCTCCGAATATTGGAAAAACAAAGTGTCATAAATATGAATATGCACACACATTTTTTGTTTGCAGAGAAATCTTTCCACCATCATTAATACTCTGATTATTCGGAAAAAAATGCAATAACAAGGGACACATCATTTAAATCAAACAGATATATTACAGATAATAGTGATGCAACTGTATGAAGTTTGTTCTTTGGTACTTTTTTTAATTGGTAAAGCACAAAGGATCAATTATTTGCTTTTCAGGAGTCCAGCACCAATGATTACATTGTACTACATAATTATATTCAATGATAGATGAATCATACCAGTGCCTTTATTCTGATTTATTGTGTTAGGTGTGGTGTTGACAGCTCTAATGTGAATTTCTTTATTGATTAGTTAGCACACACTGAATATTTGTGTATTTCTCTAGATATATAATATACTTATGTTTCTATTTATATTTATATACTTTATTTTATTAAGAAGTGCTTATAAATTCAGTTTTTCTGCCTAAGATCAAACAAATATTACCTGTTGGGCCGGCCCACTGTAGCTTATGAAGACCGCAGTTGTATTGGTTGTGCATTGTCTCATACTAGCCAATCAGTGACTATCTCTTATCAACATTCTGCAACACTCTGCTGATAGATGGTCACGGATTGGCTAATTTCTAACACTGTCGTTTAGAGTTGCATGAACAGTAGAAGATAGACTCAAACGGGTAGTATTGGTTTGATTTTAGGCAGAAAAAACAGAACGTGTAAACACTACTTAACAAATAAAGCACATAAAACTAAATAGGTACATTTGTATATTATATTCCTAGTGAAATCCACAAACCTTCTATGTCCATTTAACATAGCTTTGTGATAAATATTCATTTTTGGCTTTGGATTTCTTTTAAACTGTCATTAGATATAAAGACAGTACACTTATGTGTATATTTGCATGTCTAAAATAAGTCAGAAAACCCATTTCTAGCTCAGAATTACAGTAATGCAATGTTACCAGTGTGACCACTTTTTAATTCAAAACCTATTTTAATATGGGCTCCTTATAGTATATGCCTGCCAGTGGAGGGCTTCTATTACTCTATAATACATATATATATATATATATATATATATATATATATATATATATATATATATATATATATATTAATAATGAGTATTGCAGTATATTGTGATACAAACACCTTATTTATATTGACAATTTTTTAAGAGATCTGACCGCTCTTTATCAATATATATTTGATTCAATCACTAATACTTGAGCTGGGATATCTTTTCATAAATGTTTGAATAGGAACTATATGTACATCTATAGCTGCAATAATTTACCTAGCAAAAATTCTAATTTAATTCCACAGTTTATAATTTTTCTTACATATTTTTAATCATGTACACTTTTTTTGCACTAGTGTTCAACAATCCCAATATGCTGTATCAGTCAGTTTTTCCTGTCTGCTGTAAAAATATTAACATACGTTAGACTAAAAATGAATAATAAATTAATCTCAGTCAGCAATGTAGTTAATTGGATGTACTGTTAAATATGCATATTATGTATTGCGGGTTTATATAACATTGTACTTGTTGTCAGCATGACTTGTCATCAGAAGGTATGCAAGTCTTTGATGCTGTCTGTAGACAGGTTACGGTGCCGTAATCAGAAGAGGAACGCCGCTGATAGATTTCTGATAATCATCTCTACACAAGCACGGCCGCCTCTGCATACTGTACACAGGCTATTGATTGACTGTTGTTCCCGTACAAGGGCTAAATAAATAGCAGCAAACCCATTGTTGCTTATCAGATCCCCCGCTCTTGCTGGGACTCAGGGCTGTCAAGTCTCATTTGGCATGTTCCTCACTCATGGGAAACCTGCCTCTCTCACATTTAGCATCTTTTCTCTTAGGCATACGTTTTTAAAAGACGTATACAACCTTATGTTGACATGACTTAAAAGGACACTAAAGTTCAGTATTTACAGTATGCTCTAGGGTATATTTATCAAGTGAGGATAAGAATAGTGGTTTTCTTAATCTAAACCTGTGTGGTTTCCTTAATCATTCCGATTTTATTGTAATTTGGGTTTTAAGAGAATTTAAATAAAAGTTATATTTTAATTGACTTATTGGGCACATTATTATGAATAGGTGATCTTTTTCTTTTCATGGTTTATGATTCAATCATACCCATTTTTGTTTAAACAAAGGATAAGAATGTTGGTTTTCTTAATCTAAGCCTGTGTGGTTTTCCTAATCATTCGGATTTTATTGTAATTTGGGTTTTAATAATATTGTAAATAAAAGTTATATTTTAATTCACTTATTGGGCACATCAGAATAGGTCGTTTTTTCGTTTCATGGGTTATGATTCAATCATCAATGTTTGTTTAAATAGAGGATAAAAGTGGTGATTTTCTTAATCTAATTTGGATTTTAATAAAATTTAAATAAAGGTTATATTTAAATTTACTTACTGGGTACATTACTGTGAGTAGGTGCTGTTTTTCTTTTCATGGTATATGACTCAATTATAACCTTATTTTATTAAATTGAGGATAAGAATGGGCATAAGTGGTATAATCGGAAATGATTAGCCTGATAAATAGATCTTATCGAAAACATAGGGGATAGGGATATTTAACACGTTTTTTGCGCAGTTCAGTCGTTTTCGACTCTCCATGACCTCATGGAGCATAAGACACCAGGCACAGCTTCATGTCCATGGTCATGCTGGTTCACTTGGTTTTCATGGCATAGATACTGAAGTGGGCTGCCAATTCCTTCTCCAGTGGGCCACAACATACAGCTCCTGGTATTCCTAGGTGGTCTCGTATCCAAGTACTGACCAGGCTCAACCCTGCTTTGCTTCAGGAGGGTGGTGTGACCTCTTGGTTCCCTGACTGGAATTGAACACAGATCTCGGGTGAAAACACCAAATCCTAACCACTGGACCACCAGGAAACCCAAAACTTTCTCCGCACACACACTTTTTATCCCCGGTTTATTAATATACCTTTCTAATGGGAAAATCTTTTAGAAACAAAAGAAATAAAACATAGCTGTAAATTCATGAACTATTATTTGCAAGTAAATTGCAGCCATGGTGACTGCCATTGTTTTTCCCTCTAATATTTCCCAAATGAGAGGAGACATTAGATCCAAAAAGGAATCATATTTTATTTAAAGGACTCACACACTAGTGTTGAAGTTTTCATTAGAAACAATGTAAATATTTTCTGCATTTTACATCTACCGTATATCCCCATTCACACCATAATTACATATAACAGTAAATAGAACGCTGTTTATTTTACTGTTTTTACTTTCATAAACATGTTGTGGTTACCAAGTCTAGTTCTTTCAAAAATTACATTGTAAATATGAAATTTCAGTGGTAGTTTAATATAATTTGGCTTTTTGTGCACCTTCTCTGTAGCAATATCTACCTGACTTGTGGCTTTCACTTCCCTCCTTGCCATGGGCAGAAATACTGTATCAAAAAATATATTGCCATAACTGTGTTAGTTGTAATGATCAGCATCCTCCGTTTTATTTTTAATTAAAAGATAACTTTGATCATATTTCTTAAATGTACTCCTTTGGAGAACTTCACTTGCAACATGTTTTTAGAATGTATATAAAAAATAATAGAGCTTCTAATTTATTATAGTTTATGTATATGTTGCCACTTACTTTCAGCAGCAGAACTTTATGAGACGGGATAAGACTTTGAATACACAGGAAGTTTGTATCTGCTCAGTGGGAAAGCAACTACTAATTGGAAGCTTGTTAGTCTACAAGGATGCACTTACCTCAGAAACTAACAGGCAGCACTGGACAAGAACACAAAATAAGAGCCTACAGCAAAGAATAATTGCAAATAAAAGTTGCAAAATGTAGAGATTGTGTTTTTCTTTTTAATAACATTTTGCCCACTGTCATGGTCAGTTACACAAAAAAAAACCCACATAGGCAACATATGACCACAGTTGCTTTTTTAATTATCTGTCTCATAGGCTTGTGTACCAAAGAAAAGAAAACAAGGAGAAAAACAGATTTTGTATTACAAAATGTATGAACTCCCTGATGTCTTGCTCTTATTGGCAGGACACAATATTATCATATAACAATATAATAAGGATTATGGTATGTGCACCTTCCTCCCATTGGTGACTGGATGTTTTTTTACACCATTTTTTGGTCTCTTGCTCACTGGGGGAATAGTCCTGGGAAGTTATAAGAAACAAAAAAGATTACATTAAACATATCAGTGTTCAAATATATTATTGTGTATATTTAAAGATTCAGTTCTCTTTTGGGCTTGTGTATTTTCTCATAGTCAAAAAGAGAAGAATATTCATATATAATATATATATATACTCATATATATATGATATAATAAAGGTTACGTTTTAATGGGTGTATTTACAGAAAATGTAAATAGAGTACTTTATTGGTCAATAAGATCATTTGTCCACGTTTTGGCTATGACAAATTCCATTGGGTTAAAATTCCTCAGTGAGGCTTGTGTATTTCAATGAAGATGTGATCTATACCATTTAGGGTCAACCATGGTGGGCAGGTCATAGCAGAGGGGTCAGAGAAACTGCCTCTTCTCGATGAATACCATATCATGGTGAAAGGGCTTGTGTACTTCAATGAAGATGTGATCTATACCATGTAGGGTCACCCAAGATGGGCAGGTCATGGCAGAGAGGTCAGAGAAACTGCCTCTCCTGGATGAATACCATATCATGGTAAAAGGGCTTGTGTACTTCAATGAAGATGTGATCTATACCATGTAGGGTCACCCAAGATGGGCAGGTCATGGCAGAGAGGTCAGAGAAACTGCCTCTCCTGGATGGCTACCTTGTCGTGATGAAGGGGCTTCTGTACTTTAATGATGCTGTGATCTACACCATGTAGGGTCACCCAAGATGGGCAGTTCATAGCAGAGAGGTCACTGGAGAAGGAACTGACAACTACCTCCAGTATCTTTGCCAAGAAACCCTTATGGATGGGCACAACCAGGGACATGTATGTACTTGGCATGTTGAAGTCCATATGGTCACAGAGAATCGGACACAACGTAATGATTGAACAATAACCAAGATACAGTGCTTCCTTATTTGTTTAGCAATCCAACATCATATTAGTGTACCAACGTTGAAGATCCATTCCAGCTTCCCATTGCAGTTGCCAGAAACCAACCTCACACCGATGAGTCCCTAAAGGAGCAAACAGATGTCTGTGAGTGGGTTTGCTGGCATTGCACTTATAACCCAGCCTATGTGACAAAAGCAAAGTTGTATTCTGTGCATATGCTTCACGAATCAGCCTTTAATGTGGATACAAAAAAAAATGTAGCTGTTACATGTAATGTGCAAAATAAATCACCATAACACAAACATGGCCACAGATTACGTCACTCAAGTCCAGGCTGAATTCCTGGTAATGTGATAAATTAACCAAGCCAGCATAGCTTCTCCAAAAGAACACAGTGATTTAAACTACTGAGTCTAAGTCATAAAGGTAACTTTGTCACACTGGATGACACTTTTTCAATGAGCAAATGCAAACGGCAATGAGCTGAAACACAATTTGTCTTACTAAAATCCTGCCAGCATTTAAATTTATGTGTCACCTGCCAGCCCATGAGCCAGATCTGCAAACCTTTTAAATGCTAATATAATCCTGGTACATAGTGACTTTTCTTGGCAAAGGAGTAAAGTAGAATGATAATGAAATTAATTATAGTGATTGGATCTAAGTTTACACAGTTAACTACCCGCGTGTTGTGCATATATACAATAAACTGAATTTAAAGGTATATCTAAGTTCCCCTGTTTTAAAGTTTTTCTAATGTAACACATGATTCTTATATCACACATTACATTGAGTCATTCTATACACATACAGAATTATTTTATTTAAAAATAAAACTTGTTTTCCACACCCCCCAGAGCTCACATACGCACTGTGTACCTACCAATCAAAACACTGCATTTGGGTACAGTTTTTAACCAAATACAAACCTTCAAGCCAACAGCAGCCGATGCAGAAATCCACACAGCAATGGACTCAGCTTTGCTTCCTTTTGCAAGGTGATGCTTTGCTGCACAAACTGCCATCACAGATTAAAACAATGTTATAGCTGCTTGTGATTGGCCAAAACGAATTATGGATTTTATGCTAATTTTAGCAGGGCTTTCTAGGGGTTTTAACTCTCAAAATCAACTGTTGGTATTTATTCATGCAGAATTTATTTATTCATGCAGAATAAAGTTGTCATACACTACTGATTCTTCTCGGTCATTCTCCTCTATCATAATCCTCTACCATTATCGTCTGTCTTCAATCATGGGTCCTAATCTATGAAACTTAAATATGCCTTTAAGCATCACTGTATATTTTTTAACATTCTCTGAAGAACGGGAAACATGTTTTTAGAAAGTAAAAATATAGCTTTATTACTTATGATGGGCATATTTAGGATTTATGCAGGTGTATTATTATTATCTCTTATTTATATAGTGCCAACATATTCCATAGCGCTCTTGTATGTGTGTTTATATATATTTACAATATGGCAGAAATGAATCAGTTACACACTATTCAATATCACTATATCTGCCTATATCTGAGGCAGGCTACTGAAAATGTGCTGCCCTAGGCCTGGGCCTGATTGTTTCATTGCTGTTTTGCATGGTATGGAGTTGGTTTCAGGAACAAAACCCACATTTATACCATTGCTTCTATTATAAGGGTTCAACATAGAACTTCTTGCTTTATGACCCTTATCCAGGAACACATAACATTATAAGTCTGGGAATCACTTGTATTATTTTAACTTTCGGAAATGATTTTCCCCATAATAGTTCTTGGAAATAAATATTTTTTCAAACTATTTTTATAAATGTAATATTTATGTAATCGATGTTGTGAGATTGCTGTGATGCTTTTTAGGAGAGCTATGCGCATCATAAATCCCAATGTATTAGATGGTAATAAATAGCCACTGCTTTCTGAAATAGTCATGTGATAACATATAAGCTGGAAATCCAGGTTTAATGAGACAGAAGGAAATCCTTTTTACTCCTCCAAGGAATTGAACCTGCTTTTCTCACATTCAAAGCTGCATTTTTTACCAATAGGCTGGAGAACCTGTGAACAGGAACCATCCAACTGAATACACAATTCTGAAAGAAAACAAGATTGCTCTCATATGTGAGCGTTTCAGGAATGAAATGCATTTACTTTCACATAAAACAAACATGAATGAATATAACATAACTTTTATATATGTAATAGACACTATTGTGAACACGTGAACATGGCACAATCTGTTAGAAGTTGTGAGACCGTTCACTGAAGGCTGTAATGTCTATTTGTCAAAAGGAAAAATGCAATTTTCAGACCTGCAGGACTCTTTGTAATCCTGTGATAGCTTAAAGGGCACTCCATACACAAAATATTTTAATATAAATGTTTTGACTCGGGTAATTAATTAAGTTTATCTTCCTCAATTTAATTCACTTACTTTTAAGAAGCCCCTTAAAGGCATATCTACATTTCCTGGATTATGAATGCATCTGATAGAGGAGAATCAGTAGTGTATGATTTTTTTGCATGAAACCTCACCCTGATGTTTGCTAAATCTCTTGAGTTTGCGGACAGAAGCTTTTGTGAGTTAACACCCCTGCTAAAATTAGCAGAAATTAACATCTCTGCTAAAATTAGCATAACATTCATAATTCGTTTTGGCAACTATACGTTTGTATCAGTCAATGGTGGCAGTTTGTGCAGAAAGGATGTATAGTCCCCCTGTAGAAGGAAGTAGGAGGAGTCATGCACGTATCTGTAGATCTCTGCATTGAGCTGCTGCTGGCTTGAAGGTTAGTAGAGGGTTACAATCTGTATTTGAATGCAGTCTTTCTATTGGTAGGTATGAGGTGCCTATGGGTGTGGGAAATAAGTCTTATTTTACAGAAAATAAATCTGTATGTCTATAGAATGGCTCAATGTAATGTATGTTTCTGATATATGTATTAGATTAGAAAAAGGTAAAAACAGGGAAATAAAGATATGCCTTTAAAGTGACAGGATTCTTACTTTCTGCAGACTTCCCCTTCCCTGCTCTTCTCTTTCATGGAAGTTGACATGTTGCACAGCTGTGACTTAAAACCATACCCACAGAAAGGGACTTCACACCACTGTCACCCCATATTGCTAAGAAACAGAAAGTGATATTGAAGCCACTCCCTGTGGGTGTGGTTTTAGGTCACAGCTGTGTAAGATGTCTCATGAGACAGAAGAGCAGGAAAGCGAGAGAAGGTTTGAATCTGTCTGGGGGGATTTTTTAAATTAAGTGAAGTGTAAATGATATCATAATTACATTGAAGAGGATACAAATATGTAAATAACTTATCTGAGACATTTATGTAACACTCAAAATGTTTTGCGTGTAGAGCCCCTTTAATAATTCTGCTTCAATATTTTATACTGTAGGATACTGTATATCTAAATTTAATTAGAAATCTTAAATGATCATTGCAGTCGTTTCATTACAATATGCTCTTTTGAAGAAGTACACTTGATAATGGGAAAATGTTGTTATTAACTATTACATGCAATTATGTACTGGTGCAGTCATTGGGTTGGATGAAATACTTATTTGATCTGCTTTCTCAAAAGGATACAGATTATGGTAACTTATGTACTTACTGTACATACTGTATTATATATTTTTTTTTACTTTCTAAGACATTTGCCCATTAAGGCTACAGAGACACTTCAAGAAGAATGAAATGGAAGAACTTCTTCAATGTGACTGAATCACATATAGGAAAGAGAGGACAAAAATATATGAATGGTTAATTAACTATTTGTTACAGGCATAGAGGTAGATACCTGTAGAATATTAGCATGCATTGTTGTATTGTCCTAGAGAAAAGAGAGTTGAATGTAATAAGTGATCGTATTTGGAGAACCAAATGAAAAAAAATCCTCATAGATGATGTATGGAGCTTTTCAAACCCCAAAGGTTATTTCGTCAAGTGTCTTCATCGTGAAGCTGGTACTCTAAACGCTATTACTGACTACAACCACCTCCCATTACCCAGAAAATCAATTTCCAATATAGTAACACTCAGTATCTCAAGAAGCTGCATTTTAAATCTTCAGAATAAAGCTGTGAGATGCTAAAAAGAAACGTGTATAACAAAATAAAATATAATAATGGTACAATATTTGTTGTTTAAGGTTCTCAGTGCCCAAATAACATTAACTTATAGTTGACTATTAGCATTGTCTTAATAATAGTTGTTGTCATGTTTTATGATTCTACCACAATTCTACCATTTTAGATTATTAAAGGTAGTAGATTCGCGAAACGTCACATGTTTATGAAGTATTTATAGTACTAGCAACATTATTAGCTATGTAAACCATGAATTTAGAGAACATCTAGTTCTAGGGGGCGCCATGTTTCTTATCCTTCCTGCTCAGTGGTGGACACAGAGCTGTGAATGCAGAATGCTCAATTTGAATTATTATTGTCCGATACACAGCTTTGGGCAGGGAAAATTGTCATATGATAACACTGGAAATTTGCTTCATTTAATAAGACAAATCCCTTTCACCCTCTAGCTCTCTCTACTGCTGAAGAGAATGGCAGGGAAAGCCCCCTTAGTATCCAGGTCATTTCCGGAACTCGAGTATGGAAGCTCCTAGACACAAGCAGTCTGCTAAAATTAAGATTTGCTCTAAAATACATGTATCTTTATGGTCTATATAACTGATAGCATTAGGTATATATTTCCCAACCAGTAGTCTGTTCAGGTTCACTGAGATGACATAGAGCTGGTTTCTATAGAGCAGTGAATACAGTAAATCTAATTTCCCTGTAGAAAACAGGTATGGTGGCCCCTTCTCGACCTTGGTAAACCTTAGTATATCCTACATTTTACGTGATTGCTTTACTATTTTCCTTGTTGCTTGGGTAGATGTTGGCTGCTGATGCTGAGAGTGGGATGAGTAAAAGAAAGTCTATTTTTATGCTGCTTTTCTCTTACCTCTGTCATGACATTTTCCTTAAGCAAGATATGATCATAGCATTACACTTAAAGTCTTGCACTTAACGTACGTTCTCCTAGCCCTCTTCATCTTTCAAGAAGTAAAAATACGAGACAGAGCTTAATCTTAGAAGGTAATCAGAAATAATAATGCTGAACTCTACTTTCATATTTCTGATGCATCACTTCAGTTTTTTCTGTCCATTATTAATTTTAATATCTTAAGCAATCATTCAGGTCTATTGCACTGTTGTGCATGAAGGGTTTATGTAATACAGAGTGAAGCTGATAGAAATAGCTGGGGTGCCACATTACATTGCAGAATAAATGAAAAATAACAATTAGAAAGAGCAAATGACATCCAGTTTTATTGGGTCGGCTACATTATGATATTGCAGAATTAATTTAAATGACCAGTCTCATATATATATATATATATATATATATATATATATATATATATATATATATATATATATATATATATATATATATATATAATGAGCAAAATGTTTCAAAGCTAACAACAAAAATATATATATATATTCAGGTTTGCACTGATGGAAACCAACATTTGTTTTTCCTAACTTTAGGCAAATAAAGCTATATATGACTAAAAAAGAATAATGTTCAGATTTCAAGACTATTTGCAAATATGACTTGAGATATCTGTTTGGGAGACAATAAAGGTTTTAGCAGTGGCCCTTTGGGTTCCCTGATGGTCCAATGGTTAGGATTCGATGCTCTTGACCTGGGTTTGATTCCAGTCAGGGAACCACCATGAAGCCAAGCAGGGCTGGGCCTGGTCAGTACTTGGATGGGAGAACACCTATAATTACCAGGAGCTGTATACTGTGTGAGAAGAAACTGGCTACTCACTCCAGTATTTCTGCCATGAATACCAAGTGGATCAGCATGGACATAAAGAATCAAAAACGACTAACGGTGCAAAAAAAAAAAAAGCTGGCCCTTTAAAAGTATTATTTGCACCACATTGAACGCTATTTAACCCAATTATATAGCTTTAAAATATTTCTAATGTTTTAATTCCCTCTGCTTGCCTCTAGAGGGGTACCACGATGGCCTTCTACCTTCCTCCTATTGCTCAGAGAATATCACTGTTTGTGGGTGGGCAACAAAACCTCCATATTGCAGTTTATAGTTCAGGAGCCAGCACCTTGTGACAAAGTGGACCAATAAGGAACCATATGGTGTGCCCTATAAACTGCAATATGGGTACATAGCTTTATGCTACCCTCGTCCCCCTTCCCACACTGTGACACATTGTGAGCAATTGGCTCAAGTTAGAACAGCCAATATGGCCATGCCTTGAGGCAACAGAGGGAAAGTTAACTCAATTAGCTATATATTATTACTGTATACAATCATGCTAGATGTAAGACTTTCTTTTAAAGTTTCAAGACTTGCTTTACAATCTAGTATTCATTTTTTATTTTTATACTTACTTTTATACAACTTTTGTTAGCTTGCTGTTCTTCAAGACAAGCCAGATCAGCAATACTGTACAGATATAATCAGGTTTTTAAACCTGTTAGCATAAAATTGATATATTCTTGATAATAAAGTTTTCTCCCAGCTTCACTGATATCTTATTAGTGTTGTAAGAAAAGTACGTTTTACAAGAAAATTAACAGGCTATAAAAAATGACCGAGTTCGGAGAAAAGATGATCATGTAAGTACGTTGAAAAATAGATTTGATTAGCAAGATAAACCACGAGATCCTCATAAAACCATATTACCGTTGCAGTCTCTTTGATTCTTCATCACATACATACTTATCTGTTATTAGATGAGCACTGTTGGTGCTCTTGTTTCTTTTTGTTTACATTTGCTTTACCAGGTAATCAACTGTAAATTACTTAAATGGTGTAATTACAATTTCATGAAATTGAAATATTCATGTACATTTTTTTCCACTTGCTTTGCATATTTTATAAGACCTTGTAGAGTGCAATAAGACATTATTGATCAGATGCAGCATAGCACAGCAAAGTCGTTTTTTTTTTTTTTTTTTTAAATATATAGTAACTCAGGACAAGGTAGCGGAAAAGTATGTACGATTACAAGTGAAAACTGCATGCGGCGCCTTGGGGTGCAAAGGCAATTTGCGTTCAGCAATCGTCTTCATGGGAATCCCAGCACATTACATGTAATACATCTAACCTTCTATTGCCCTCATCAGAGTGACCGGTTTAATATATAAATACAGTCAAAATGGAATATTTGCAAGATGAATAAAATGGAAAGCATTGCCTGAGTCATTGTGAGACGACCTTCTTTTAGAAAAAAAAAATGTAAAGGTATTTTATTTTTACACATTTTAACCAGATTTTTCTGTCAAGCTTTCTAAAACATCATGGGGAAAAAAAAACTTCCACTATTGTTGGCTCCTTCTTTAAAGCATTTTTTTGAAGTGTAATATGGAGTATTTTGTTTGTACTGATCTTGCTAGGAAATTAATCATGTTTTTTAAAATATGGAGTTATTAACATACAGTCAAAATGAATATTTAATGTAGATGTTTTATGAACATCATGTATATTTGACTTTAAAGGACCACTGAAGCATTGGAGGAGCTAGAGAATGGAGGACCCCGGTGTAAAAAAAAATACAATGTTGACTCTCCCCAAGGGTGGTCAGTCACACTCCCCACTTAGCATCCATCTCTACATAGCACCCAGTCCTTGTCAGGAGCCATCCCCTCTCAGCACCCATACCCACCCAGCGCCCAACCACTCACACCACACCTTACATAGCACCCATCCCTATCTTCTTTGCTCTCCCTTCACAGAACCCATTCCCCTGTACTTTGCTGTCAACCAGCCCTTGTTCTCTCACCTCTTCCCTGATACACATCCCCAGCATGCCAAACTGCTCCACACTGCCACCACTTGGACCATCAACTGAAGGCACATACCAATTTCTGGCTGGGGGTGGTTGCAGCCAAGGAGGCTCTGGAGGGCCAAAAGGGGTCGTGCCAGGTTGGGCTAAGTAGGAGGCCCATGTTACATGCAAAAAATAAAATTGCATAGCACTGGGCCCTCAAGAGGAGTGCCATAGTGCATTCCACCACCTGCACCACTGTTAGCTCTGCTCCCTCACTACATAAAAGCATTTTTAGAGAAAAATGTACTTCAGAGGAATCTGCTTTTGTCTAGAAGGTACTATGCCTGTAATCATTCATGGTTAAAAGTGGTTGAGCTGGTTCCAAGACTGGAAAGCAGGAGTTAAATGTGGAGTGCAATTCCCTGTTTTTTGATAGGGAGTTGTCACATGGTAACATTTGAGCTCCCACACTAATAATGTTTCCCATCCATCAAGTACTGAATAGAAAACAAATTGTAGCTCACTCCCCCATTACACTTCATGGCAACATGCAGAATTGAAGAGGAACAATATGGCGGATTCTAGACAGGAAAGCTTGTTTTCAATGGAAAAGTGAACACATAATCATTAGAAGCTAAACAACTGTCATCAATATATCTGCAAACTTTAGTGAATATGTTCCATTAGGTAATTGTGATTTCTTTATATGCATATTGACTTAAATGTAAAGTATAAAGTTGTGTGATACAATACACACATTTTATTCTAATTTACTATGGCTTGCACTTTTTGGTACATGGCCACTTAATGAGACAGGACATTAAAATCTCTATTCCGCTCACGTAGTCATTTCTTAGTTATTAAGCATTCTCTGAGACAATAAATTACCATGTACAATCTCAAAGCAATATATCCAATATGTAAGATAATATACCACACAGCGCAATTGCATTATATCAGCAAACTGAAATAATTTGTTAATAGCAAAACACCAAAGACATGTTTAAACATTTCCGTAGTTGTGGCCAACTAATGGAACACAAGCTTTATACTGATTGTCTGCAAATAACATGTTTTGCAATAATAATTCCCTAACCAGCATGAAAACAGGCATTCACTGTTGTTTCCTTTTCTCCGTATAGTGCTTGATAGCTTTGAGAGAAACACATAATTCATCTGGAAGGGAAGCAGGTCACTTTACAGCCTGGTATCAAAATTCCAGCATTTTTTCTTGATACCTATTGTGGTTAGTTTACAAAAATGTTCACTTCATTTAGTAATGCAACTCTTGCTTCTATAGTAAAACAAAAGGTAATAATGCCAAGAGGTAATGATCAAATAATTTGCAAACAGTAATATTTGTAAAAATAGACCTTATTTGTAATAGTAGGAAATCTTCGGACATTCCTTTTAGGTAAACCTGCTTATGAAAGCATAAATAATGTGATCTAGCACAAAATAATTTGTATTCAGTGAGAACGAGTTTTTATTAATAAACATTTTGGAACATAAATAGAATCTAGTTATTTTAATATCAGATTCTCCAACCATCCTAATATATGTTTTTGTTTGTTTGTTTCCTGAATATGAAATATATTTTCTCTGCATGTTTTGTATTTTCTCTGTAATGTATTTGCCAGTTGAGACCACAGTTCTAAAGGTGGTGAAGTCATCTGAAAAATAGCAGATGCCCAGGGGCATTGAGCCTCCTTGCTAAAAATAATGTGCTTGTGTAGTTACGGTTCTGTACCGTTAATATTCTTCCTGTGTTACACAAACGGTAATACAGTTAGGTTTACAAGACTACCATCAAATTATTTACTTATGTATGCATATTTTTAATTATATATATATCGATCTATATATATATATAAATATATATATATATATACACAAGTATAAAAAAAAAAATATATATATATATATATATATATATATATATATGTATAAAATCATTATTATTATTATTATTAACTTTTATTTGTAACATTCCAAAATATTCTGTAGCGCTGTACAGGGCATAAAAAAAGGCAAAATACAATATTCTTAAACTGCAGAACATGGAGGGCCCTGTTTTGAGCTTAAAATCTTTGCAGAAAGTGCTTTTTTCCAAATCACCCTACAAGATTGGAAACTCGCTACTTACAATCTAAAGGGAATGGAAGAGGCAGAGACCTGGAGAAGAGTAACAGATAAGGAATAGCAAGGGAATGGAAGAAAGTGAAAGTATGCTTATGTAGGAAGGTATGCACAGTTAAAAAGGATTTTCATTTAGTGAAAGTGGGAAGGGACCTGATAAAAGACATTTGAGGTGAAAGGCTCTAGTATGTAATATGTTGTTTGCCCCTAGTGGTGAGCTAATATAATCTGCAAATACGAAAGTTAGGTGATTCCCATGCTTCTATAAATTAAATCTGAATATATATATGTATATATATATATATATATATATATATATATATATATATATATATATAGAGAGAGAGAGAGAGAGAGAGAGAGAGAGAGAGAGAGAGAGAGAGAGAGAGAGAGAGAGATACAAGTCAATGATTTCCCCAGAATAGGCATATACGCACATGCATGAGGACAAAGAATTAACACACCTGTAAGAACCTCTTTATTAATACATTTTGCTTGAAATATAAAAAAAGTGCTAAATTATAAAAATATATATTCTTATGTATTATTATATTAATATATATTTTAAACATAACATATTTTAGAAATAAAATCTTTTTTACATAGATTTTTTTTTATTGGTAATCCCATGTTCTTTTATTGATGGCTTACTCCTGATACTAAGCTGGGGATAACTAGGGATAAATGTTGGGTAACTCAAACAGCTGCGTCTGTAGTAATTAAATGTGCTGTAATTATTTTCTGTACTTTTCAAATGAACTGTCTCTTAAAATAAAAAAACACATTTTATTACGCTAATTGCTTTAATTAGAAAGCTTCAAAGACCAAGTACATGCCACAGATGAAAAAAATAAGAAATGAATATACATATCTAAACTTCAGAGACCAGTGTCATTAAATGACAATGGCTGAAATGTATAATTGTAATTACTCCCAGACGGCATGTGGTTTTCAGTACACGCTGAGTGATATTTCTCCAATTCTAAGCCTGTTACATGACATATCTCTGTGCTGGAGACTTAACCGATGAGTGTCAGGATTTAAATAGACAACCAGGCCTAGTTCTTTAAAAGATTGAATGATATACCTTAAAAAGATAGTGATCTATATTAATTAATGTACCGGCAAGGTGATGACACTAAGGGATAAAACATGGCACGGTGTCTCTTTGGAGTATTCAGGCAAAGCTGTATTTTCAAGAAAAACTGTCAAAAAGGAAAAAAGTTTTGCTCATGCTCAAATGATACTACATACTAAAGCCTGTCTCGGAAACATGCCAGAGTCTCTTTCATAAGCTTAGATAAATCTAGGTCACATACATGGTTGTCACTTGCACCTATTTCCGTTAACAACAATGAAGTCAATATACTAAATTTACCTGTGACATATATAATAAAAACTGGCATTCTCATAAATAATAAACTAGAGTTGTGGGCATGATCCATTCTGCCTCAATAAATTATTTCAAGATATTAGAATTATTACACTAACTCATATTTGCCAAAATCTAAACTGGATTTCTCTTTTGGACCATTGTGAATAAATACTTAATTTGAGATATTTCTAAAAATGACTTTGCAATTTTATTCCCGCTGTTACAGATAAATGTTATTTTAATGCTTTTAGCTATTTTTTATTGTACTTTTACTGCTTTTTTCAGTTGTATATGTTATATAAAATATATTTGTGTCTTCAAAAAACGAACAAAAAATATTATTACTGTTTTTACTGCTGTGCCTCGTCTTAAAATAAGAATATTTTCCTGCCTGTATTTCCAGTGATTTCAGACAGCACTGGCAATGCCAATGGGTGCTCTTTGTTTACAAGCCGTACTGCTGAGAAATGGCACTTTACGTCTTTGGAGTATTTCAGACTCTCCAAGCACAACAAGCTCTTTCTTTAAAAGGGAACATGATGTAAAATACAGAGTATAGTTGATAAAAAAATATACTTATTTTTATGAAAACAGTCAAAAAGTTAATTTTTTGCTTATTTTCAGAATGATACTACCCAATACAGCCTTTCCCAGAAAAATGCTAATGTTCTCAAAACATGGAAATTATGTATTGTTTCCTTCATTTTGTTGTCTTGACTTTTTGATTGTGATGTTGACTTATTAAGCAGGACTTGTGGTAGAAGAAGCTTTAGTTGATGTTGTTTTTGATTTTGTTATGTAGTTGGGACCATATTAATCAAGGGGATGCTTGCAGACTGGTTGCATGGTGCAGCAATTAACTACCCCTTACATTGTAAACTATATCAATTAAAAATTATTATAAGTGCAATCAATTTGAGACTGAAGTGGTAAGAAGAGGTGTAGTTTCATGAGGGCTTGATGTTTAGTCATTCAGTTGTGTTCCGACTCTTTGTGACCCTATGGACCGCAGCATGCCAGTTACATCTGCCAGTCACTGCCTTTTGAGCTCCATCAAGTTCATATTTATTGCTTTAATGACTTCATCTATCCATCTCCGCCTCTGTTGTGCCTTCAATCTTTCCCAGCATCAGAGTCTTCTCTAGGGAATCCTGTCTTCTCATGATATGTCCAACGTATTCAAGTTTCAGCCTCATGACCATACCTTCCAGTGAACAGTTTGTCTTGATTTCCTGTAGTACTGATTTATTGGATCTCCTTGCAGTCCTTGCATCTCCTTGCAGACATCTATTCTACTGCACTTATGGTCCAGCTCTCACGTCTGTATGTTACTACTGGTAATACCATAGTTCTAACTATGTGGACCTTTGTTAATATTATAATATCTTTACCTTTTACTAGCTTGTCCAAGCTTGCCATAGCTTTCCTTCCCAGATGCAAATTTCTGAAGACCTCTAGGATCCCAAGAAAATAAAATCCATATGTGCCTCCACTTCTTCCCCATCTATTTGCCCAGGAACTGAGATTGCCGATAATCTTCATCTTTTTAACATTGAGCAGTAGGCCAGCTTTGGCGCTCATGAGGGCTTAGGGGCACCAGAAATGTATTCTCAAATTGGAAATTATATGTTGATTTTTTCCTTCATTTTGTCTTGACATTTTTATTAACAACATATTTGCAATTACGTGTGGCTGCCAGCATTCTCCTACTATTCTGTTTGTATTTGATTCTTGTATAGACATCTATAAAAAGGAATCTAATGAAGTTTCTATTCCCTGTACTGAGTCTTAAACTGAACTGAGAATATTCGGCTGTTATAAAAAGCTACTTTCTCTGAGTAAGGATGACAACACTTCAGTGGCTTGTAAATGCATTCTGTGCCAAATAAAACCCTATTCTATGATAAGTATTTCCTTTCACTAGTTACTAGCCTGAAATGAAACATAAAAATGGAACATTATATGAAGAGCAACGGTAGCAAAAGAATACAAAAACTTGAATTAATTCTGTAAGCAGTTATCACAAGAACGGTTCCCCAAAGATAATGATTTTTAAAAAGGCATTCTCTTGACAAGTAAAAAGAAATCATTTCAACGTTAACTCCTCTACAAAATGGACTGAATAGTCTGTAAACTTATTATTTTTCAAGTTCCTCCTGAATGCTATTATTTCTTTCCCAGCATTGCTTCTATTATCGTAGTAAGTGGACTCATTTCAGTCATGTAGTTATTTAGTTCTGTAATCCGACTGACCCTATGTTTCACCTACATACCAAGTACTCGTCTTCTCACATAAAGATATTGCTTTGATGTGAGATAATATTTTAGTTTTTTTTCTTTTCTACATTTAAGTAGCATTTTGCTCAGTTACTCTATAGCTTCAAACAGAAAACATCTACAAGTTGCCTTTTAATGCCAGAGCTTTTATAGCAAACTGTTTGGGACCCGGTGAAACATTAGCATTAAAACAAGCTGCTTATTATTTAAATAAATGCCATCTTGAAGTTATATCAAAGTGTATGTGCATAATCTGAAATGTAATTTAATGCATTTAAAGCAATTACCAGTGACTTCAGTCAAAAGATATTTATGTTTGTTTCTCTACCTTTTTTGTCGATAGTGGGACTGTAGCATTGGAAGCAGTCTGGTTGTAATTTACCAAAAATGCAGGTTCTATTGGGGGTATTGTAATATTGTGAATTAACTGCTCAATAAGCCTGATGTTTGACAGAAACCGAACAGTTGTAACCTCCATAGGAAGCAATAAGACAGAATAATTTGTTTGCATAGTATGGCTTAGCAACCACTCTTACATCGCTGTAAAGTTCTTTCAGGATATTTTAGGTTGGCGCAAATGATAAGGTTAAATGACCACTGCAGTTCAAGAAAATAATAATTGACGGTGATGTATACATTAACAATAAGCCATGAACATAAAACTTTTTTTGGGAAACTATGCATTTTTGAAGACTCAGTTTATGACTACAGGAATCCATTTTGTATTATTTACATCACATCCTAAGAGATGGTTGACGTGTGTGTAGTTTTCAGTAGAGGGAGGAGTGGGGAAGGAGGGGACAGGAAGAAGTCCAGAGCATTTGCTTGATAATTGGATACAATTAAAATCAACACTACAACACGTCCACCGTCACTGGCCCAGAAACGGGATATTGCATCAAAGGATGCAACCATAGCCCTCCTGAAATATACATCCGAAGAGATGGATGATGGGTGTGTGTAGTTATCAGTAGAGGGAGGAGTGGGGAAGGAGGGAACAGGAAGAAGTCCAGAGAATTTGCTTGATAATTGGATACAATTAAAATGAACACTACACCACGTCCACCCTCACTGGCCCAGAAACAGGATATTGCATCAAAAGATGCAACCATAGCCCTCCTGAAATATACATCCGAAGAGTTGGATGATGTGTGTGTAGTTTTCAGTAGAGGGAGGAGTGGGAAAGGAGGGAACAGGAAAAAGTCCAGAGAATTTGCTTGATAATTGGATACAATTAAAATTAACACTACACCACGTCCACCCTCACTGGCGCAGAAACAGGATATTGCATCAAAGGATGCAACCATAGCCCTCCTGAAATATATATAAACCCGTCTTGCACACAAAACTTATCATGGATCTCTTCAAGGTCTTGCAGAGAACATTTATTTTTTCTAATTGAAAACTATTTTTATTTTAAAAATAGACAATTAACTGTACTGATAACACGGTTTTAATTAAGATGTTAACATGTTGATTCTTGTCCCAAATTCCTTACATATGAATGCCTTTACAGTATTTGCCTCTACCACAAGCACTGGGAGGTTGATCCATTTGTCTAGTAGACTTTCTGTAAAGCAGTAGAATCACAAATTACCCTTAAACATTAAAAGGAGATAACTTACCGTTGCATTAACACCATCAAGACATTAACATATTCTTATGAAAATAGTTGTTTCATGCAGTATAATGCTATTTTATGCAAAAATACCCAATATACACCATTTATAATGCATCATTTATGTTATACTTGTAGATGTAGTTCCACTACCTACATTAAATTTCCTTTGTATGTTATTACAACATAATAATTTCTGTATAGTTATTCTGTGTCTAAATCCATATGGTTTACATGTTAATATTAATATTTTAGAGAGTTCACTTGGTATATAAAATGTTTCAGTTCTTGTTATCCACAGAATGCACGATTGTTCCATAATTAGCTCTATCTCGATGTCATTATTTTTGCAGCATTCTTGATAGATCTTTTGTCATAGCTGTTAATGTGCCTTTAGATCTGATTGAGTGCATAATTATTTCTGAAGATGACTGCCAATAACATTTCCGTTAATTCAGAAGTTTTCCTCCAACACAAAGATAGAGTACTTTTCATTCTTACAAGAAGCATAAGTGTGAATAACTTTCAGGTTCATTAAACATGGTTGATATATAGCGTGTGATACAATTGTAGCAGGGATGAGGAAATGTAAGTTAGTTTAAGATATGTCAAATAAAAGACCCTTACATTGGAGTAGTAACTGAGGGTTACAATATTTACAGCCCGCAAAGGCTGCAGGCTTGAAATTCGCCTGCGTTGCAGGGCTATTAAATTGACACATGCCATGAGTTACGGGCTTGAGACGCAAACCCGTAAACCATTCTTGTGCACGTTGCATGTGCGGCCATGAACATGATCAGTTAGTCAAACCCGTAGTTACGGATTTAGATGGAGCCAATGGTAAAAGAGATCGTCATCATTACGTCAATGAAAAATGGAGGTTCGATTTCAAAGCCTTACGGGTTTCAATTACGAGTTTCGATCGGACCCGCATTCCAGAAATAATGCAATATTAATAAATCAGGAAATATGATATTCTAGTCCATGTGAGTTTCATTATATGTATCAACACATTGATTGCCGGGATCGATATAACAAGAAAATTAAAACAGAAAAAAAAGTATTTTATATTGCAGACTTGCGAGCTTGAGAATGTTGTGCTATTAATTTTAATACCTAACATCACTTTCCCTTTAATTATATGGGGTGTGTATATTTGCATTTGCAGTGCTACGGATAGGACTTTAGCCCCTTGTGATTCCTCTCTAGTACCCGTTGGCTTTTTGACTCCATTTGCGGATTACGGGGTTGAACACCAGGGGATTCATGCCAATTTGATAGTGTTTCTCGAACATAACAGTTACGGGCTTGACAGAACAAAGGATTTGTGGCTGTGGAGTTCAATTTTCGATGTCCTGTAGGGTTTTTGTCGCCCTTAACCGGCAAGTCGTTGGCGGGGCCAATTTAATAGCCGGAAGTCTTGCAGGCTATGTTACAGGCACGTTCAGGGAAATTAATAGGGCTGTTAAAGTAGCATTATGTTTTAACTCTTTCAAATATGACTTTAATTACTGGAGAATTTTCTTTAGGGATGTTTTGTGTTTTATGGAACACAATTCCTAAACAAGGGTAGCATTTAGCCCCTGATGGAACTCTATATTTTCTTTACGTTTTATGTGTTTGGCGACAAATAAAAGAAAATGCTAATAAAAGCTCAGGGCTAGACATGTGAAGTTAATTCTAATGAATATTGGGAGTCAATAAAGGGAGTTGTAGAGAAGGGTGGTGGATAGTGAGTTAATTGGATGGGACCAATTAGATATGATATGGATATGATAACTAGGTGATTTTATTATTTTGGTGTGCAACAAAATTGTTCTATATATAGAAATATTGGTAATATTATAACTTACAGGTAAAGTGCTTTGTCCAACGAATTACATTGCAAGCAATACAGTCATGTAGTCCAAGGATATTATCTTATCAAGATTTGGTATCTATTAATATCTTTTTTCACAGTGAAATATTTCATTGGAAAATGATTGAGAAAATGATTTTTTGAGAATAACAAAATGAAAATCAAAACTATATGTGTGAGTTATCGTTATTGCAAAGTGAAAAAAGATTGTTTGCGTTCAATGAATTTGATAAAAGTTAAAACCAAATGGACGCACCATTTTGCATGTAGTATAGTTTTCCAAAAAAAGTATCATAAGCAAACTAAATAGAAATGAAATAAATTAGAGTGCTTCTAAGAAACAACATATTCTTCCAGTAGGTTTAAATCATAATCACAAATGATTTATTTTCTCTTCTTAAAAGTAATAAAAAAGGTATTTCTACTTGCATTCAATAATCTGTCAAAGGTAAATGTTTCACATCACATATCATCATGGAGTAAAATGAAGCTTGTGATATATTATTGATCCACCATGTATTGACCTAATAGATAAACAAAGCACTCAACAATATATTTAATGTATGAGTAGTTGTGAATATGAGTTTTAGACATATGCTATCTTAAATCTACATGGCCTTCACATGGTCTTTTTGGAACACATAAATATTTACTACCGCTAAGTAAGTGTACAGTTTGAACAGGTTAATTTAAATTTTAAAGTATGAATAAATTAAATGTTTTCCATTATAAAGATGACATGTTTTTGTACTTAAGTCTTCTAGGCAAAATGGAGTATTAAAGAATTAATGGTGGTTCTCATTTAATTTAATGTATTTTAATTTTTTAAACAGTAAGTATTGCTCTCCACAGAATTCACCAGGGGAATTCTAGGCTACTTAAAATGTGATGTTCACTTATTAAGGAGACAAGTGGTAGAAGAAGCTTTAGTTGATGTTGTGTTGATGTTGTTATGTAGTTGGGCTCATGTGTATCTAGGGGGTGTTTACTGACTGGTCGCATAATGCAGCAATTAACTATCTTATAATCTTTACCAAGCAAATATGATTACCAGTGCAGCGGTGAGAAGAGGTGTAATTTCATGAGGGCTTAGATGCACCAAAAATGTATTTTTTCCCTCTTTGTATGTGTAAAATATTTTGTAGTGAGTTGATTGGGGCTGTAAATTTTTTGGTTGATCTGTATGGTTTTGTAGTTTTTTTTTTGTTTTTTTTTTATTATTAGCATCCAATTCTACACTTACTGATTTTAATATGTAGCAGAAAACTAGATCAATCCTAAACTGGTACACAAATATTTATTTATTTTTGGTGGAACTTACATCTGGATTTTCAATGCTGTAAAAACAATAAAAGTTAATTTCCGAAAACAATTTATTTGTGAAGAGTTGGTTAACTTCATATAACTAATTCTCTTATTTGAAATGAAGTTTGACATACAATAAACAACTGAATCATTCTTAAACCAATCATTCTGCTAGTGCTGTAGTTTATATTTATTGTATGGGGGTGTTTTAGCCTAAGCCCATAAGGCTCAGGCCTAGGGCAGCATATTCTCAGGTGGCAAGCTGTCTGAAATTGTCAATGCAATGTCATGGAATATGCATTGAAATTTCTATATGCAGAAATACTTTATTCTGCAACTTGTACTTTCTGACTGGCTGTATATTTACATAGACAAATATATGTATGTGTTATTGCGAATGGAATATAACAAGAGGAAAGAAGTAGAATATGGGTCTTTGGAGAGGATGCACAAATCTGAATGGGCCTAGGGTAGCATACAATCTAAATGCTGCCTTAATCCTATCCATTCTGAAATTGAAGAAGCCACCTTTTCACAAAGAAAAAGAAAGAAGCATAAGCCCCCCATTCCATAGTTTACTGATGCTCTGTTGTTGTTTAGTCATTCAGTCGAGTCTGACCCTATGTACCACAGCACACCAGGCACAATAGCTGTGTTTTGATTGTGCTTATCCATAAGTTTTTCTTGGCAAAGATACTTGAGTGGGTGGCCATGTCCTTCTCTACTGGACCACAATCTGTTTGGCCTTTCTGCTAGGACCTACCCATCTTGGGTGATCCTACATGGTATAGCTCACAGCCTCATTGAGGTACACAAGCCAATTCACCACGAGAAGATACTGATCCAGAACTGGGATGATGCTTACAGTTATTATTTTAAAATGTCCCCATAAAATAATGCACATGTACTTACTACATGTGTACATGTACTTCCCAATGTGACCACAACCTGATATCACCTTGCCTATGGCTGCCTATATATCTAAATATCTACAAAATATATCAAACAATCACTAATAAACTGAATAGCAGAATGAGGTGATACTTTATACTAAAGCAAAGGAATTGTGCATGAAATCCCTAAACTTTAGCGATTTTCTCTATACTACACCTTACAACTGCTTTCTTCAGAATGGGATCATCTCCAATGTTATTCTGAGTTCAACATCACATTAGTCAGAATTTTCTTTCAGGATATGGCACCAGCTCTCTCCTGCCCTTCTGGCTAATTCTTTAGCAGTAGCTGCTGTTCTTTAGCGTTCTGGTACATTGTAGCTTTTGGGTAAGGTTCCTGGAACTTTTCCCCATAGCTGATGTGATTAGTCCCACATTATTCAGTCAGCACTGCCAAGGGATATCTGGCACCAAAGAAGTAACCCAGTCTGCTGTTTCATGTTGGCATAATACATTTTCAATCCTCTGAGAATTTAATTCACTTTGTTTTCGTTGCTGAATTAGTTAAGTGCCATTTTGGCCTTTTATGAATTTCTGATTAACACTGGACATCAATACTCTAGTTTTGTCTGGGCTGTCACATCTTTTAGTTAGTCCACATATAAACAAAGAGAAAGAATATCAAATTATAATCTAAACATTAAATAATATATTTAATAATATATCAAATAGTATATCTGTAGGTAGTATTTTAATTAATAAGTTCACCTTTATAAGTGCTATTTTGACTATAAAAGCATATTAAATATGTTTAATGTATGTTTTAATAACTCAATAAACTCTAAATTTGCCATATAAAAAATTATCTATAAACACAATTTTTCATTTCATTAAAATATTTTAACTACTAAGACATATATTTGTATGATATTTAATATAATATTATATTGTTTGTTTGCATTTATTTTTCAGTCTATCATAAATATGTTACAGTATATTGTTAGATTTATTAGAACCTCATATGTTCTTATGTCTAATTGCTACTTATTTAGCACATATAAGTAATAATTATAACTTAATTAGTACATTTATTAGTATTACAATTTGGAAAATTTTAAATTTCACTAAATTTTTATATATTTTTCTTAATCTACTAAAAATAAAGTTAAATTAAATCATTATTTCATTGTCAATTTAAGATAAAAGTATCATAGTATCAAAGCAATGTTCCTATTTTTCTAATCATTGTAAAAATGCAAATATCTCAGACTATATTTATATTGAATATATTGTTACAATATCTGATATGCTATTTATATATTTTATCTGAATATCAGTATTTTTTTCATTTAAAAAAAATATAAACAATATACGGTAACTATTTCTTCTTCTTACATTCTGTTGATCTCATGGAAAAGCATAAGAGCTTTTGGAAAGGGATCCATCATGTGATTAGATAAGTTTCATGGGCAGCAAGCTGTGCTTAGCTTTTTATGTAGTGTAAATTTACAGCACTTACAGTGTAAACATAACACACAGACATTGACATTTTATGTAGACACAGGAGATTTTAAAGTGGTAATGCTTCCTTGTTGAGTAAATTTTCTACCAAGTCTTGAAGATGGGAGCTTGCTTGGCCTTCACAATGGTTTTGCTTCATTATATATATTGGCCGCCCATACATTTTTATAACTCTTTCTATCCTTTGTGAAATGTATTAATAATCTCAAGTGGCCGAGATGTGCATCACTGTATTTATTATGTACTGTTTTCTATGAAGGCAAATTGAGCCCTTCTCACGTCATCTCAACCACTTAAGATGCTTTATAAACTCTCCCCATGTTGTATTAATGTTTTCACTGGTAAAACACCACCTACTTTTTGGGTAAACTATTTTTATGTTTTATGTTTTATGTTTTTTGAAAGAAACCATTTGGGCAATGAAATCAATATATTTGGAGATTATTCAGCAAGAAAATGCTTGAAAATAGAACCAGACTGCTTGATAAAACTAAGCAATTATGTATAACCTACTTAACTTCTCAGATATTATTTATTATCCCTTATTATTAATTATTATTCATTTTTATCCTTTAGATTGTAAGTCTGCAAGTTTTCAATCTTATGTGCTTTAGGGGAAGCTCTGTGTACACTTGATTTTAAGCTCAAAGACAAGGCCCCCCATTATTTTCTTCTTTATTTTTCTTCATTTTGTTAAGATTGTTTTGACTTGAAATTATCCCTGTATAGCGCTACAGAATATGTTGGCCCGTTACAAATAAAGGAAATAAATATTATTACTATTATTATTAGTAGTAGTAGTATTCAATATTATTCTAGATCCATTACAGATTCATCTTGTGTTATGATTATCTAGAAATGTTGCAATGATCAACTGCTTTGTAACCATACTGTGCCCCTTCTGGATCACAACCTTGTTGTGGTGAAGGGCCCTGTGTACTTCAGTGAAGCTATGAGCTAAGCCATGTAGGGCATACCTGGGCATTTTACGGCCCACGGGTAACATCTGGCCCACGGGTCGTCCCTTTCCAGTAAATGCCCAGGTCTTCTCATATATTTCTTTGGATTATGAATACAATGTATCTCTTTGACATTGTTATGGCACCCGATGCACAGCCCAGGAGGAGGTGACTGAGCGGAGCTTCCCAGACTCTGGACTTCCCGTCCTCCATCAGTCCCTGTCCTGGATCCCATTGCTCAGTGGTTGGTTTGCGCTGCGGAATATGTTATAAATAAAGTATAATAATAATAATATCCCTCCCTTGTCGGAACTTCATACAGCAGGGGAGGGAAATTCCTAATGATGTCATGTGACCCTGCGGCATGAAGCTCCTGCAGGGGAAGGATACCCAACCCCGGGGTGAATGGTGCTGCTGAGGGGGCCTGGGGGGGCGAATTGCTGCTGAGGGGGTTGGAGGGGTGAATGGTGCTGCTGAGGGGGGCCTGTGGGTGTTGGGGGTGAATGGTGCTGCTGCTGAGGGGGTCTGGGGTGTTGGGGGTGAATAGTGCTCCGGAGGGGGTTAATATTGCTGCTGAGGGGGGCTGGGGGGTTGGAGGGGTGAATGGTGCTGCTGAGGGGGCCTGGGAATGGTGGTGGGGGCTATATATTGCTGCTGAAGGGGGTTGGAGGGGTGAATGGTGCTCCTGAGGGGGCCTGGGGGGGTGTAAAAATTGCTGCTGAGGGGGCCTGGGTGTGTTTGACAAGAAAATGTGTATATATATATATATATATATATATATATGTGTGTGTGTACATATATGGCACTGGAGGGTGGCCCTCCACAACAGTCCCAGTTTCTCATGCGGCCCCTTTGGCAAATTAATTGCCCAAACCTGATGTAGGGTCACTCAATATGGGCAGGTCATATTAGAGATGTCAAATCACACTGGAGAATGAATTGGCAACCCACTCTAATATCTGTGCCATGATAACCTTATGAATAAGCACAACCAGAGACATATCAATAGATGCTCCTGATGTGTTCGGTTCCCATAAGGTCACGGAGAGTCAGACACAACTGAACTATTAAACAACAACAACAATATACTTTTAGATATCGGGAGGATTTACTATGCATCAGAGAAAAAAGCTAGAAGCACTGGAAAATATAGGGATGTGAAGGAAGGTGGCTAAAACAATGATAAAGAGACAATCCCATCTTCAACCATAATGTCACTGAACAGCTGAGCCCCTCATAGGCTCTTAAATAGAAAAAGTCGATTCATTAGAAAATGGCCATCTAGGCTGAGGAATAAGACAGAAAATAAAAGACGGAGGAGGTGTTGTAATAAATATCACGGTTCTCCTGCAACCTTTGCAGTATCCTATTCTTCCCAACTTAGTGGAAAGCTATCTGACCACAACAGCTTGTTTATTCCAAATTTGTCTGGACACTCTGAGAGACGATATCAGGGTAAAAACAGATGCCTGTAATCCTATCCAAAGTCATTGCTCCTTCTCTGAACTTCTATGGTCTGTCTGTGATAATAATACAAATCTCGATACCAAGCTACATAGCCTTGGGTCCTCTAATTTACCCTTTGAGATCAACTTTCACAATGCTTAATTTTTTACATTTAGTGCTATCTAACCTGTTATGTGGCATTCAGCATGACTTAGACCAAAAAGCTTTATATTATATAGATCAATACTCCCTATAATTATTATATTATTTTAAATTAGTTCTTTTCTCTGTTTTTCCATAAAATCCCTGCATGAGATGCAATCTACCCGTTTATTAGTATTGGACTGGCATGGGGAAATGTCACAATTTTTCATGAATCAAACAACATATAGAAAAAAGTGGACAGCTGGTCTACTTATTATAAGAAAATGAAAGCTGTGCTCAGATTTCAATATATTATTATCTCCCTGAAGCTTCTTGCAAGACATTTTTCCATTTCCATTTAAAAATTAATTTCTAATAGTTTCTCAGCATGACAGGAGCTAACAATAACAGGTTTGCTCAGGAAATATCAATGCCATTTGAGGTTTCTAATTCTGAATACAATCCTTCGCCTTTTAAAAAATTAATGAATTTACCTTATATTGGTTGGTTGTGGAATATAAAGATATTCTACATCCTTCCTGTCGGCCAAACTCAAGGAACAGGATTGTATTTGGAATCAATATTAATAGGATGTTTCTCTATATAAAATATTTTGAAATAGAACTTTTACAAGATGCTATACAAATATTTGGACACAGTTTTTGGGTGCCTTAAATGTGCTATTTACAGATCGTAAATAATAAATTACTTTTCACACAAAATGACTGCTCAGAAGTCACAAAATGGCTGCTTTAAGTTTATATGTTTGTCTCAGATTGAGGATTTGTTTTCTAAGCTCTCTGAGTTTGGGAAAAAAGTGCTATATAAATTATTATTATTATTATTATTATTATATACTTTAAAAATTCTCCTTGTTTTATTTACAACCCTATTTTGAAAAAAAAATAGAATAATAATATTTTAATTTGCCACTAATTGTTGGCTCAACAAAAAGTGATTGTCTTGAGTCAAACCCAGAGTGAGCAATTGTTCCTATAATTTGTGCAATAAGGAAATGTGGTAGATAGATAGATAGATAGATAGACAGACAGATAGATAGATAGATAGACAGACAGACAGACAGATAGATAGATAGATAGATAGATAGATAGATAGATAGATAGATAGAAGACAGATAGATAGATAAATAGACAGACAGACAGATAGATTCAGTAGATAGATAGATAGATAGATAGATAGATAGATAGATAGATAGATAGATAGATAGATAGACAGACCTCCAGACAATTAGACAGATCGATAGATAGATAGATAGATAGATAGATAGATAGATAGATAGATAGATAGATAGATAGATAGATAGATAGATAGATAGATAGATACAGTAGATAGATAGATAGATAGATAGATAGATAGATAGATAGATAGATAGATCGATAGATAGAAGACAGATAGATAGATAGATAGATAGATAGATAGACAGACAGACAGATAGATAGATAGATAGATAGATAGATAGATAGACAGATAGACAGACAGACATAGATAGATAGATAGATAGATAGATAGATAGATAGATAGATAGATAGATGGACAGATAGATAGATAGAAAGATAGATAGATAGATAGATAGATAGATAGATAAATAGATAGACAGACAGACAGACAGATAGATAGATAGATAGATAGATAGATAGATAGATAGATAGATAGACAGATAGACAGACAGACATAGATAGATAGATAGATAGATAGATAGATAGATGGACAGATAGATAGATAGAAAGATAGATAGATAGATAGATAGATAGATAAATAGATAGACAGACAGACAGACAGATAGATAGATAGATAGATAGATAGATAGATAGATAGATAGATAGATAGATAGATAGATAGATAGACAGAGAGAGAGATAGATAAGTAGATAGATAGATAGATAGATAGATAGATAGATAGATAGATAGATAGATAGATAGAGACAGATAGATAGAGACAGATAGATAGATGGACAGATAGATAGATATTTTTATTTTATTTATTCTGGTGTTTAATTCCTTCATATGTTTTATTTTACATCATATATTCATGTTACATCCTATTGTTAACCTACAAATAAAATCAATTTCAAACCCTTTTATTTATTCAAAAACACTCTGATTTATTCCTGCACATGACCATTTATCAAGTCTTGCACAATATAATGTAATCAGTTCTTTTTCCAGATTTCCTTAAAAGGTAGTCATACAGCCACTGTACATTTTGTCATGACTCCATTCTCAAGAGTACGTTGAGACATTTTATATTCCTTGTATTTCTTGGAACTAGGTGCTTAATTTACATAAGTATTTTCTCTACAGTTCATAGTACAATTTGTGCTATTTTTTCCATTTCTGCAGTATAAAAATAAGATTTGTACTGAAATGTACCCCAATAGCATCAATCATATTATAACGTATTGGTGAATGTATTCTACAAATTGTACATATATTGGTAAAATAGAAACTTTGAACATCAAAAATTGTAATGGAAAATGATGTTTGACTCAAAGGGCCACATCAGAGGTCCCAGTTATGGTAGAATAGTAAAGTAGGAATAAAATATGAATAATTGCATTTTGAGGTTATTAAAAAATGTCAATTTGTAATAGAAAAACAGATTTGAGTTGTGGATGTCAATCATTTCAAGAGATCCTCCGACCTCACTAGTGTTAATAGCAGTATTTAATTAGCTTCGTGTTCACAGTTTTTACACCTTAGAAGCCATATGCAAAACTAAGCTTTTAATCCATGGAGCCATTCCTCAATCATGAGCTAATTAGGTACTAACAACAAGCCCAATCTTTTAGGAGAAATTTTTGAGTTGAGTTACGGCCAAAATATAGCCAATTCAAAGTCGTGTTTTCCATTACTCAAGGTCATTTTTTCTAAACACTTCCACTTGTATTATTTGATTGCAATTATCTGCCTATTTTCTTTATTACATTGAATACTAGTATACTTCGGTAGATATAGAGTACATAATATTGTTGTGTCCTGTGTGTCTCGTTTGAAAACTTCTTTCTGATAGTTTATACCATTTTAATGCAAAAGTAGTGTCTTCTTGAAGGACCACTATAGATTTGGAAAAATGTCAACGCTTGCTAGTTCGACTTTAGCACCAAAGGTGTGCTCTGCCAATTTGTTTTCCTATTCAGTGGTGAGATGTTGGGGAAGGGAATAAAAATTAAGTTGTTTAAAATGTTAGTGCTTGAGACATTTCTCTTCCCATGCACATGCTCAGAAGCAAACAGGCACACTGCAAAGTCAACACCTTGCTTTTCCTGGTTAGTGCCTACACCTTGTACACTGAACAGGAAGGATTCCTGGCATGTCAGCTCCTACACACTAGCAGGGTCTGCTAAAATAAATATTTGTTATGTTCTTGGCTTGCATAACCAATGCTAGTCTGTTATATACTTCACAAGACATTGAAATATTACCTATATTGCAGGTGATCCTTTAAAGAAATACATTCAGGGTGAAGCTGAGATTGTATTTGCAGCAGCAAGTTCCCTTGAGCATGAGCTGCAACATTTAATTGTAATCCATCAAGTCCATTAACTATAAACTATTTGCATTCAGATTGCAGCATTTGCTCAGTTTGGGTGATATGCCCTCCTAAAGAGATAATAGCTGTATTTAAATAGGGTGAAGTTTTTAACTTCTATCTACTACTTAATGGATGGTTGTAATAAGATATTCTGTAGCTACAAGCTCCCTCTCAAATTTGGCTTTTAAAACTTAGAGTCAATAAAACAGCTTTTTGATTACTGATTAAGGGTGTTAAGTCTTGCTGTTTTATCAAGGTTATTGTGCAGTGCCTCTTGTTTTTAACAATGAATAACATCTCCAAATCCTCAGCCCTACAATAATTGGCGTTCCTTCAGGCGGATATGTAGAGTTTATAGCAATTCTCATCCTACATGGCTTTATTTTATTTCTTAAATTCTTTCTTCTCTCGTTAAGGTGTTATAGGGGCATATAAATATGGTATGTACTAGCACAATGATTACAATGCTTCAGAAAGAGCAGTTATTTAAGTATAATATAATTCCATTACTGCTTAGACCCGTGATGGGAAACAGGGGCACACACAGCCCTCATCTGTCTGAAGGACTGAACAACAACAAATTATTTAATTACATATTTTTTGGGGGTAATAAATATGTTTACAGCACATTGAGGCCCTTTTGAGGACTCAGAAGATGCATATGAGTCCTTTCAAGTGAAGCAGGTTGCCCCTATTGCCTTAGCATTTATGTTTGCAGTATTTTTCCCAAATTGTACTTTGTGCATCAAACTACAAGTGGCTCCATCATAATGATAACTGATAACACACCTGTACTCAGACAGGGATATCATCAAATTCTGGCCCTGATTGGCATACCTTACTAGATATTTTGATAAGGACTAATATCTAACAACACTGGATATTTGAACTAAATCTTATGAATTCATGTTAATTTGGCAATATGACTTCAAACGAGAATATATCTCATAAAGGTGAAGTCATACCAATGGTATATAAAATGACACAACAATGTCTCTCTTTCTGTTAAAACTTATCCCTATACAGTCCAGTACAGATGGTCCCCGGGTTACCGACGACCCGACTTATAGACGTTCCGTACTTAAGAACCGGCACCCAAGACTGTGCTATTGCTATTATGTTCTGTTTGAATTAAAAAAGAGAGCACAATAGTTTCTGGAAATTATTATTACAGTACAGGGGTATTATTATTACTACCGCATACGAGCCATTATAGTATTGTTAGTATTATTATTCATCAGGAATCCGAGTTATTTACAAATTCAACTTAAAGACGTTCTCAAGAATGTACCATGTCTGTAACCCGGAGAACACCTGTATCCAACTAGTTTTTTCCACTGCTTTCTTACAATGCTTGCTTACCTTTAAGTCATATGAAATAATAACTCCCTCTGTTGTTCTTAACACTGTGCTACAAACCTTGCACTCTGCCTTCGAAATTCTGAACCTATTTTTAAATTTAATAATATTAAATCGCATTCAACACTGCTTCTTCCGGGAGTGCCTACAGGTTTTTGTGCAAAGTCGTGGACATTCTAGTCCATTTTAACAATGAGTAATAGTTTACATCTATAAAACCTGTGCCAAAACCATTAAAAAAATCAAATTAATACAATATTGAGATATTTGGTGATTGAACCAAGAAAAACAAATGTAGCCGTAACCATCTAATATTATTCAGATGGATAATAGAGGGGTGCTTTGTTCAGCTGCTAAATATGCCGATAGCTTGTGTGATTTGTTTTTTATGTTCTGTGTTTTCTTGCTGAACATGGTGAGGAACATGAGATTCCATAGAGAGATATGGCAGAGACAGATACACATACAGCCGAGAAACCGGGGCCAAGGATTTCTATAAGGACACGTGAGGATTGACAGTATCCCTTTCACCAGCTGCTTAAAATGTATTTAGTTTCTTATTGTACTGCAAACAAATAAATTGACCTTAATCTCTAATCATGATTGCCCATGTAGCTAATGGAAGGATTAAAAGAAATAAAGCCTTACTGCCAAGAGACCTACGTTATGGGTTTCACAAGAATACATTTAGTACGGTGCATAATAGATTATTGATGTGCTTCCATAAATGATTGCATATTGAAGTCTTTTTAATTAAAAGAATCAAACAGGTCAAACATTTTTTTGCAGAATAGGAGCTAAAATACAAAGACACTTTTCATTCACTTGAACTTTACAACCACAAGAGCTCTGGCTTAAAGGACCGTTGAGGTGTTTGTGAAGTATGTAGCAAGCCAAGAACATTAAAAGCTTTTTGATTAATAAAGAGCAGAAAATTATTTTTAGCATTTTATTTTTTTTATATATTCTGCCAGTGTCTAGGGGATGGCAGTAGTAGAAGCTAATTTGTTGCTTACTTTAAAAACATGTGAAGGTTTTCCCAAAATGTACATGTCCTTTTAAGAGAAACTTGCATCATCCAGCAACATTAGGCACATTTCTATAATTCTTAATCACATCTGAATATTCATGTTTTTCTAAGGTCAGGATGTCAGTTTCCATAGAACAAAGTAACTGATACCTCATACAACCACTTTTCATCCCCTGTAGAACTTTGTGGGTATTAACTCTTAAATAGACTATAAAATAAAATCCATTAGAGGTTCATTTATGGCTTGGATTATCTATATAGAGTTGGCTACATTGGGTACATTCAGTAGCATACACCAAATCATGTAAAGTCTCAGAGCCTCATATTATAAATAATAGGGTCATTATTTAGCAGTTCCTATGTATAATAACCATTATAGATTGTGCTTCAAATAATGTGGTTGTCACCCAATTGTCATGCATTGGAAAAAGTGTCCGAGACAGCACGGGTCATACATATGCAATATAAGATCCCATTTTCATTTCTCTGACTTCATGAATTTATAAAATAGAAAGTAATGACAAGAGTAATATAATTGTAATTTCATCCAATATGTGGATGTAATTACCTTGCTGCCTACAATTTTGGCCGCTCATATATATGATGTACACATTGTTTGGTATAAGGTACAAGTGCTCAGTTTGTGTATCTTATTCAACTAGAACCCTGAGTTCTGCAAAGATATAGAATAATCCTGAATGTCTACCTTACTACTTAATATTAGGGTGTACGTCCTTTAAAATTTTATGGTGGTGAAATTAACTAGCTATAATTTAGAGGTTGTGAGCGTCTATGTGATTCCACACATTACATTATGTCCATCTATTGATAGTCCCCTATGCAGTCATAAACGCCCCCTATGCCTCTTAGTTTGTCAGATATTTATCTTATGAAGGAAAGTCCCAAATGTAAGAGTAAAATACCTTGCTGTCCAGCACTGACCAAGCCCCACTTTCCCTGGTTCTTCATATTGTTTTATCTCAAAATGTAGGAGGATGCCAAAAGTCCGGGATGTCTACTCTGCAGTTTATATGTCTTTGTTGGGCATTTTGCACATATTCAGTATATGTATCTCTAAAACGTTGTTTCCAAATCGTACAGAATGGAACACTACTGAAGATAGACACCCTTCAATAATAATAAAGTGTTTCTCTTTGGCCATTAGACATGTTGGAAGGTGTGCATGAACGAGAGTGGAATGACTATCAATGGCTTTTGAAATGGGGCCTTTAAGAAAAAATTACATTTTCAGGGCAGCTGACAAATTCCCCAGCATTCTCCGTCTGTCTGTATTTTGCATTGCTGATCTCCAACTTTGTATTCAATATTGTGCATTCCACTTGAACGGCAGTATTTATTTGCTGAATATTAACCTGTGACTTATCCAAATGAGGGGAGATACGAGTATATCTGTAAAAAAAAAGAAAGAACAATAGGTCAGAAAAACAATATTGATTTTATATGGTTCTGCAAAAGAGCTAGTGGAAATTGGTATACATGTTTTAATCTTCTTGATTATATATGCGAAAAATAAGAAAAAGGTAAACAGCACTCCAGATAAATGTACAGTATAAATTGGGTAATGAACCATAAACATACACCATAGTGTACTTGCTAAGAAAGATACATTTGCATTTAAAGGATCTCTGCAGTGGCCAAACAATAAGGTTTGATTTGTTTTCTTTAATAACTTATTAGCAATAAAACCAGTATTTGAATAAAATACATTTGTAAGATTTGCATTTGACTTAGCATTGCAGCTTCCATCAGATGTGCTTCTATCTACCTCCTGTTAGGTTTTCATAAAAAGAAAAAAGGTTCTGCCCAGATGTCTGTCCTACATTTCTTCTGACATTTGCAGATTTGACTGCAATCACCAATATATGGAAGTAGAGAGATAAAGGCTTTTATCAACACAAGAGATAAAGACTCCTCTCAAGACAGTATTCCTGGACAGATCATCACTCCTGGACACACGAGGGGATGGAGAATAACGTATATGCTTGCGTCCAAAACACTACATTTCAAATTTAAGTGGTATAAGCACCATTGCATTTCAAATACTGATTTTATTGCTAACCAATTATTAAACAAATTAAACCGTATTTTATAACTATTACAGTGATCCTTTAATGTAAACTATACACTGGATGCCAACCTTCGCTTATTGCCTTTACTTACCCTCTTATATTCTCATATAATGTAAATTAACAGATTAATGGTTAATTCTATTAATTTATATTCCTGTTATCCATATTCATTTTTATTGCTCCAAATGTTAAGATTATTACTTGAAAACAATTTTATTTGACAGCAGCCGTTAAATGTAATTGCATTATTTGTGCTAATTTGTTGAGGATTATTTGGAAGCATTGTAAGTAATTGCTTCCTTTCTTGGGATCAAAAAGCTGAAGTTATCTGTTTCATTAAGAATGTATACCAGAGAAGAACCTTTGGATTTCTTATGCAGTTTGGTTCTATCTCCCTTTGGGGTATCTCATTTCATTCCACAAAGAATACAGAGCTGTAAGCTTGGATCCAAACATCTATAATGCATAACCATTCTGAAGTGATTTCTTTTTCCAAAATCTGATACTTTTCCCCGATATCACATAGGCAACACTTTACTGCAAAATATATGTCAATGGTGGCCCAGATTCTGTTTCCAGTCCCAGCTGAATTGACATCCGGATTGTGTTTGATGTCTTCTCACACAAGAATACAGTGCCACGGTCATACATACAAGGTTGTGCTTATGTCTGGATATATCATAAGAGGACTGTTCTGCTACAAATAAAAGGACCACTTTAAAAAACCACCACATCGTTATGAAACATGTAATTAACTAACGACAGTTATTTCTATGCAGAGAAATTTTTAATTTTGACTCGGTTAGTGTATAGGCGCTGGTATGTTTTTTACACTTCCTGTTCAGTGCATAAGGGGGGTATAGAACCAGGAAAACAGGATTTTTATTTTGTAGAGTTACTACCTGGTTCTAAGGTTGTTGTTGTTTACTCGTTCGGTCATGTCCGACTCTCCGTGACCTTATGGACCGCAGCACACCTTGCACATCTGTCAGCCATTGCCACTCGGAGCTCCGTAATGCTCATTGCTTCAAAGATCTCATCTATCCATCTCCGTCTCTCCCGTCCCCTTTGTGTGCCTTCAATCTATCCCAGTATCAGAGTCTTCTCTAGACAATCCTGTCTTCTAATGATAAGCCAAAATATTTAATATATAAATAAATAAGGTTGGTACAGATGTCAAATGCTGAATATTGAATTTAATATATAGAAATCTACCTCTGCTGAACAGAAACATTTCAAATTATCCCCCACCTCAGGCGCTAGGCCAACATGGAAGCCTCTAGGCACATGCAAAATTTGTTGAAATTAATATTTTTTCCCCAAAATCCTTTTATCCTCATGATTTACATAGTTGCTAGCGATATTAGTTTTCATAAATGCTATTTTTTTTCAAAGCTACAGTTGTCCTTTATATTCTACATTGCACTACAGTGAATGGCTTTGCTAAATCTACATAATTATAATCTTTATAAGGACTGTATTATTGTACAAAGAAAATGAGAAAATTTGAGTGTGATAAACCTTTTAGTTTCAGTAATAGAGAGATTTGATTTTCAATCTTGTATGTTGCATTTCAGTAACAAGGTAATAAGATTTATAGACAGATATTCTGAGTTTGAGGATAACCCAAGAAAATTAACACTAAGAGAGGTGACATAAGTATCTTAAATTTCAGCCACATTATTTATTGCTAAATTGAACAATGGAAAAATATTTTAACATCTTAAGACAATTAAAGTTGAACTCTTAAAAATCATTTCCAATAGTTTATTTCAGTTTTGTATAGTGATATACTGACTGGGCACATGAATCTTAATACAATGTACATAACTAGTATATTAATATTCCGAAAAACTACTGCAATTAGTTATTGATCATTAATTAAATTTATATTCAATTATTAATAAAAAACAATATTTAATATTAGACTTAATTTGTATCATTAGATTCTAGAAGGCAGTGGAAGTAGCTGTGGATGGGAAGCAAGTTTTAAGGGTCTTAGGATTAGTATGAATATGTAAAGACCATGTTGCGTGTAGACATTGATCTTCATTGGCTGCCTCCAAACCAGAGTTGATCAATTATCAGTTTGCAAGGGAAACCATTTTAACATAGCAAATCTCCAACCAAAGAAGCCCCCCCACCTACCCTAGACAGATGCTGGCTTCTTATCAATTCAAGCCTTTCTGAAAGACCTGCATCTCAGCCAGAGCACTACCATTTTCTTGATTGCATTATAGAGAGTGGAGACAACTAGCTCCATTGAAGGCTGAGAACATAATTTTCAAAAATGAATTAATGACTGTTAACTTTCCAATCACAGAATAGAATTTTTTAATGATAATTGCCTACTCAAACCATCTAGCTCATGTTTTTATGGCATTATAGAGGCTCTTTTAATAGATAAAATAGCTAGACTAGATGAACCTATTGTTTCTGTAATTTCAATATATATTTCAAAGACAGGACAGCAAGCAACCTCTGGTCATATTTATCTGAATTCAGAGCTTGTAGCACTTGAAATATATGAGCCACACTCATGAGCCACTTCGTCTAGCGCTGTCATATAAGCCTCTAGGGCCTATTTGTCATGTCCTAGTTTGCAGTGTGGCATTAGTTTGTGATGTGACACATTGCTATATTTTGCCTGCTTGAGATCCATCATTCTCATTGAGATGATCAATAGATATAATTCATGCAACGGTTTGCAAATAAATAGCACTGCCATTTATAGCTTCATTTTTCTGTTCATATCAGCTACTTCAATATTAAAGAAAATCTAATTTTAGTATGTAGTCTATCCCTAAAAAGCATGTACATGCAATTCTACCAGAATTATTTTCTGCTACTCTTAAAACTGACTTCTAGAGACCATGTCCAGTCTAGACCATCACTGGAGCACTCTGCCAAGAACATTACCGTATTGGCCCGAATATAAGCCGCACCTGTAAAATTCAAGGGGAAAAAATAGAAAAAAAGATAGTACTCAAATATAAGCCGCACCTGTAAAATTCAAGAAGAAAAAATAGAAAAAAGATAGTACTCAAATATAAGCCGCATCCTTAAAATTGGAGAGAAAAAGACTCTCTCCAAGTTATCAGCCATTGCAAAAAACAGGCTTTCTAATTAGCACTGTAGCTTTTTTTGCAGGTTACAGGCCTTACAGGATGTTAGAATCAGTAAACCGTAAATCGATATTCAATTGCTACAATACCTCTCCAGCACGCAAATCGGCACCCTTAACTTGCAATCGCGCAAATCTGCAGTAATTTTACGTTCGCGAATAGAAGCCGCACAAGTAACTCACAAGCTCACAAATCGGCAGTGATTTTTTTTACGGTCGCGAATATAAGCCACACCCGTAACTTGCAAGCTCAAAAATCGGAAAAAAGGTGAGGCTTATATTCGGACCAATACGGTAATTTCCAAATTATGGGTATCAACCAGCTGTGCCACATGTGCTATGTGCTCCTTCTGGAGGATGATAGTAACACTGGGTGGACATGTGTGTTTACACAAAGTAAATACATTTTTCCCACTGTACAGTATGTTTTTATCTACAGCAAAACAAAACAACATATTCTTCTCCCCTCCTTATATCCTTAATTTACATTGCTTATACGTTGTTTTTGGTAATTATTTTTCAACCGTGGAGAAAGAGTCCAATGCTTCAGCATGAGTAGCAGCAAAGCAAAATCATTTAATAGCTTCTAAATGTCATTATTTACCAAACGCTTCCCTTTATGTAAGAATTGCATTCACAAGAGGTCACATAAGCATTGTGGAATAACTAAGCAAATAACAAATGCATAAAGTAATCAGAATACACTGCCAGTGCCTCCCACCGTCTGCTGTAAATCCCAGTCCCTTTGGACACTATGTTAATACATTTTTTTATGCACCTAGCAATGACTGCAGAGTGTGTGCAGTTTGTGGATTCTTCTGTTCTTTGTTTTTCAATTTTTTTATTTATACTTTATATATATCCTCAGTACATACTTATAAAATAATAACATCTATATGCATGTACTGTATTATTAGCACATTTGGTCTCTTGGGCGTCCACACACACTTATCATGGTGCAATACTCTATAATTAATGTCTTCAGACCAGTGTTGGTAAATGACGATAGTGCTGACCCCAGCACTTGTTATAACCACTATTAAACGACCAGTGCAAGCACCAAAGGTCTGTTAGTATCTAGTTTGCCGCTTGTCAGTTCAAGAAATGTGTTTATGAATACAACAATTTAATCCATCTGTAAATAAAATGGTTTAAAATTGAATGTCAACCTGTCTGAGGTGCTGGGTCTTCCTCCAATTCCTTCATGTCACAGAATGTTTATGTAGAAGCCATTGAAGCTATCGGGTAACTGCTTAGTCTTTAGGAGTTATGACTTAAGCACCACTTTAACCTGATATATCTGTAATTTGGCCATTATTGGAAAATCAGGCTCTGATGCTGGGAAAGATTGAAGGCACACAAGGGGGAGGCAGAGATGGATGGATGAGGTTACTGAAGCTTGGTGGAGCTCAGAGTGGCAGTGGCTGACAGATGTGCCTGGCCTGCTGTGGTCTATAAGGTCATGGAGGGTCGGACATGACTGAATGACTAAATAACAACGATGAGATGCACACAGCGCAGTGATAGGGAGAGATAGGTGATAACTCCTAAATAATTTAGCAGCTAACAGTTGATTTCAGTGGTGTCCACTGGAGTCATAGGACAAAAGGGAGTTGGAGACAGATCCAGCATACTAGGCAGATCGCATCTTAAACCCATTTTAGTTACAGATGGCTTTATTGTTGAATACAGTTTTTTTGAACTAACAAATGGTGATCTGGATACTCATAGTTCTTTATCTGGAGCTTGCACTGGCCCTTTAATCGGAAAACTTCTGATGTATGCAAATAACTAAATTTCAGAAAAATATATTTTACTATAAATACCATAAGACAAGACAATAGATATAGATATAAAAACATATGCTTTGTTTGCAACCCATTTAGGGCCAAAAATATGGCCTTCCAGATTATGTGGTCTTGCTCCAGATCATGGTCTTTTCTGCTGCAAGTATTACAGATATATTTGCTCAAAACGTATTTATGTTGTCTCTAAGTAATAATATTCCATAAAAATATTTTTCAGAGGTATTTTAATTTTACAGATGAGACATATAAGAAATGCTAATAAGAATGTATATGTGTGTAAGAAAAATATAAATAGATTTGATCAAACACCGTTGCCATGAGCTTTGATGAATTATTAATTAAAATCTTTAATAAATAGACTTCTTTTTTGCACTGATATACAATACTCATTTAATGCATTGCATGGCACATGTAGAAAATGTATGTTAGCTTACTCATCTAGTATTAAATAAATAAATATTATTTTTAATTAAAGATAATTTAAAACGAATAATAACGTACAAAATAGAAGCATTGTATGAACAAAAATAGCCCTTGATGTATAGTAATTTTCTTGAGAGAGTGAGAGATATGAATGAAGAATGATAACAGCTTTATAATATTTTTTGCGTGATTCTAAAGAAATAATATGAAGCAGCTGAATGTGTTTTTCTAAAAACTGATAATTCTAGGGTAAATGTCTGTTTACTGCTAGTATGAAGAGCAATTTTCTTTCTTCTATATTTTTCAACCTCTGAATTCAATTTGAAAAACATTTTGTACTATCATAATGTCACTCATTTGGGATTCTTAATGTTCTCTCTTTTTTGTTGAAATTTTACAAGGTATTGAAATTATGTGTACTTAATATTTTTACATGTTTTATAGCAGCTTCTGAATAAAAATCTACCTATCTAGATACCTACATACACCATATCATTTCATAAACTGTTCTATATAGAGCTCTCAATGTGGCCAATCAATCACATTTAATAGTTGTCAAACTGCGAGACGTCACGCTTTGCGTGGTGCGTACAAGTTAGCGGCGCTCATCGCTTGCGAGCCTCGCAAAGCGAGATGACCTGTTAATGCGTAGCACTTAGGCGATGAGCACCATATTGTGGATATCAGTTATACTGATCCTTTTAACCACTTGAAATCCCAAAGAAGCCAAGAGTCACTATCTCTAAGAAGTGGCAGCCAAAACACACAAAACAAGTAGTAATTCATATTCAATTTAACCCATTGAGACTGTTAAACATATTTGGTCCTTCACGTAAGATCTACAAAAAAGATTAGTGTAACATTGGCTCCAAGTGTCCATTGGTATGGTTTGTATTTCCTATGAAATAAATATTACTTAATGCAGTGCTACTGAATGGAACAAAGTAATCTAGTAACTAAATATTTTAGACACCTTTATAAATTAGCCCCATAAAATTAACAAGCATGAAGTGATAATTATCTCACAGGAGATAAATATAACACTTTGATGAATGTACCCCATAGTGTAAAGCTGTCACAGTGATGATAGAAATTAAATAATACACTCATCCAGGGTTATACAGAAGCAGGTGCCGTGTAGTCATTGGTAAGTGTTTGCACGTACCAGGGGCATATCCCTTAATCAAGTACAAACTGGAAGGATTGCGGAAAAGGTGAAATTAGATTCCTAAGCAGCACTTAGTGACATCACAAGGCCATTGATCATATCTTTTGAAGATTCAGAGGAGTTTGAACTGTACAAGGAAATTATACATAATCAAAAAATGACACAGGAGAACAAATCTTAATCTTTATATCCTTATGCGGATGGGAATTTATTAATCCAGTGCATTTTCATAGCCTTTATTTGAAATCCCACAAAATTATTATTATTTGTTTTAATAAAGTTGCAGTATATATTATCAGTAAGCTAAAAAACAACACATTATACTTAAATCAGAACTAATGAATCTAACATATTAAAATACAGGAACATATACATTAATAAAGTCTCTGTAAAAATCTATATTTGCAATATGGTCATGACCATGGTTATGACCATGGGCAACATGGATATGACTCATGGTATAAGAAAGTAAATGAGGATCGGTGTGTATAGTATAAATATTGAGATTTGAGTGACACTTTTACAAGTTAACTAGTGGCCTTTTATATTTAAAGGAAATAAAAATACACCAACATGTCTCAGGAAATCCAGGAAACCAATTCTCCCCACAGAATAACTAAATAAACAGTGTTTTCACTGCACCTATACATTCTGGGTAGCCATTTAAAATGAGGTGTGAGTCACCTTATTACCTCCAGCCCACTTGAAATGAGAATCCTTTTAGGCATGCGTGGACTTTACATAGTCTTGTTTTAGGGAACAGTACCAGAAACCCACTCACAGACAGATGTTTTGCCCTGAAATTGCCTCATAGTTATTTCTTCCAGTCAGTTTGAAGCCATTTGGTTTAAATTCACAAATACATTTAAATTACTGCCAACTTGGGAATTATTTGGACAGTGTCAAGCAAGACGCATTGTCAAAAACAATTTCTCACCACTGATGAAGAGGTGATTTGTGCTATATAGTTTTATTTGTTATGCCCTTTAACATCAAGGTTTGTAGATATTTTATATATATATACAATATACATTGCTAGTATTAAATTATAAAATCAATTTTCTTTATTTTTACTCTGCTAACAAAATTAATTCTGGGTTTTAAATAGGTTTAAATATGCTGTATTTTTGTGGATGAGGCAGACAGGTTGATCATATCCATGTACAAATAACTGTTACGGTATCTGATATATTATGACCCGTCAGAATAAGAAATTGCAATGTATAAGCTTTGAGACTCTAAGAAGCCAAGGAGATACATATTTAATTAATCTTACCAGTAGCTTGTAACCGGTTCAGGAGATCACGGTTATGTTTCTGTCAAGAAGCCCGGTTTTAAACAAAGGGTTTCAAATACAAAGCAGATCCAGTTGGGAATCCAAACTGGTTACTCGTTTTTCAACCAGCAGAAGTTAATTTATTGTCTGTTTGATTGGGACTAATTTTACTGTTGTATGTACTCGGCTGAATTATACATTTAACTGATATTATGAATGGTATGTACATACATTTGATGAAACTAATTATATATAGGGAAACAAAGGAGGGAGACAGAATGGAGAGAAGGAAAATAGCACAGGCATATGGTGGATATATCATTAGAATAAGGTTTACATTGTCCCCAGCTTTATACTATTTCAAAGCATTTTGAAATGCACAATAGATAGAGGGCTAATGCTGATATTTATAAAATGGACACAAAAATATATGAATACTAGCGAATTGCCCAACAAAAAATGACGGCAATGAAATTGTAATTGAGCTAATGCTGTTTGGTGTATGGTAATCAAATAAATAATACATTAATAAAGTAATATACTTTACCTATTTTCAAGTAATATATGCAGGAGGCATTCTGTTGAAGAGCTGGCAATCTGTTTTGATGTTGCTGCAGCATTAGTGGTGTGGAGCTGCTGTGTAAGCGTGGTGAATGTGTGCAGTGTAATAGTGTGCGTGCGCGAGGCAAATCCGTTAGCGTAGCTGTGTACTTCCGCATTGTAGAAGTTATTGTTCTAAAATGGCGGCTAATGTGTGGTATGCGTCTTAGCGGAATATCCGTAGGTGTTTTGTGGTGTTTTGCGTGTTTCTGGTGGTGTTTTGCGTCTTTAGACTGCTGTAGCCTCGTTTTCATTTGTTCGGCGGCCATTTTTTCTCTCGCTTAGAGAATTTTTTAGTGTCGAAACTCTTTTATTTTGAGATAAATTGAGGTGTAACTTCATTTTTTGAGGTCCTGGATGCTCCCTCTTGCTGTAGGTAAGCTTTTTATGTATGTGTTTTGTGTATTTATTGTGTTTTTCATTTTTTCATGTCCGCGGTTTGCGGCCGTTTTTTGCGAGGTCGTAATTGGTCGTAAAGTGTCTCATACTTTTTTGCAAGGGCCGTTTTTGCTTTCAAGGAGTGCCTTTGGCGAGCCCGCAAGCGTTAGCAACAACTCACATGCTCACAACTATATATGTGATCATCACTCATTTTTATAGAAATAATTAAATTGTGCTTTCTAAGAGACACATGACATTCCTTTGATTATTTTTCTATTGGTACAAGATAAAGGTATCAGGCTTGACTCAACATGCATAAACTTGGCCTTCCTTGGCATCTATATTTCAGCAAACCTCCATTATTATATCAAGGTGCATTTCCCTTAGAAGAATAAAAACTAAAATATCAATCATATACCCACCAAAGAAACACAATTCCAAATTGATTTAATTGTAATACTGAAAAATGTAATTCAACGTTTACACATACCTCATTTTGGTATCCAAATTATAGTGTATTGTTCTTAAACGTATGAAAGTTATAATTCGCTTGGTTGGCTGGTATGGCCCAGTGCGTTTATATTCCACGCACATGGTGGAAACATGAATTGTTGAAGAAAAATAGTGCTTTAGGAACAAAATGTAATGAAACGTTTAGTGATTTACAATCATAACATGTTTGTAAATGTTGTTTTGAAGGCAGAAATGTGATGCAAGGCCTATAATTTGTGATTTCCACTCCTAGAAACTTCACATAGATATAACAATAGAAATAGTGATTGGAATGAAAATGCAATGTATACATTTACAGCCTGAATGTCATCACTAGCTAAAAATACTCACGTACACGTCTATGTATGAATTGTGTTCTGTATGTAATATGTTTTTATTTATTTTTTATCACATCATATGTTTATTGTGTTGTATATATAGAAAACCCGCTTTACATAGAGATACAATGTGATTGCATAGGATGTTATAATAAGATGTGTAGGCTGATCTTGATAATCTTGTGCTTGGGGTCAGATTTCAGTCAATAGTGCCACCATGTACTTTTCTTGAGCAGATAATGTAATTTGTATAATGCTTCCCACACTCTGCAGTCTGTTGGTAAATTAGAACGTTACATTTGAAGAAACGCCAGCTGCTTAGTGACGCCATCTTTGAAAAAAAAACTTGCTTCTTGCTGTACCATCCGCAAGATCATTTTAAGAGGCTTTAAAAGAATTTGAGTTTTTATAATATGAACTTCCTTGGACCATCTAATGTGGATTTTTGTGATACACTTGACAATAGTTAATATATAGAATATGGCAAAATTGCTGAGAGTAGAAATTAAAATGGCAGAAAGTGAATATTAAAAAAAGAAGACTTGAAATGGAGATATGTGGAGAACCTTCGTTCGTGCTGCACCATGATCTCATACCACCCTGTTCCATAGCCATGTTGAGCATTTAGGAAATCAAGTCCTGGCCATTATTATTATTATTATCATTTAATTGTAACGCGCCAACATATTCCGTAACGCTAAGCGTGAGTTACAATCAAGGCAAAAACAATAGTAGTATTAACACGTTGTAAAGGATTGAGTGCCCTGTCTTTGAGCTTAGAATCAAGTGTCTATATATAGTGCTTTCTCCAAAGCACCTTGCAAGGTTGAAAACTCGTAAACTTACAATCTAAAGCAGAACTGGGCTTTGTGCGGCCCGCGGGCCACATCCGGCCCTTTGGCTGTCCCTGTGCGCCCCGTTACAGTGGCCTACAGTGGGATACAAATTTGTGAGCAGCAGTGTTGTGACTAACTGGGATGGATAGCATTATGTAGATGCTGCTCCTGGCACTGAGAAAATAAAATAAAGCTATAAAATTAATATTGAGTAGAATTAAGTTCAGCCTATGGTTCGGCCCTCCCCAACATTCACAGTTTCTCATGTGGCCATTTTGGTAAATTAATTGCTCACCCCTGATCTAAAGGATTGGCCATGGATTAGCCATGGAATAAACACATGACCCTGGCAAGATCCAATGGGCTTTAGAATAAATAAACACACTGAAACAGCATTTCTTGGGAAAATTACGGGCCACAGCTTTATTAAAGCAACCATAAACCAATAACCAATTAACATAATTAACATTGTTAAATCACAGCTCAAATAACATCTCGGAGGAGGAGCCCGGCCAGAACCTCACGCCCTGGGCCCGCGCCCAGTGCCTCCCAGTGCTTTCCTAAGCACGCCCATGAGGCAGGGCAACGCCCACGTAAGCCCGTGGGCCGGGTGCCTCACCTCCCGCCAACCAAAGACATTCCTATTTGCATCCCAACTTAGAATTCACAGAATCCTAACCCTTTAACTCTTTTCCACCTCATGTTTGAGGTTTGAGGTTGAATCAAATTCACAAGATCGGAATTGTTATACATATACAGAGTAGATAATATAATACGTAGATTATAATTTTAACTGTTCCCCATTTTCCGCTATTAATGCTCCTAAAACAGTAAGATTGCACTTAGAGCACTTTCCTTATAACAAGTGTACTTGTTAATTTGATTAATGGACTTCTTTATATACTGTTTATCCCTGTGTTGGCTTTGAATAATGAATTAATCTTTCAGTACCATTTGTATTGTACTTTGTAGAGATAAATATAGAAGAATCTTATATACTGATTCCATGCATATAGTGCTCGTAAGTCGAATGGGCAGATGGTCAGTATAGTTCCAAATTCATGGAGCAGACAGTAATTTAATTAGTATAATATAGTGTATTAAATCTATGAAAGTAAAAAAAAAAGAGCAAAAAACATTGCAAAAAATGAAGATCCAACAATGCAGAGTCTTACATTTATTGTCTGTGCTTACAAACCAAGCAGGACACTTGTGTGGATATGTTTCCTGGGGAGGATAATTGACTGTTGTCTCATAGCAGGTGAACTTGTACAGCAAAAAAATTGTATTTCGATAATCCAAAGAGTTTAAAGCCTCTTTCACACTATATATTTATGTTATTTTTATCTTTTTCCCCAGTACAGGCATGATTGAAATTTTAATGAAGAAATAAAAATGATATTGTGAAATTCACAAGGGAACACGAAGAAGAAAAAAAAAATGCTGGCAAAGTATAACTGATCTGTAGTAGCTCCAAAGAAGCTGCCGCAAATCACATTATCAAAAAAAGATCTGGGATTTGTACCGTAGCTAAAGAAAGTTTTAAAAAGAAGGAAGGGAAGTGATTTTTATGAAATACCGCTCAATAGATAAGATGTTTTCCAGGACGATGAATATATAAAAAAATCAAATACATGAAAGGAATTATAGTGATGAGCTTCTATCACATTGAGGTGCATGTTTAATAAAGATGGCGTCTTGTTTAAATTATAGTTGTAGCCACTTTAATCACACACTTGTGATAACATCACTAATGCGCATACTAATATTGTTTGAATCTGAAAAGCAATGGTTCAGGAAGAGTTTTAAGATCATCAACTGTAAAGCAATGATTACTTCCATGAACATCTTCTGCCAAAAATCCTTGGTCTAAGATATATCATAGCTAAGGAAGTGATCATAGAGAATAGTATATGGTCATTTATGCATGAGATATTCTTTACTAATCTATATGTAGAATTGTAAATATATTTAGAAGTTTTATTTCATTTGTAAAGAAGTGACATGAAGGACAATGGTCAAGTTGCCAAGGAGTTTATTGGGGAATCATGTTTCATGTACAGTTCCGTTACCCGGACAAACTGCTATATCTGAAAACTTGCCAGCTACTTTTGAAGATAAAAACTACAACAATAAACAACACAAAAATGAGTTCCCCGGAAAAAAAATGGTATTTGGCCTATATGTATTCTCCAGCAAATGTCTTATATAAGTGCCAGTGTTTGTAACTTAACCGCCATGTTCAATGCCTACGCATAGTCTACCTCTTTCACCAAGCATTTTGTGGATACCGCTGGACAACAACCTGACCTGCAATTAGGAGTATGGCCTACCTGATCATTCCTGGTCATAGGGTTGTTGTTGTTGTTATGTCGTCCAGTTGTATCCGACTCTTCATGACCATATGGATAGCAGCACACCAGGCACATCTATCGTTAGATTTGATTGTGCTTATCCATAAGGTTTTATTGGCAAAGATTCTGGAGTGGGTTGCCAGATCCTTTGCTAGTAGATTTGTCTGAACTCTCTGCTATGACCTGCCCATCTCACAGCTTCACTGAAGTAGGAAAGCCCCTTCACCACGATAACATAGCGATTCACAAGGGGGATCTAATGGTAACTTTACTCAAATTCATTATAATAAAAGCTAATATTGCATAGAATGCATAGTCATATACACGGATACTAATTTAGTAAAGCTGAAATGGTGATTAATGTTGATTTTATAATACAATAGGTTTGCTTGTATTATGCCACCTTATTATGCCACCTTTGCTCTCAATTTTGTATGCAACATGATGTTTTGTAGATATGTGTAGATGTAAATCAGTGTCTGACATTAGGTCGATTGCAAACCTTTCTAGGACACCACACAGTTTAGTATAATAAGGTGTCCAGTACTTAAATAGTAAGGAGGTATATAGTAATGTCCCCTTATGGATCGCTATCTTGTTGTGATGAAGGGGCTTATGTACATGAATGAAGCTGTAAGCTATACTACGTAGGGCCACCGAAGATGGGCAGATCATAGCAAAGAGGTCAGACAAATTGCAGACCACTGGAGAAGGAACTGGCAACCCACTCCAGTATCTTTACCATGCAACGAATTAGCCCAATCAGACACAAGATGTGCCTGGTGTATTGCAGTGCATAGGGTCATGGAGAGTCAGACACAACTGAACAACTAAATCTATCAACAATCTAGTAATGTAGGAATTAGGTGTCTAGTACTGTAACAACCAGTAGTCTACTGAAGGGTTAGCCCATAATATAACCCGTGATTCATACTAATGAATACATTGATTCTCTTTATTTTCCAAGACTGAGAAAAAAACACGAATAAGTAAACATAGTTATTCCTTTTCTGAACTATCTCAGAATTACAAATGAATATATATTATTTCACACTGTGAATATATGATATATAAACAAAGAAGCCGGCTAATGTAATTTGACTGGTAAGATCAAGATTGCCTAAATCAAAACCATAGCAAATACAATTGTATATGTATTTATATGTGCACACCATACAAACACCCACACACAAATGTGTGCGCGACTTGTTATTAGAAAATAAAAGCAGCTGAGTCCTATGGCTTGGAAAAGTATTTTATCTAACCAAAAAACATGTCCCTATTTTCAGTAATCCATACTGTGTTCAATAAGATAGTGACACATTTTTAAATGTTAGCCTTCACAGCGTAGCATGTTGAAGATAAGCCAGCTAACATTATCATGAAAGACACTGTCAAAGGGATCAGAAATAGAATTTAGAACAGAATGGTATTATAAAGGAATTAAGGTGGTCTTCATATTGGATTATTTTTTTTACCCCTACACGTAGATAAGGTATTTTCTTTTATTTCATTATTCTCTGCGGTGCACAAAAGTGTTCACTGCTTAAAATCTGTGCAGGTTGCCAAATAAAAACTGACACGAGTACCATAATTCAGTTTACTTTATTTGGTCTTCGTGCGTGCGTGCGTGCGTGCGTGCGTGCGTGCGTGCGTGCGTGCGTGTATATATAGTTCATCACAACAATCATTTAATATATGGTGGCCAAAAGAGCGATAGATGCCCTCCACTGTACAGTAGTACAGTAAATAAATCGTACATCTGTGATCACATTTGAATGTCTAAAACAAGTTAAAAAGTCTGTTTCGTGCTCCGAATTCTGAGAAATACAGTTATTACACTGCATTCTGGGAAGCTGAGCAGGGACATGCAAATGTGCCCACAAATGCCTTGTTCTTTAATCCATAAACAATTTTAAACATGGCTTCCTTTAAGTATGTGCCTGCTGCATTACACAGTTTTTATGCAAAGCCAAGGTTGGATTATACACAAGCTGGGAATCCTACCCATGTACAGCTATTTCAAGGTTACTGCTTATCACCAGTGTGGGCCTGGATATATATATATATATATATATATATATATATATATATATATATATATATAAATATAAATATATATATATAATAGCTGTGCAATCTAAATATTTAAAATACACACATATATATATATATATATATATATATATATATATATAAAATAGAAAAAAAACAATGTAATCATGCTCAAAAGAGATATGTTTAACATTTTTGTATGAGCAAGCAGAGATAAAATTATGTTAAAACATTTTCTCACCAAGATTACATTTTTTAATTTCTGTGTTAAATTGCATGCTCCTATACTGATATTGCAAACATTTACTGTAAAGGAAGAATTTAATGAGTAGGACTCGTTGAGATATAGTGAAGGTGTTTTTATTCTATATACCATTCTCTCCCCTGCTGTCCTTCTTCAGATAGGTTAAGGAAACATTACTTACAGGATGAAAAGACTGCAGAGAAAGAAAATAATAGGTGCTGAACAAGAAAGAAAAGTTAAGAAATAGCTTATTTGGCCCAGAAATGTTTTACAAAACAAACAAAGATATGTCATTTCAAAATGATATACTGTACTATATGTTTTCAAGATCTTCTGCTTTATTTGGTGTTATATGCTTAAATTATATTTAATTTAAACTATGACACCATCATCTACCACAATGGAAACAAGTAATATTGAATAGTACAGACATTTAAAGGTATATGAAAGTGAGGTGGGTCATTTTTAATGAGATATCCAATATGCAGCACATGCTCATGCTGATTGGCTAAAGGAAAGTAAAGTGTCTGACATCATGTGACTTGCCACAGTAGGGCAGGCTACAGGTGCGAACTGAGCATGTCTGCACAATCCCCAGGCCAAAAAGAAACATGATATAAGTTATGCTACTTATCCCTGGAAATTTCAGGGGGTGTCAACATTCAGAGAAAACTTTTTGCAAATGCAAGAAATTCAGCAAACTTTAGGCTAACGGTTTAACTGTATACTTTGGAATTTTTTCATGCAAACAATATTTTTCAGACACTTTAAATTCTCCTCTATCACATGCATTAATAACCCAGCTCACTTACATATACCTTTAATTTCTCACTAATTTTTATTATGAAAATAATCTCTTTTACCCTCATCATTGTCATCTGGGATGTAGTTCCTGAAATCATTAACTAGGTTCATTATTGCTTACCATAATATATATATATATATATATATATATATATATATATATATATATATACATATTAAAGGGACTCCAATGTTTATTTTTAAACTGTTAATATGATGATGATAATTATCATTATTATTCCAGCATATTCAGTATTCCTGATTCCTCACCTCTAACGATTAGCTTTCCTTGGCTCCTGATGATGTAAAAAGTGTGATTACTAAGTGCTCCAATTAGGAGCACGTTCCAATATTTGTATTGCTCCCAATGCTTTTTCCCATCTTATACTGTGGCCCATCAAAGGGGGTGGGTAATAAAAATCCTGATATATGCACCTGATTAGAGCAATTCGTGATGACATTGTCTGCCAATCAAGAATGCTAAAAAGGTACCCATATGAACAGTTTAGAGTAAGCTAAAACGCTTTTTAAAATATCTCAAACTTGGGATAACTGTTATATGATCGAATAATGTAAAATAATAAAAAAATAATTACACATTAAATTTATTATAATAAACCACAATATTTTCTATCACACAGGATCTGTCACTTTAATAAACACAATACACTTACAATACTCTTCTACTAGTTGCTCTGTCTGTGTGTCACCCTGTAATTTTCAATTTTCGATGGTTGAGAAACTCTTTTTATATAAGAGGATAGCATCCATTTTAAAGCTTCTTTTAAAATATTGGCACCTCAGGGTTTCCACTCACTACACATCCATAAATAATTGTAGAAAACAAGAGAAGCACAAAAAGACAAAAAAGTGTTATTTTATCATTTCCTACGTGGGTTGTAAGCTGAGAAGAGCTTTGAAGTATTAACATTATTCAAGGGGTTTTGCCATCTTAATTTGGCATTTTGCTTTGTGATGAGAACAGCTGGTACACAAGATTACTGAATGTGCTAGAGATTCGTGCCGAGTTACACACTTACATACTGCTGTGGGTCTTCCACAACGTCTTCATGATGCATCTTGTTTTCTGTAGCCTACCTGAAGATTACTCAGTTATATGATAGGAACGATTCCATGTGTCGATGTCAAGAAGCGTTTCATCATGTACCCTTTGAAGCTTCCTTGTTTATTTGTTTCCCAGTAGAAGATGTGTAAGTGGAACAATATATATATATATTTTGCAGTAGAAAAGCAGGTGGAAAAAAAGCATTGACTTGATAACCCTTCCAATGCTGACTAGTTTTGCAAAGTGATTGGAGAATGCCTCACAAGACTTTTACTTCTTGGTCTGGAATTTCCATATTCCATTATCAAGCTTTGCTAAGTATTAGGTTACGATCTGTCATTTCAAGGGGTGGGAGCCATGTTATTATTATTAACGTTTATTTGTAACACGCCAACATATTCCGTAACGCCATACATGCATTATGTTCAAAGCAAAACAAGGTAAGACAAAAACAAATAATTTACTCCAATAAAGGAAAATTGAGAATGATAGTTAATAATAGAGGCTGTATTTATTTTTTCTACTTTCTAAAAATATTTGCTCATTATCAAGGAAAAAGCTCTTCAAAGGAGCATGCTAAAAATCGGAGGCTTCGGCGGTTATTTAATGCCATCATAACATTAATTAACCTGTTTCTCAGATTGTGTAGTTGAAAATCACAATATATATTTTTATTTACCTCTTGTAGGTCTTCATAATTAAAATAAATTACTTAAAATGTTAATAAATAAATATGTTTTAAATATTAGTGAAAAGTATAAATTCCGACATTGTATTTACAGTTGAAAACAAGCTTTTTGTTGGCAAGTTAAATATTGCTCATTTCCAGTTCTTTCTTATTGACACAGTCTGGCTCCTTGGAATAGTATCAGTATTTTAAACAAGTGTCCTATAGTTGGTGCCAAAATGGAATCAATATAATCGTTATATACTAAATGTTTTCTTTACATAATAGGAACATTGTATTTTAGTTACATTTATAAAATGCTAATGTTTGTCAGCTATAACATATTCTCACCCTACCTGGTACCATTAACCTTAAAGCAGATATAATCAATCACCCAGTGCCAGAGTGCGTCTATTAAAAGATCTATTTGTTGTAAAATGGGTCACTTAGGAAACTTGAAGAAGAAATGTTTGGGACTTGGAAGCTCTCCACCTCACCTATTAAATAGTGTTGTTGGTCCATTAAAATATATCACCTACAATAGCTTGGTTTTCTCATAAGCCAATATAGCGATTCTTACTTTTATACAATACAATAGAAACAAAATAAATCCTATAATATTGTAAGCTGATCACTGTTTGGGCAGAAGTGAAACATGCCAACCCTGCTCACAAGGTTGAATTTCCAAAAAAATGCTTGTCCTTAGGGTCAACAAAAGGTCTTACTGTTGTCTTTCTCCACCTCTCCTACTCCTTTTCTTCGCTGATCTCTTTATATTCTCTCATGTATTTTACCTCTCTTTTCATGTTTCATATGCTCCTTGTCCTATAGTATGTTGTTCTCCCTTTACTCCATGTCCTCCTCTCTTTCCTGGTGGAGGTTGATGTCCTCTCATGGACCGTAACACACAGGACATCTTTATGTTCATGGTCATGCTGTTCAACTTGGTATTCATGGCAGAGATACTCAAGTTGGTTGCCAGTTCCTTTTCTAATAGGCCATAGCATACAGACCCTGGTTTTGCTAGGTTGTCTTCCATCCAACTACTGACTAGGCCGATCCCTGCTCGGCTTCAGGGTGGTGTAACCTCATCTCTCCATCATAGCACCTCTTAAAAGATCACTAAAGTTATAAAAATAATTATATTTTCTTGTACTAATAAATTATTAAAATAAGGGGATAACACTACTTACTCATGACTTTCCATTTTTCCCTGTAGTTGCAATAATTTTGCTATTAAAAGATCCCCCTGCAACAAAGGCCTACGTCCACTTGTCCGATCAATGTCACTGGTGCCAATGCGTGAATCAGTGACATTATGTGAACACGACATAAACAAGAGCAAACAGTTGTGGGCCCAAGTTGCATGGTGGAAGTCTTGATACCAAAGGTGTTCTTTTAATAGTATGATGACTTCCTCTATATTTGAGTATAAGTTTTGAGTATATAGGGCTATCCATGTTATATATCAATATCGTTGTACAATAACGTGTATTATAAAGTGTAACATTGACATTCTTCCATTACTTTAGTGGTTCTTTACCACTCTTGTTCTCACCTGTTCATTGGTGGTAGAGAGGGTACTAAGGTGGGAATGAATAGAGCTACATAATTCTGTGATATAAGAAACAAAAATAGTAATGATCTAATTATCTTTTTTTCTGTAAAAGTATGGTATATGATATATAAAATAAGTCTTTAATATGGTAATCAGATCTACTACTCAGCTATGGCGCTCTACAACCACCTGGACAAATGTGTAAGAAGATCCAGGCGTGACCTTTTTAAGCAATTCCTTCGCGTATTAAACCTTTAAATACATACAGTAGGGAGCAAGATTATATCTACAAAAATATAAAATAATACCATCAAAATAGTTTCTACTGCTTTATGTAGGCACATGATAATTGTAAATGAAAAAGTTAATCAAAAAGTAAATTAAATTAATCATGAGGATTTTGCAGTATTGCAAAGCAGGTGTTGAAATGTCTATGGAGTTATTTAAATACATAAAAAGTACCCAACGGTTCTCTGTTGGAGGCAAGTTAAATGTATCACGAGCCTCATATTACATCGTACCAGTACAACGTTTTGAGATAGCTTAGACATATTTTAATGAATCATTATTAACATAATAAAACATTATTTAATATTATAGATTCATATTATACTATTTTGAAAAATAGATTTTCTGTAGGCACATTGTTCATTTATACCAATTAGTGTCATTTAGACGGTATTATATGAGCTTGTCGCAGGAGGAGTAAGGTGAGGGCTTATTTTTTATGCTATAAAATTGTTAGTCTTTTTCTTCTCATAAATTGTCGCCGCCAGTTTTATGGTAACGTTAATCCCTGCACATGTAAGCTCAAAATCACATATAATCATACGTTCAAGAATGTGATAAAGGATTTTTTTTTTTTATTTAGGACTTGCAAACGAGACAATTCATGTGCAGCATTTGTGAGCAAATGTTAGTAGATTAATACATTGATCATAACTCCCATTGGTCACCTTTCTTCATTATGTTCAGAAATGGTAACGTTTTTTTCCAATTACATTTTCCAATTGTTTTTATTAGAGATATTGTAGAGATATAATTGCAAATCCAGGCTGTAGCAGTGCTATACATATCTACCAAAACCCAAGACAATTTAAAGGAACATTTTTTTAATTGTTGCTTCTAAGCATGGAATGGCATAATGTTAAATAGTGTGTTTTCTTTTTTGAAAATGAAGCTCCTGGGGCGGAATATTCTGTTTTGAATGTATAACTGTGTTTGTCGCCCCCCCCCCCCCCCCCCCTGTCAGCCAATGTGCAGCAATACAGCTGTATGAGTTATAAGTGTCTGCCAATGAGATCTAGAGTTGTACATACTGCACAAACCAAAGGATTTCCTGTGGCATTTCCTGTTAGTTTCCAGTACTTTAAACAAGTGTTACTAAATATTATTTTTTATGAAAAAAGAAACAATCATTTTTAAAACATGGTCTTTTATATACATGATAAAAAAATATATTCCATGTCCCTTTAATTATATCTATCTATCTATCTATCTATCTATCTATCTATCTATCTATCTATCTATCTGTCTGTCTATCTATCTGTCTGTCTATCTATCTATCTATCTATATTTCTGTCTACCTATCTTTCTATCTTTCTTTCTTTCTATTTATCTATCTATCTATCTATCTATATTTCTGTCTACCTATCTTTCTATCTATCTATCTATCTATATTTCGGTCTATCTATCTATCTATCTATCTATCTATCTATCTATCTATCTATCTATCTATCTATATTTCTGTCTACCTATCTTTCTATCTATCTGTTTGTGTGTCTATCTATCTATCTATCTATCTATCTATCTATCTATCGATCAATCTGTCTATCTGTCTGGTTGTCTGTCTGCCAATCTATCTATCTATCTATCTATCTATCTATCTATCTATCTATCTATCTAACTATCTGTCTGTCTGTCTGTCTATCTATCTATATTTCTGTCTACCTATCTTTCTATCTATCTATCTATCTATCTATCTATCTATCTATCTATCTATCTGCCTGGTTGTCTGTCTGTCTATCTATCTGTCTGTCTATCTATCTATATTTCTGTCTACCTATCTATCTATCTATATATTTATATCTATTAGACATTTTCTCATACTTTTGAATGTATACATGTAGCTATTCATATTGTAATCCATTTAGTACTAGATATTTCCTAGAAGGCATCTATAAATCACATTTTATTCCTTCTACGAGTACATCCAAGAAAGGTGACTTAGCTAAGGAAATTCTACTTAATTATTTGCAAGCAGAGTATAGCTTAAGGACGTTGTTAGTGAGCGTCTATAATAACCGCTGTGGGTCAAAGTGCTGTCCTCAGGTAAGGGTTTCATCTCCTTAGAGAACAAAACATTCAGATTAAAATATTGAAGACATAAGTCTTCAAGGCCTAAGACATTTCACACTATACAATGTGTGTATGTTATATACTAAGAAAGCTAAAAGCTTTCATATAACAAGGTCATTCAAAGAGAACGTCACATTGGGTTTTAACTGAAAGTTAAATCAATGCAGCAAACTTCCCCAAATAAATGGTAACTTTCCTTTTTGAGATATACAGGCTTTGCCAAGTTGAACGATAATTACAATGAGCTGTCTTACTCATTAATAATAATTATAGAAGCAAGTGGTATGTAATTAGCAGAAATTAGTTACATTGTTTATTGATTGCCAAGCTAAGAGTCAGAGACGTGAGATTTTGAAAGATTGTCAATAATTTAAAATGCCCAAACTGTTTTAAACACTGTATTGATTGTAAAGGCTACTATCCATATGAGCATTAGCATTTTCTGATTTAGACCTACAGAAATTGATTAAAAGTTTGTTAATGTAGAAAAAAAATCACAACTGCTCCAGGGTATAAGGCTTCTAGTCAAAACCATAGTACTAAATTATTGGTAATTATTGAGAAGAATCATTGATTAATTATGAATTTGGAAACTAACCAACTTCATGGACGCTATAATTAGGCGTCATCAATGCATTAAGGCTTACGGGAAAAGGACATGTATATATGTTACATTTTAAATGTATTATGTTTCTTTGTTCTTTCCTGACTAAGGTGGAAGTGCCATATTGCCCATACCAGTTTACCAATACTACGGGCATTTTTGGAAATCTGGGTAAATTCAATAGGCCTCATTCAATTGCAATTTGGCCAATTGAATAGGGCTCTAAATAAGCCCAGAGCATGTTCTTTTTACAGAAGTTTTTAGTTAGTGACGACCTTGCTTTTGGATAGAAGATCACTAACTAAAAACTTCTGTAAAAATATATGCTATGTTCTTATTTAGAGCCCTATTCAATTGGCCAAATTGCAATTGAATGAGGGCCAATGAGTCTGCACCATGGACCAATATATCCCCATTATAAAACCATCCCAGAGTCTATAGCCTCCTTGGGTATCAAAGAAAAACAACTGTATTCAGTTTCAAATGTCAACAACTGTATTCAGTTTCAAATGTCAACATGGCCCAACATGGTTGCTTTAATTTCTCTAAATATGAAGCCAAAGTACAAACTTAAAAGAGAATATGGGCCTCATTCAATTGTGATTTGGCCAATTGAATAGGGCTCTATATAAGCACCTAGCATATTCTTTTTCCAAAAGTTTTTAGTTAGTGAAGACCTTGCTTTTGGATAGAAGTTCACTAACTAAAAACTTCTGTAAAAATAATATGCTAGGTGCTTATATAGAGCCCTATTCAAATGGCCAAATCGCATTTGAATGAGGCCCTATGTATTAAGGGCCTCATTCAATTGCTATTTGGCCAATTGAATAGGGCTCTAAATAAGCACATTGCATATTTTTTTTAAAGACATTTTTAGTTAGTGAAAAACTTGCTTTTGGATAGATGTTTTCCAACTAAAAACTTCTTTAGAAAAAATATGTTATGTGCTTATTTAGAGCCCTATTCAATTGGCCAAATAGCAATTGAATGAGGGCCTTAGTGTCCATTGTTCTTGCAGATAGTACAATTCACAGAGCCTCCTAAATCTCTTCCACAGTAGAATTCAGTTATGTTACAGCAATATGGACACTAATGGATACATCCAAATAATAATGACCTGATATAGAAGAAGATATTCTTGTCCACATAAGTAATTAATGTCTTTACTTCTTACAAAGCTGATTGTCCTATACGAACAAATTCAAGCTTGTTAATCTGAGACCTCATAATACCAATAAGTTAGTACCAAAAAGCAACAGCATTTATACGCTGTCATCTCCTAATGGGCCATATCCACGAGAATAGAAGTAATGAGTTGTCTACAAATACAACTCTAGGGGCTTAAGTGACAGACAGATGATGAGACACTAGACACACATGCCGTAATATGCTTTTCTTTCTATAAACCATATTTTCTTTAAATATGTGTGTGTGCTGTAAAAATTGTGGACATATATTGATTGATGTTTCTCGTAACAAAACATAGAATTTGACTTTTTGATTATAGCTTAAAAATATTTTACAATTTTGGAATAATGTTTAACATGGTTAATAAAATGTTATATTGTTCCATTGTATAGCATTTTCCCTGTATGTTATTAACTAGCGCTTGTGAGTCACTGGGCAGCTAGAGGAGGTCCCTTGGTAAATTACAGCATTGAGTTGTTTTAGTCACACTGTGGACTTAAAATCAGTATAAGACATGCTATTTATACCATATCTATACTTAGCAGAAACCAATGGAGCGCTAGTGATGCAGATTGCCTTCATTAGTCGCTGGTATGGCCATGCTGGGACCTGACAAGTCAAACCATTATATTTTTATTTTAATATTCAAAGTCTCCTGTAAAACGAATGATTAATAATGAGTGAAGTTGATAAATGCCTCATTACAGATAGGCTGTGCTAGATGGCAGGTTAACATCCATGACTGTTTAAGGTCACCTTACCAACATTGAAAAACGTACATACAGCCTTATTAAATTGCTATTCGGCCAATTGAATAGGGCTCTATATAAGCACATAGCATATTATTTTTTACAGAAGTTTTTAGTTAGTGAACTTTTATCCAAAAGCAAGGTCTTCACTAACTAAAAACTTCTGTAAAAAAATATATGCTCTGTGCTTAATTAGAGCCCTTTTAAATTTACCAAATCGCAATTTAATAAGGCTGATCGTCAATATCTTATAGACACCGTTATATATTGTGTTGTTTGTTCCTGGATATTTGCTGCCCGGGTCTTGAAGGAAAAATCAACATCACGTCAATGACCACATACATGAAGCAATAATTTATTTTTGTGAAAAAGTCCTATACGGCAATGGTAGTCATTTGGTTATTACCGTTTTTGACAAAAGTTAGGCATAATGCGTCCTTTTAATGAACATTGTATTTTAGTATAAACCTCACACACTAAGCCATAAGTCCCCTTATGGATCGCTACCTTGTCATAGTTATGTACCCCAATGAAGTTGTGAGCTATACCATGTAGAGTCACCCAAGATGGGCAAGTCATAGCAGAGGTCCACTGGAGAAGGAACTCCAGTATCATTACCATGAAAACCATATGGGTTTACACAAGCAGAAACACAAATGGGTGCTGCGGTCCATATGTTCACCGAGTCAGACACGACCAAAGGACTGAACAACAGCTACCCATAAACATGAAACACTTTTTAGAGAAAATCTTAATTTTTGGTAGCTGAAGTCATAATCTTATCTACTGAACAGTAAAGAGAGTGGTGATGGATTAGATAGGAGAGACAGATGTTATTAAATTGTTACATCATTGGAGGTTTTGGTATCTGATATTATTTATTATTATTATTATTATTATTATCTTTATTTATATCGCGCCAACATATTCCGTAGCGCTGTACAGGGGTTTAGTACATGGCAAAAAACAAACTTAACACCTTAAAGAATGGAGGGCCCTGTTTTTGATCTCTTTCCCCTCTTCTCGCACATGCTCACAACAATAGTAGCTCACAATAATAACTGCAAGAAATGTAAAAGATCCTCTTACACATGAACAGCCTAATTAAATTGTTAATCAGCCAATTGAAAAGGGCTCTATATAAGCACAGAGTATATTTTTTTAGTTAGTGATCTTCTATCCAAAAGCAAGGTCTTCACTAACTAAAAACTTCTGTAAAAAAATATGCTCTGTGCTTATATAGAGCCCTTTTCAATTGGCCGAATCACAATTTAATAAGGCTTTAAATTATTAAACATCTCACCCATGCAACCTTCACCAAAGTATCATGGGTGCTTCCAGGAATAGATGTAGGAGCCAAAGAAAATTTGGGGGGATACCACATACAGTATTAAAAAATAGCACACAACTGCTTCTCTACACATAAATATACACACTGAAAAATCTGGGGGGGTTTGTCCCCCTAATCCCCCACAGTTCCTACACCCATGCTTTCAGGGTCCAGAAGACACATCTAAACATGTTTTTTTTTCTAATAAATATGTATCTCTGTGACATTTTTCCTGCCTAATTATACACATAGGGCCTCATTCAATTGCGATTTGAATCGAGCTCTATATAAGCACATAGCATATTTTTTTCCAGAAGTTTTTTTAGTTAGAGATCTTCTATCCAAAAGCAAGGTCTTCACTAACTAAGGACTTCTGTAAAAAAAATATGCTCTGTACTTATATAGAGCCCTATTCAATTGGCCACATCGCAATTGAACGAGGCCCTTAGATGGCTCCTTTAAGAACACAATGGGAGCAATTCACTAAATTATCACAATTACTGAAAAGGGCTGGTATAGCAGTATCCCCGTAAAAAATGGCCATTACAGACATGCATCCACAGTAATCTTGGGTAATATACGTCCTAGACACTAAGGTACAGTTATTATTGTATATGTACTTTCAGTAGTGTCTAAATTTATTTTATGACAAAGAAGGAAATAATTACACTGAAACACTTGAATAGCTATTTACTTTAGGTCACTTTAATGATAAAACTTATTTTGCCAAGAATAACTTTTCTTTTTTTAAATAATGTGTGTAGGAGGAACCCGTAAAGAAATGACCTTCGTATGCAATGCAATCTTTCTGCATAGTCTAGAAAAAGTATTTTAGATTGTGTTTTAATTCTTGCAAATTACTTGCCGGTAGAACACTAGAAGCATCTAAACAGTAAGTAATTGCTTATGATAATGAGTGCAAACTAATTTACTGGGGTATGTTAATATTCACAACACACTTTTAAAAGGACGCATGTTCCCAGAATACAACTATCTTATTTAAATTCAGTCTTTAAATTGCATTGTTACAACAAAGAGGACAATTATACAACAAATTCCTTGGAAGTAAAACAGTATTAAAGGAAATAGAAATCTATATTGTGGCTGTTTAGTTCTGGATTGAAAAAGAAAAGAAAAAGAAAAAGGGAATTGCTTGGAAATATGAACTCTTAAAATAGAGATGTGAGGATTGCTCTGAAACTATTATCTTTAAAGATAATGCTGTGGATTCCACACTCAGGGCCTCATTCAATTGCGATTTGGCCAATTGAAAAGGGCTCTATATAATCACAGTGCATATATTTTTTACAGAAGTTTTTTGTTAGTGATCTTCTATCCAAAAGCAAGGTCTTCATTAACTAAAAACTTCTGTAAACAAAATATGCTATGTAGAGCCCTATTCAATTGTCCGAATCGCAATTGAATGAGGCCCTCAGCCAATATGTTTATTGTTCCTATATTTGAACTGTTAGATTACAAGATGTGGCCAAAAACATAAAAATGGCAAAAATGGCTGAATATATTTGGCATCCAAAACACTGCAGCTTCATAATGAAGCCATAGTCCTTTTGGAAACACTATAGTCACTATGTTTTGGTGGTAACATTGTATGCTCAGAAGCACAGATACAACCTGGTATGATCCTGAAGAGCAATTATCTACCAAGTCTCCAAACGGGAAAGTTTCTGAGCTTCATTCTTTGGACCACCCCACTGTATCAGTATTTAAAGGGCCAAAACATGAGTCATGAGTAGACTCCTAGGGCCTTATTTAATTCGAAGCCCACAACCCGATCGCAGATGGCCGTATGTCTGCGGGTGTGTTGCTGACTCCTGTTGGTCTCAGATTGCGATGCTATTCGATAGCTCAAGCCCGCAAGTTAAAGGCTGCTAATTTTATTAGTGTTCTTGGTGCTTCACAAACATGTGAGGTTTCCACTAAAATACAGTAGTGTATAGAGAAGTTCCCCTTCTGGATAGCTACTTTCTTTGTGGTGAAGGGGCTTGCAGGGTCACCCAAAATGAATTAAGCTGTACTACATAAACCAGTTGCAAAAATACATTACATTATAATGTACAGTAAAGGTGTGCTGGTTGTCCATATAAAATGAAATGTTCGGCTGCAAAATGTGCCTAATGGACAGTTAGTTATATAGTTTCCTTACCCACAATAACATTCATATCAGATTCTGTGTGATGTACATTTTGGTTTTGCAGTTTATCAATCTATATGAATATTTGACAGAAGTTTAATCAATATTGTATCACGATGTATGCAAACTCAGTAGAAAATGAAACCTTACCATTTGAATATCCTGCTGTTCATATTCTTATCATGTAGAGTATAGTACAAATGAGACAGTAGTTATACAATCAGTGAGTAGGAGCTTATCAACAAGGCAAAAAGCACAGCCAGTAGGTTTAAGATGATTGTTTAATAAGCTCTAAGGTAAAATTGTTCTGAATAGGAGTTTTTAGCCAATTGTGGTGTGATTTGCAGTTTTGGAGCATATCAAGATGAGTGGCATTTTTTAGCCGTATAACAATTTATTTCAGGTATTCACAATTTATTCTGTTACAAAATTATTCTAAATCCTGAAGTATTATGTATATGCAACTGATGCTCTGGCATTTATGTACTGACATATATATTGTTGTTGTTGAGTCCTTTAGTTGTGTCTGACTCTCAGTGACCATATGAAGGTAGCATACTGGGCACATCTGTCTGTGTTTCTGGATGTGTTTATCCATATGGTTTTCTTGGCAAAGATACTGGACTGGGTTGCCAGTTCCTTCTCCAGTCTGATCTCTCTGCTATGGCGTGTCCATCTTGGGTGACCCTACATGGTATAGCTCACGGGTTCAATGAGATACACAAGCCCTTTCTCCACAACAAGGTAGAAACCCTGAATGGGGGATATATATATACAATTAACTCCTGATTATCCGGCACCTAACCATCTAGTACTTTCAAGCAACCGGCATCTATTCCCCATTTTAAATTTACTCCTGCTAAACCGGCACTATCCGGAGTTCAAGACTGCAAAAAAAAATGCTTATTTTTTTTCTAATTATCTTTTCTGGGCCTAAATGGCCCAGTTTAGGTGCTAATGCCTTTTTAAATGCATTTTGAGGGGTTTTGGGGTGTTTAAGGGTAGGTGCTGGATAACGGGGAGTTTACAGTATATATATATATATATATATATATATATATATATATATATATATATAATAAACCATTTATTTGTAAACCTCTATATTGTCCCTCTTTTCAAGGGAAAGCCTAGAGAGGTCAGACAAATTACAGTCCAGTGGGAACTGGTAACACAGTCCAGTATCTTTGCCAAAAAAAAACATATTTATGGGCACAACGAGAAACACAGACAGATGTGCTTGGTATGCTGCGTCCATATGGTCACCGAGAGTCGGACACGACTGACGGACTGAACAACAACAATTTTGTACTGTTATCTTTTCCATTTATGTATTGTTATTTGTTTACATTTATAAACTCTAAGTATCAAATATTATATATATAAGCTTTTAAAAAAGAGGCACATTTTGGAGTATATGTGGTACAGGGGGTTTCCCCTAAAAAAGAAAGACTGTCCATGCAAAAGAATGGCATTTTATGAGGTATGACTTACTAGAAATACACATTTACTTGTCACTACCCAGAATCCTTTGCACACTCTGGCTAATTATGTGGTAAATCTGTTCTTGTAGCCATGTAGTTCACATTTACTTTTGTTCCCTTTTTATCCGCCTTATTAAATTGTGATTCGGCCAATTGAATAGGGCTCTATATAAGCACAGAGCATATTGTTTTACAGAAGTTTTTAGTTAGTGAAGACCTTGCTTTTGGATAGAAGATCACTAACTAAAAACTTCTGTAAAAAAATATGCCCTGTGCTTATATAGAGCCCTATTCAATTGGCAGAACCGCAATTTAATAAGGCTGTGTATTTGTAAAGTAAAATCAAAGCAGTCTTTTTAACAACATACAGCCAAAATGAAAATAACTTTAAATCATTTTCTCCAAAGTGGACTGGCATTTATTTTGGGACTCATGTATTGGCAGTTATTTTATGTAAGACAAAGTTAAATGTTTTATGTCAGCTAAAATATGTCAAAAGCGGAACATATAATTGACTGTTTTCTCTTAAATTGCATCGCTACTGTTTGGCGGATTTTTTTTTACTTTCAAATAGCGAAGTATTATGCACAGAACAATGTTCCTAATGCCAGAAAAGTGGGAAAGCTGTCTACCGTTTGTATGCCAGACCACAGTTTGAAATCAGTTGTCACTTAATCATGGAATAATAAATGTCTACCCTCTGCTGCTGAAGCAATCAACATGTGAATGTCAAAGAAGCCAATGGAGGCAATAGAGAAAATTGTGGCAGTGTAGATTGCTCACAAGTAAGCGGAATAATCAAGAAAAAAGCAAGCTTAATGTTAATTTTGTATTTACCAGGAAATGATTCTAATGCATGTACTGAATGGATCCTGCAAGTTCTGGCAAGGAATACAGAAAACTAGGCAATGTTAAATAAGGGGCCTGAATTAAGTAAACTGGAAGGGAGGGAGGGAGGAAGGAAGGAAGGAAGGAAGGGAGGGAGGGAGGAAGGAAGGAAGGAAGGAAGGAAGGAAGGAAGGAAGGAAGGAAGGAAGGAAGGAAGGAAGGAAGGAAGGAAGGAAGGAAGGAAGGAAGGAAGGAAGGAAGGAAGGAAGGAAGGAAGGAAGGAAGGAAGGAAGGAAGGAAGGAAGGAAGGAAGGAAGGAAGGAAGGAAGGGCGCAGCATAGGATTTCAAGGCTTGTGTAAAGCCTGGATTAGTATGTAATTCCATGCATGGAAAATAAAGTCATGAATACAGTGTAAAGTTACTCTTAGAGTCTAACAACCTGTAAAGAAAGTAAACTGCACCATCCACTATAATTGTTTACAGCATGTGAGGGTGCACAGAGAGAAAGAGGGCGCACAGAGAGAGACGGTGCACAGAGAGAGATGGCGCACAGAGAGACGGAGGGCTCACAGAGAGAGAGGGCACACGGAGAGGGCGCACAGAAAGAGGGAGAGGGCGCACAGAGAGAGATGCCGCACAGAGAGAGATGGCACACAGAGAGACAGAGGGCTCACAGAGAAAGAGGGCACAGAGAGAGGGCACATGGAGTGGTCGCACTGAAAGAGGGAGAGGGCGCACAGAGAGAGATGACACACAGAGAGAGATGGCACACAGAGAGACAGAGGGCTCACAGAGAAATAGGGCACAGAGAGAGGGCACATGGAGTGGGCACACTGAAAGAGGGAGAGGGCGAACAGAGAGAGATGACACACAGAGAGAGATGACACACAGAGAGACAGAGGGCGAACAGAGAAAGAGAGACGGCACACAGAGAGAGAGGGCACACAGAGAGGGAGCACAGAGAGAGAGAGACAGCACAGAGAATGACAGCGGGCACACAGAGACATTCACAGAGAGACATCACAGACTATTGAACATAACATATGACACCATGTCATGTAAAATCCTGGATATTATTATTCTTATTACTATAATCATACTATAATTAACATATTCTGTAGCCATAGATAGTAGTTGGATCACAGGTTAACATGGGCTATCACTGGCGCCCACAACTCCTTAGTAAATTTCCCCCAATGTAATGTCCTGCATATTATGTAAAGCCTTGCATAGAATATAAAGCCGTGTGTGGTATGGAAAGTCGTGTATAGAATGTGAACTTAGCATGGAATGTAAAGCCCTGTAAGGAATGTAACATCCTGCATATTATGAATCTGTAGAATGTAAAGTACTGAGAAGAAATACTAACATAATTTATAGCACTATATAGGAGTTAAGTACAAAGAAAAATACAGTATTAACGCAGGGAAAGAAATGTAGGGTCCTGTCTTTGAGCATAAAATCTTAATTGTTGTTTAGTCTTTTAGTCGTGTCCGACTTTCTATCACCTTATGTACTGCAGATCGCCAGGCACATCTTGTGTATGGGTATGCTCATCCTCAAGTTGGTCTGGGCAAGGATACAGGAGTGGGTTTCCGTTTCCTTCTCCAGTGGACTGTAATTTTTGTGACGTCTCTACTATGATCTGCCCATCTTAGGTGGCCCTACATGTTTTAGCATTAAAGTACACAAGCCCCTTCACCATGACAAGGTATCAATCCAGAAAGGGAAATCTTACATATTTGGTGCTAATCCACAAATTAGCACCTTATGAGAATGAGAACTCGCCAGTGTACAATCTAATGAGGAGGTAGAAACATGTGCAAGAGTAACAAATAAGGATTTGCGTAGGCCAAGAAGGGAGTCAAAGCTGGAATAATAAAGTAGGGAATAATGTAAGTTTAGCTGGGTAGAAAATGTGCAAATTTGCCCTACTTTGATGACCTGAGTGGAAACCAGCAGCCTTATTAAATTGCAATTCTGCAAATTCTAAAGGGCTCTATTTAAGCACACAGCATATTTTTTTTACAGAAGTTTTTAGTTTGTGATCTTCTATCTAAAAGCAAGATCTTCACGAACTAAAAACTTCTGTAAAAAAAATATGCTGTGTGCTTGTATAGAGCCCTTTAGAATTTGCAGAATTGCAATTTAATAAGGCTGCAAATTCTTAAATAGGATTTAGACTATTGAATAGACTGTAAACCCCTATATGGATTGGGTAGTCCTGTATATAATGTTACAGTATATGTGGACAGAGGTTTAGGAGCCAGAATATTTCTGTGGGGGGGATACAGCTCATTGTATATACAAAATAGCATATATATACATATATATCCCCCCCAGTTCCTATAAGGCTCTGCATAGAATATATAGTGTTGGGCACAATCCTAATCCTTGCACAGAATAGTCCTCAGTAGAATATAAAGCCCTGATTTGATATAACATTTCTGGGTAGAATATAACATCAGGGTAGAATTTAAAGTCCTCATTTCACGCAGAGACTAATGAAGCAGCCGTTAAAGATCTTTATACAGTTTGGAAGAAAGAAAAATCTCAGTGAGGAGTCTAATGCTAATTTAAAGTCTTTGGTAGTTCAGTCATTGCTTAGAATACCAACGACTCTTCCAATTAACGCCTGTAGTTGTTTTGTGGTAGTTGTTTTGCTGAAAACTGCCCAATGCGCAAAGATTGCCAAGCACATAGAATATTAATATATTTTACCTAAATCCCTTGGATATGGTGCAATTCTATTGATGTACAATATTACCATTTTAAAATGGCATTACAGTCAGTTTTAGGCCTTTTAATGGCTAATGTGCGCTCAAATATGAGAAAGAATTAAATTATCATTTTTGTAATAAAATGCAACACTATTTCCATTAACATGTTTTAAATGGAGGAGTGTGTTGATCTTTGCATACTATCAAATCATGCATACGGTTTAATGGAGTAGATAATATTATATTCAATTTCTTTGTTAAATGTAATGTATTTTCAATTAGTTCTTTTCTCTTGGAATTGCTATTATGGAAATAGGACACAGATAATTAACATAAAATAATTCAGTGTTAAACATGGAATATAGAGTATTTAGAGGTGTTGTGCTGTAAGTGTGGGATGTAAACTGCATGTTATGGTACTTGATAATGACTTATGGAAGAGTAGAGCCGAGCAAATTTAACATGTTAAGGATTATTAGCTCCAGATCTACGGAATCGCTAAATTGACTCAAACTGTACAATTTATTAAAGGGACATTGTATACATATATTTATACTATTTTCTTTCTAAGAACTAGCCTTGATAATGGACAATTATTTTATTAAAAAAATAAAAAAATAAGAAATCCAGTAAAAATGTAATAAAATAATGCTTAATAATCTATTATTATTAAGCATTATTGTATTATTTTATTACTGGTTGCCTTATTTGTGCTAGTTGATTGAGCTAGTTTCTCATCAGAGAGGCACCTTTTATATGAATATATTTTTTATTAGTTTTATCAAAAGCACCAAAGATGTCAATTGGAGAACAAAAAAAATATATATATATATTTTTTTTTCTTTCTAAAAATACATTATATCCCAATATGAAGTGTAGTTCTATAAACAGACATATTTTAAATTTGGAACTACAGTAACATGGAAACTTAAGGAAGGAAAGAAACTGGAAATCAAATTAATTCAATTAATAAATAATGATATCTGCCCTTTTTCTACCATTTAATTTTTCCAAAACCACAAATACAACTTTATAATATTGACTAATGTGTATGTAGGATAATTTAATACAGCCTTTAAAGTGGTTAAATACAAACTAATAGAAATTTCTTTATTGAAAAGCAGCTAAAAGAAAGTTAAAAGAGAACATTACTTTGCTGTATTTTAAACATCACTTTGTGCTATTGAGATTACGAAAAACTACAGAGCTGTTATGTGCTTTTTAAATTGGTAAAATGCTTTCTATTCTGACTGAAGAATTTCTTTACAGTAGAAAGTCTTACACAAGACAGATTTATTTTACTGTATAAAAAATACTCAGAAGTTTAGAGACGCATGTCCTTAGCAATGAAGAAAAGAACTTTCTTATTATGGAATAGGAAACTTTTGCAAGTAATATGTTCCTATGAGCATAAATGGCATCATATCATTACTTGTTTTGAAAATTCTGACATATAAATTGAAAAATTCCATTTTTCATTGTTCTCCATGTCTCACGTATTAAAACAGAATTTTATTACAATTTTAGAAGATTATTTTCCCCCATTAGGCACTTCTAGATGTAGCAGTGTGATAGTGTTTTTTTTTTTATCAGTGAAAGCAATATCAGATATTTGTCACTATTTTATCCAGTTTTAAATATAGCAACTTGTCATTTGATAGAGAATATTTGCTAAAATGTGTCATAGGAATGAAAAACTCTTCTTCCTCTAATATTGACAGTTTTAATTTTGATTTCAATCTTCATTTTATCAGCGGATTCCATATCTGCCAGAAATGGGAGAGAGATTAACGTTTTGCACATAATGCAAATCCACAGTTAGACAGTCTTTTAATGTTTCCATGGCACTATTTAACTGAGTCTTGGATTTGAAACATGGAATGAAATTTTCATGATGTACAGATAGTAATGGATCAATGGGATAATTAATCAATGATCAGTTAATTGACTGTCATTTAACAGTCCTCTACTCTAGGATGACAAATGATGGAGTTCAATGAAAGCTAAATAGTGCTAGGGGTTTAATTGACAATGTTGTACATTAAAGGACAGTATTCATATGCATGGCTCATTCATCATTGTAGATGATAGTGATTGCCCTTCAATAGATTGAAAAATGTCTTGTACAAAGCAAAAGCTATATATGAAAACGTTATAACATTCATAGTGTTGATTTAAAGAGGCATAAACCGAAATCTGTATTTTGTAAAGGGCTACTGTGGTCATTTTTATTACTTATAAAACTGTGTGGGAATACAACCCTAAATAGAATAGAGTGAAATAAATAGCAATAACAATTTCTGATAAGGTCGAGGAGGCCAAAGAGATGGACTACTGGATACCTGGTTAGCTCAAAACATTATTGTTAGTATGTAGCAATATACTAAAAGTAGAGTTTTGAGCTGACCAGGTATCTAGTAGTCCATCTCTTTGACCTCCTGGACCTGATCAGAAATTTTTATTGCATTTTTATTACTTTCATTTTATTTTGCTTTCAATGTTATCTTTTAATTGTTGGGGAAAACAAATAAAAAACAATAAAAAAAAAAAACAATGGCGGGAGGGTCTATAGAAAGGAAAAGAATGGAAGGGAATATGCCTCATTTCACATAATAGGAGTCAACATTGACAGCTAAGCGAAACCAATAGATACATACATCAAGTATCAATATTATAGGTGAAAATCAAAAAATTCAACACTATAAACTTTTTGAGATTAAGCTTGAACCCAGGTTCATCTAAAATTCTGTATTCAATTTCCATTCTGAGTTTATCTTAAATTGGATTTCATTTACCAGTCTAGAAGGAAGAAACCTGGAGGAAATTGTTTATGAGAACATTACATCTTAGTTGAGCGGAGAGTACCAGTGGAACTAGCATTCTGGGAAGGGGGTAGATTATTTTTAAGATGATGAGTTGCTGCATATCTGCATTTTCCAGACTTATATATGACAAGATTAATACTTGGCATAGATGTGGTTTTCTGGCATAGCTGGTGTTTTAATCTTTTGATTAAAATGTGATGAATAAAGGAAAATCTATGTTCCATAGCAAAGGTTGACCTCTTATGTTCTGCACTATCCTCAAAAATGTGGCCTATAATTGAAATGGATAGTATATGTCACACATTCAGCCTTCTGCAAAAACACATTGTTTATTCTGCATTCATGAAAAACAAGAAGCAATATTCTAATTGTTTACTCTTGGCTTTGTACCGGTTCTTGTACAGCACTAGCATCACCTTTAGAATTTAGAGCTTTGTACTTCATCTCTGAAGATCAAGTTCAGCCTTTTAAGATCTTCTCTGACCCGCAATGTGCGGATAAATTGATAACTGTTACATGGTTACAAACAGCCGAACTAAACTGAAGTATATCTATCTATATATATATATATATATATATATATATATATATATATATATATATTTATATATATATATATATATATATATATATATATATATATTTATATATATATATATATATATATATATATATATATATACATATATATATATATATATATATATATATATATATATATATATATATATATATATATATTGTAGTTTGCAAGAAAATAAGATCTGAAAGCTTTTGAGATTGAATAGCCACTGGGGTCTCTACTAATTGCTTCCAGTCAGATTATTCTGGCTCATCAAATAATGAATGCTGTCAGATGCTAATTCAACCCTGTAAATGCAATGTTTTGCACATGTGGTTGAGACCTCTGCATCTTCATTTCTGCTCTAATAATCTATTCTCATCAATTTTATTTTATACTGATCCAAACAGTTGTCACCTTGTGCCACTGACAGCAGATATCACAAGATAGCATACACGTTCAGACAGGAAATCTGTTATACTATTTCAGCTCAATAGCATTCTTTGCTATCCAGTGAAAGTAATACCATATCTCCTGATTTTTTTACGCATTCATTATCTTTTGCTTCTTCTTTTCTATTGTACATACTATTTAAATGTTTCTGCAGACACATCAGTCTTTATTCCTTTCTTGTTCTGGTGAGGGTGTATTCATCAATAGCTCTCTACACTTCTTGGAACAAAGTAAACATATGTGATTTGGATATTTAGATAAAGGCAATATGGTGGCTCAGATACATTATCTACATTGAGGTGCAGTAGACTGATAACCTGGACTTACAACACAAGCATGAGTCACAAAGATCAAAATCCATTGATAACTAATATTTTTAGGAAATAAAGGCTGGTTGAGATAGCTATATAATAGCTATAAAAAATGGTGATATTCTATAGTATAGTTCTTCTATAACTAGCAAAGATCCATCGCATATTGTATGGAAATGTAAGCAAAATGTACGGTCAGTAATGGTACCCTTATGTGGTCCAGGTCTTTAAAGGACCATTGAAGTCAAATAATTATAATATGTTTTTTTGAAGAACTAGTTTTGCTAATGGATTATTATTACAGCTGTTAACTGTTATGCACAACTATCCTTTACTATAAGTAGTCATTGCTTTATTTTCTTGTTTGTCATCTTGAGTGTGGTACTACTATAAATGTTACTCTTTGTAGATCCATGTAATACCATTGTAAGCTCCATAACATAAGTGTATCCAAGGACTCACCTATATAACAAATAAAGTAAAAATAAAAAACAATGTTTAATCTAGTAAGGCATAAATAAAAAATATATATATTTATTTATATGTTTTACTTAATAAAAACACTCATTAAAAGTCTACTCAATAATAAGTAAGGAGCATACTGTAAAAATAGTAAATAATTTTTTTAGAAGTTCTTACTTGATAAAGACAAAGCTTTTGAAATCCAATTATTTTGCCCACATATTATAATAATGTCTTTGGAACTGGTCACAAATGCCCATGAAATAAACCTGAGAAACAGTCAATACAAGATATATTCAATAAGTTAATATATTGGGCATGGGGCTTTAAGATCAGAATAAAAAAATCTGTTTATAATCTGTTTAAATAGACTGGGAAATGGGCAGACTAGATAGGTCGCTCAAACTACTGTTAACCTGGTGTCGAGAGATAGCCATGTAATATACAAAGATATTTAGGAAGAATTACCATGAATAAAACAAAATTAGAATTTTCCAAACGGAGTTCAATTTATAAACCTGAACAAAAAACATAAGGTTTGCATTTCTATGCACTATAAATTATGCCAATGTGCATCTGTAGAAAAAATATATTCTGCAAGAATAAAACAGAAGAGAAATGATGAGAAAAGAGCATTCACCATGAAAGATCATAATTTGTTGATTCATGAACATAAAATTATATTGCCAGAAATTATTGCTGAATCTTTTGTAGATGTAGCTCATGTATTTGTTACTGATTTGCTTTTTAAGTCTTAAACTGGTAATATCTGAGCCTTATATTTACATTTTTGTTTTGTAATTTAAGCATTGTGCTGTGATAAAAGCATACAGAGTGCAAATTATCATATAATCCAAAAGATAAACAATTATTTACTATCACCATGGATTAAAGGGACTTCCCATTTTCCTAGATAATTAAATATATTATAATATTTAAAAAATATATTTCTAGACAAATCTTCATTTTACAAGCATTTTATCAACATTGTCAAAGCTTTCTTGTTTATTGCTCTAAGAGGGCACCATGTTTATTGATCTGTTTTCCTTGATACAAGTGTAGTTGATATCATAGCAATCACTAAGGGAAACCATTGATAACCAGAAAATATGGATAGGCTCATCAAAAGATTTGAAGAAAAAAAAACCTGAATTAAAATTTTGATAAAATGTCCACTTGAGTAAGATTATGAATGATGAGTAAAATAATTTGTAAATACGGTATTTACATACTAGAAACTGACCTTTTCCAGTTGAGATTAAATGTATTAGAGTAGTATTGTTGTTGTTCCTCAGTCACTCAGTGTTTCTGACTCTCCATGTCCATATGGACCAAAGCACGCCAGGCACAATCGTTATGTCTCTGGTAGTTCTTATCCATAAGGTTATCTTGGCACATATACTCAAGTGGGTTTCCAGTTCATTTTCCAGTGGACCTGCCCATTTTGGGTAACCCTACATGGTACAGATTCATTGACATACACAAGCTTCTTCACCACGACAAGGTAGCAATCCAGAAGGGGTAGAGTAATATTAAGTAATAGCAAAGGCTAAGGGGCCATTCTATTTCAAATAAGTCTACTTGATATGTGTGTTCTACATAATACCAAACTGCCACATAACATATGGAGGAGAATAACATTAGAGAGCTTAAATAATTTATTGTAACGGAATACATATTTTTTTCTAGATACAAAATCTATATTAAATAATCATAAAAAATCATCCTTTGCTCTAAATGTCTGAGGTGGTTTGAGGGAAGTGATGATGTGCAATTGAAACAGACAGTAAAATCATGACATCCGAGCAGATGCCGAAACCTGCAGCTTTTATGTGCATAGCTCAGAGGGCTTTAGATTAGAGACAGTAATGATGTGACTATTGGAATGTTTAATTTGACTGTTAGGTGTAGACTTTGAGTTCAATATTCCCGATTAAGCTGGTTATATTGCAATGAAAATAATTTCCACACATAAAAGTGGAGATAGCAGACGAGACAACATACAGAACAAGTAATATGAAAAAGGCACATGAAGAGAATCTTAGCAGGAAAACTAATACATAATACAATATAAGAGAAATCCAGTAGAGGAAATCAATGAAACAAGAAACGAGATAGAATATGTTTGTATTTTTCTAAAATAATGCAGAAAGATTTTAAGGTGGACGTTCTATAGATACTTAAGAACTTAAGTATGAATTTTGCTATGTACTAAACATGTAAATGAAACCTAATTGAAATTCTAAAAGAATATTGTCCATAACAAAATATTGAAAACGTAATTCTGTACAATTAGAACAAAAAAGTATTTTAGGGAGTGCTTCATTGTTCTGCATAACGTACAATATACATGAGCATACAAAATGATTACATTGGTAGTAAAACTTATAAAGCTGAATATCCTATTTTATAGTTCTAAACTAATAGCACTGTGGCATTTTGCGACAAGTTTTTTTTTTTTTTTTACTTTTTATAGCCAACAGCTGCATAGTCCTGTAATTTCACACCAATTCACTGATACAAAGAGTGTCTTCTTGATAGGCTTAGTTGTTTGTATGGGATGCATAGTAATACTTTGTCAAATGAAATATTATATCAGTCAATGGATTTTTATGCTTTGTTTCTGAATTCTGAAGACACAATTGTCAGTTTTACCCAAAAATGTTGATTCCCAAATGTGTCACTTAATGAATAGATGTCTTTATATCTGTAAGTCTGTTAAATATTGAATATAGTAATGATTGACATTTGATTGTGTTTTTTTTTACAGCTGGCACAACATATATTTTTAGCAAAGGAGGAGGACAAATTACATATACATGGCCCCCAAATGACCGGCCAAGCACTCGTGCTGATAGACTGGCTATAGGGTTTAGCACGGTTCAGAAGGAAGCAGTCTTGGTTCGAGTGGACAGCTCTACAGGATTGGGTGACTACTTAGAGCTGCATATTGTAAGTACCATCTGATATATTTGTTTTAAGTAATAATATGTATGCCTAATATCCATTGTTACTACATAGAAGTAATAAAATATTATTATACAGTATTATGAGAAACCTTTAAATATCCTCTTTGTTGATTTTGATGTGTCTATAGTGCTACAAAAAAAAGATCTACTCTCCAAAAGACAACTCATTAGCCATAGTGGCAGAGCGTCTAAAGTACCTGTAAACTTTCCGATATATTTGATAGAACATCTAATCATATCCAGACTTGTTCAGTAATATCGTTATCATTTGTGTTATCTTGTTCCTTGCTGTGTTGATCATTGTTGTACATACATGGTTGGAATTCATTATGTACAATTCTCTTTATCTCACATTGTCCTGAGATTGTCAGTATCACATGAAAACCATGTAGGGGCTCATACCAAGGCGAGCTCCAATCTATGTAGGAAGCTATTCAACAGTTAGAGAACTGAATTGTAACAGCACATCATTGATTAGAAAATTTTACAGAGAATTGTTGCGTCAAAGCCTAATGACCAGTGCAATATAATGCATTAATTGCCATTACTACTACTGTTCCATGCTTGATTACTAACTAAAATAGGGCTTTTCAAGATATCTTATCCACCATTGTCTGGCTGCTCCCCATGGCCAGTATGGTTATTATTCAGTACACAACACAGTGTCCATTCTGTGATATAGCATATAGAATATAAATCCCCATTAAGCGATCACATCTACATCATCCCCACAATAATTGGCAACGTTTCAATGTTTTGTTTTTGCCTTCTTCTGGATCAATTAACAATTATTAACAAATAATCTACATGTTAAAAGGATCAGAAGAGATCTAAAAAGGTTGAACTTGATGGACTAACAGTCTTTAGTCAACCTCAAATACTATACTATACTAATATCATGATGTATTATTTTTGTTATATGTCAGGATGATATTTAATCTCCTATGCCCATAGTAACATAATTCAACAACAATGACCTCAAACATAACAAGCCTAGGCCACCTGGCATGAATAAACATAAAAGAGAATGTGCGTTTCAACATGTTGGCTACATTTTCATATTTTGAATGAATATATGTAAAAGGGTACAATTACAGTATTATATGAATTGTTTGTTACATACTTATAGATCATACATGGAACTAGTGTGGTGATAGTTTATCTGTAAGATGTATTCAATAGATAGAATACATGTATAGACCCTGTGTCTTGAATGATCAACAATATGTCTTCCAAATAACTTCTAGATTTACCCCTAAAACAAATACAAAACCTTTTTTAATAGAAGTGGTATTAAAAGTTCTTGCGTGAAGCTCAACATACAGGGCAAGTTAATACCATTCAAGTTGACATCCTTTACCACTTTACGAGTGGTAAGAGTCCTACTAATTGGATTGTACTCTAGATTTATAAACATGTGCCTTTGTGTCAATGAAATATTTGTTTTACTATTGCCCTGTAATATCACTTTCACAGTGATGAGTTATATTCAATAATGGATCATAAAGCTTAAACATAAAGCTCTGAGATGGGCTAAAAAGCACAATTTGCACTTAGAATGTAAATTAGATCTTCTTGAAGCTTCTCGTTATCCTGCAGCTAAATAGAATAAAAGTCAATACAATTGCACACCAGTGATATTCATCTCCTATTACTACATTTAGCCATCTAAAATCAATTGTTACTCATACATTTGTGTCATCATATAACTATTAGTTTGCATTGGTAGGTGTCATTACAATCAAATGCATTGTATTATAATGCAATGTTCTCATGTGTTTTCAATTTGTAATAGCCGTGTTAGAGGTAAAAAAATGCTTATTCATTGAATGTTGTGATCACAAAGCATAAGGATTCTTAAATTATAAACTATGTACAGTAGCGTAACCTTGCCTTTACTTTAAAAGGATAACGCAAGTGTTCCAATATGGTATATATTAAAACTATGTTTTGAAGATCTTTAAACATTGAATGTAAATTATTTTACATTATTTTACATATTTAAATGGTTAATTTTGTCCGTCAATCATCTTTTCCGAGACCTGTGCCCTTACTTTGTGCTTCAGGGAAATCATTGGTAATGCGATTGTTGGTCTGCACATGATCAGATTATTGAATAACATGGTTATTGAGATGCTGGACATTGTTTCCAAGCAAAGCCCGCAAACATGTGAGCAAGTACAGACCACCAAAGACTAATTAGGGAGATTACACAGAGAGAAAAAAGAATATAAGTTTAAGAAAATAAAAATTTTGTGACATTCAGTTGATTATGTGTTTTTTTTATGGCAGTAAGTAAAGAAAAATGAATGTTTTTGGTGCAGCCCTACCGTATACACTTCCCATAAGCACCCCCACCATAAGGATGATATATGATCATTCTTTTGTACTTTGGAAAGGATCTCTAGTCTATAATTTTATCACTTGGGAATCCTAATGCTTCTCTTACAAAGGTATCACAACCCTCAATGTAAGCGTGCCACATTTAACTAAAAATATATCTCTGATACGTGGTTAGGTTGGATATCTTGTTTTTCGTTTTTGGACAAGGTTTAGAGTATCAATGTAACCAAACACATTGCTATGTTCATAATTCGTAAAGGCACTCTGCTCATGAAATGGTATTGTTGTTAGCTCTTTAGCAAACTATCATAATTTTAGCGTTGGATTCTGTCAGGTAAGTCTTTATATTGAATAAAAAGGAAAGCTTTTCCATCATCCAAAACTAGTGTATTGAAAGTGACCATGAAAGGGTTTCTTGAAAATACCTCTATCGCTATCTGTAAAAGAAGAACTATAATATTGTGATGTACATAATGGAATTAATAATTGGTGTATTATGGTATATGTATTTATCTAAATAGAAGAAAACATTTTTCATAGATTTTAAATCTGATAATGTAGGTGTTATCTTACCAGATATACAGTATATTTAAAAAGTACCTTGTACTGGCGCTGCTATGAGTCACTGTGTGCTGTTCTAGTGTGCTGTATGCTTGTTGCTGTAGTTAGGGGTTGGGGTGGTATACTCTGTGTTTTTTGTTTTCATTGTGGTTTTCCATGTTATTTTCCTGCCATGCGGCTGTAATAAGGCCTTTCTGTTGTGCTGTTTTACATCCTGTCATGCTGGCGTGCCAGGTGTTTACTGCCAACCTAGTGCACCTCGTACTTCCTGTCATGCTGCTCTACCAGATGCTTGCTGTCTTGTTGGTTTGCCAGGTGTGTGCTGTCATGCTGGTTTGCCCTGTGCTTCCTGTCATTCTGTTACGCTTTCATGCTGGTGTACTTTGTGCTTCCTGTCATGTTGGTGTACAAGATACGTCCTATCATGGTGTGTGCTTACTGTCCTTCTTGTGTGTTAGGTGTTTCTGTCATGCTGGTCTAAATGGCCATCATGTTCTACTGGTACACCAGGTGCTTGCTGTTATGTTGGTATACCAAGTGCTTGCGTTCATGTTAGGGAGCTAGTTATTTACTGTATGATGACATTTCTCATATTTGCTGTAATTCTCATGTGCCTTGTCCTTGTTGTTGCTTATTATACAACCTATGTCCGGTGCACAATGTTTGTCTCTAAGTGTGTCTCTTAGGCTTTGAGCTTGGTGCTTGCTTTATTCATGGTGTGCTAGATGCTTCTTGATGTATTTGTGTGTCTGCTGCTTGCTTTCATGTGATAAGTCACACTTCTTGATGTGCCTGGGGTTTGTTGTATGCTGGACTCTGGTGTGCCTTGGCTTGCTTTGGCATCAGTTGAGTTCAATGTGGCGCAGGTATCACATCATTGCTATCATCCTGGTGTCTTGGAGGTGCTGCCCTGCTTCTTTGCATGCTGTTTGCTATCATGCGGATGTCTTCTCATACTGGATACTTATTGCGGTGTGTCTGGTACTTGCTGATATGATATTCTCCTGGGTACTTGCTCTCATGTAGGTGTTCTGGATGCCTTCTGTTGCACTGGTGTCTCTAATTTTCAATGCCAGTGTATGCTGTTGTGTCTGGCATATGCTGACATTTTCTGGTATCTGTATCGATTTGAAATATTTAATATTAATATTAATATTTAATTTACATAATTATAATATAAGAAAATTGTCTATAAATATAATACAGGAAAATATAAATGGGTGCGCTAAAGCTTGTTCAGTTTGTTTTCTCCATTGTATATCAAAATCATCTTTGTCGGATGAATAGTATAAGAATATGGAATATATGTATGGTGCCTTCACTGATATTGTGGTTACAGTGCAAGTGCATACCAAGGGAATGAGAGCATATTACATTAACTCTGAAACACCTCCTCAAGGATCTTACAAGTATATTTTCAAGGAATATTCAGAGTGGTATTTTAATGGTGATTTGTTGAGTACTTTGTCGAGAATGCAACATTTTAAATGTTTCTTAAGAGTTACAAACGTAAGGTCCTAGAGGATAGGTTATTGAGGGAGAGGATGAAGAAACATTCCTGTTTAGAAACAGAGGGCAAGCAGGGGCCTTTGTAAATGTGATGTTTAATAAATATGTGCAATGAATGCACTAGCAGACATAATAATAAGAAAAATTATTGCCAGATACATCTGTTCACAGACACATTTTCTAAGAGAGATCTTTCAATCGCCTTCTACAGACAAGTGAGATGTTCCATTTAGTCATAATACTGCTTAGTAAGTAGATGCCACAATATTTGAATACACAGTAGAAATTAAGATTGCTCATAAAATACCATGGTCAGGGCTGTATCTACCTATTTCGTGCCCATAGGCAGTGAAGTGGAGGAGCCCCTCCGAGTAAGTACGCAAGGTATGCACAGACCAATTTTTGTCTTTTTTTGTGACTGTGAGTTCCTTTTCCTGTTGTTTACTCTCTTATTTTAGGTGGTTACCCCAAAGTAGCCAGTCTAGGAACTGCAGCACTTTGTTTTTTTTAAGCCAGGAACCATTTTTTTTTTTTTTTTTTTTAAGTGGCGCCCCACATAGGGAAGCGCCCCTAGGTGGCCATAAAATAGTGAAATACATGGATTATACTATACGGATAATCAAACAACAATAATATTAAATAGTATAATAAATAGTTCTCTCATTCAAAATAGAAAATAAGAGGGAAATAAAAATACATGTTTCTTAGTAGTACTTGAAGGGTTAATACATGTTTTTTTTAAATAAAAAAAAATTGTAACAATAAATAATAGCATAGTCATAACCTTGATGGTTGATCTGGTATTTGACATGTGTAATAAATGAGTTCTCCATTAGGCACGGCTCTGCAAAGATCGCTCTAGTTATGTATTGTTGGGCAGTTTTTGATCCAAGATCGCGCTTGTTCCTGGAACTTGGCATTAAATTACTGATGCATATAGTAATTCAGTTTTGTGAAAAGAAATGGCTTTGGTTCAAGAAATTCTACCTTTGGGTCATCTAAGTGTATGTGTAAATCAATACAGTCGAAGTAAATAGAACTCAGGGAGGAAGCGCGAGCTATAAAGCACAGAGGAATTCAGAATTAGAATCTGCTTTAAATAAAATGAAATTACTGTTAATTACAAGCTAAAAACATTACCGTCATACCCATGTGTTCACTGGTCCAGAATTACTATGTACCACATATAGTCAATGAAATTGTGCAGAACTATGAATGTGAAAAAATAAAATGGAGATGTGAATGAAATGATGGATAGTTTACACTATGGTCAATTTACTGTCTAGTGTTTAAAATCCTAATTATAGATGTCTTATCCAATTTCATAAACCTAGTTTGGAAAAGGCAATTAGCAATATTACATTATATTGTCATTATTAAAAAATGTTCTGTCATTTGATATTATGAGCAGTTGTGATAATTGCATTAGGAAAATGACCATTTCATTAGATGACCTAAGTCTTCTTAATGTTCCTTCACACGTTCCTCATCTTGTATTGTTAAAGGACTATTGCAGTGTCTAAATACAGTGTGCTGCTTTGAAGGAATACACTGGAGACCAGGCAATACGTTTTTCAAAGTAAAATGTAATACAGCCTTTAAATATTTAACTTTTATCAGCAATTATAATTTATTGTGGAATCCCATTTCCTTTTTTGAGCTGCTTCTTTCAGTTTCTTTGTGTTTCCTTATAAACTAATAAGAGCTTCATTAATGCTATTGAAAGCACAAACATATTGAATTCCCACATCTCCATTGTAGTATATGAATGCTCCTCCTGCCAGCGGTGTGTCACTGCCTAGGCCCACAAGGCCCATGCCTAGGGCAACACATTTTCAGGAGGGGTAGTCTGCTAGAAGATGCAGCACAGTACATTGCAATATGTTTGTATATGTACAAAAATGTCTATATCTAGTGATGTTTCTGTCTGTGAAGGAAGCCCATGGCCGTACACATTAAAGAAGAGTGGGGGGTTCACCGGCTTGGAATTAGGAGAGCTACTATTAATAATAAGGGTTAATAAAATGGGTAAGTGTACTTAACACTTTCTAGTATGATATATATATATATATATATATATAAACACACATACATTTATTATTTGAGCTACAGAAAAAAAGAGAAGCTGCAAGTAGGGGTGTTGTTATTGTTTAATAGTTCAGTGGAGTACATCTCTCCATGACCATATGGACCACATCTTGTGTCCGGTTGTGCCCATCCATAAGGTTTTCGTGGCAAAAATACCAGTTGCAAAAATACCACGATTTGTCTATACCCAGTGATGGTTCAGTCTGTGAAGGAAGCCCACGGCAGTACGCATTAAAGAAGAGTGGGGGGTTCACCGGGCTTGGAATTAGGAGAGCTATTATTAATAATAAGGGTTAATACAATGGGTAAGTGTACTTAACACTTTCTAGTATGATATATATATATATATATATATATATATATTTCTTTATATAAACACACATACAATTATTATTTGAGTTACAGAAAAAAAAAGAAGCTCCAAATAGGGGTGTTGTTATTGTTTAATAGTTCAGTGGAGTACATCTCTCCGTGACCCCATGGACCACAGAACGCCAGGCAAAAACACCAGTTGCTTCTCTAGTTGACCACGATTTGTCTAACCTCTCTACTATGACCTGCCCATCATGAGTGACCCTACATGGTATAGCTCACATTGAGGTACACAAGCCCCTTCACCACGACAAGGTAACAATCCAATGTAGGGTTGGGTGGCACACCATTTTTTCATGGCCTAGAGCCATTCAGTTTTGAGTAAGATTAATTATAATAGGTAATAAAATAAAGGCTGTATAAGGCTGTATTAATTTTTCTTTCTAAAATATTTGTCCATGGAGAAATATTGTAAACAGGGGACTGTAGTGCTCCTTTAACCGCTAAAATCTTGCTATCTTAATTTCCTTGTTTCAAAATGCTGATAAATATATCTACACCAATAAGAACTAGCTCCAAGACCTCAGCATCCAACATCTGACACAACATGTTTTTTGCTCGTGAACAGACATCTCATACAGCTTGTGCCCTGTGCTTAAACGGTGACCCATCGGTTCCAGTACAAAATAGGTGTTACTGATGGAATATTTAATAGCAAGTGAACAAATAGTGCAATTTAAAAGTCATTACACAATACTAAAGAGCTGTGTATGTCAAGGCCCGAATAAGCATTGTTTGCCGTGCCGAGTCTAAAAACTCATAGCATGGCATTCATACACAAGGAGCCCTGACACTGTCGTTCAACCTGATTCACCTGCATTAAAAGCAGAGCTCTTACTGCCAATGCTTTTATTTTAATTAAAGTATATGTGCTGTTCTTCTTCCAGGCAGGGAAACTTCTGGGTTCTATTCTTCATGAAGAAATTACTTCATTGAATGATTTAGGGATTGGTTCTACTGAGTTAATAGCTACATTTTTTTACCTTCTTTAAGATGACAGTTTTTATGGTTTATACTTGAAGCAATACTGAATCAACATGTAAAAAATACTTATATAGTTCTTGTGTTTTTCACATGAATAAATTAAGCTTAATGCAAACGTTGGCCAGAATGTCAACCATCAAAAATATAACCTTTCTATCTTATGTGTCACTATTATTATAAGAGTTTACATTATTGAGAGTTATTGCTAAATTAAACGAAAATTGTAAAAGGTAATGCAATATGGCACAATCAGTAAACACACAGCTAAAATAATAAATAACTGTATTTATATTAAAATAGAGTAGTAATAGCAATTTATTTATATATAAGAAAATAAAGTAAAAAAAGAGGCTCTTTGGTACTGTATTTTTTTACAGTAAAATCTAAAGAATTCAATATACCTGTAAAATAAAGCACATTTTTTAAGTATTGAAAACCAATCACAAAGGTGCTCAACAAGTAGGGTTAGCCGAAATGCTTCCTCCGCCCATGAAAATTCTCTTTTACAATCAAAATTCCATGCAGACTTCTCAGCCAATCACAGATCAAATCCCAGGATGTTTTTTTGTTTCTACATAGTGTCTTGTACTCTCCCTTAGTCTAAAGGAGAACTGGCAGAGAAAGGAGCAACACCCAGACCAGGATTCCTTATTTAGCAGCTTTAGAAAAAGTTTACATGTTAATTGTATTATGTATTTTAACATAAAAATACCTCATGTTCATTTCTGAAACATATGGCAATCAGCATTTTTCAAATACATTAATTCATAGAGCAGAAAGTGTAGTGAAACTCTGAGTGCTCAATCATTTGCAATTCATATAGTTGTACAAATGGTTAAAAATAAAATCAGGATTGCCAATATGCCACAGTTATAGATTTTTTTTTTCCTGTGGATTATTGTATTTTCAATTTATTTAATCCTTATTCCCGTTATCCAGTGGGTTTATCTGTTTGAAATGCAAGCTCAGCTTTTTAAGAATATGGATTCAGAGACAGTTCAAAATGGACAGGGGTTATCTATATAAATGTATCATACTATGTAGAACGATTGAACATCTGTGTATGAACATGTGGTTTATTTGATAAATTCTCAGAGGAAGAATTTATTTTTTATGCATAACAGAGAAATATTACCAGTTACTAGCAACATAAACTATCTGTGAGATTTCAGTATGTAAAATGTAGCATTATAATAAGTTTGGAGTAGTAGCCTTTAAACTTTCACATTGTTTGTAATCTTTTAAAATTATTACTGTTATTTTTAATCATGGTTAACATTTTCCTTAATGCTACATATAAAAGTTACAGGAGGTTAAAAGTTGTAGTATAAATACAAGTCACATGACAATAATAAATAAACAGTAGATGGTGATGATGACTGGTAGACATGGGCGTAGAAGCCTAAAAAATTCTGGGGGGAGAGGACAGGCCAACCAACAAGTATAAAGAAAACATAGAATAGTGCCGCACTAAACAACATGAACAAAATATGTTAGAATATCAAAGGAATGATACTTATCCACCAGCAATGGAAGCAGTGATCTGAGGCAATACAGAATTGCCATAAATTCTAATGGTATCAGTCTAAGAATATTAGTTATTTTTAATTACAATGTTGTGAGCAAATACTCTTTCTGCTGCTTCTTGTCAGGTAGCCTTCTGAGTCCTGGCTGCCCATTGCATCCTCCCAGGGTTGTTAAAAAGGGGAGTCAAAAGCTTTCCTGGGAGAAAAATACTGTTTCTTAGCATTAGTGGCAAACTCCAGTACTGTATGATTGCATTTAATTTAAGTATTTTGTGTGTTCCAGACTCATATAATTGGGGTGATGGGGGGGGGGGGGGGAGTTGCCCCCACCCCCCAGTTCCTACGCCCATGCTAATAAATCAATTTAGTGGGGTATATATACCTAGAGTGAAGTGTTGGAGATGACTGGAGATGTTGCCATTATTTAGCCCACCATTGTGTTTATATTCTAAGGTTCTTTAATGATTAATTTTGATACTCGTATCAGGTATGTAAATATGAGATATATGTACTATTCGTTAAATACTCTTTGGGCTTGGTTTACTAAGATTCTCAGAGACTACAAATGCATTCTTTGAGGTTGATATGACTGTTTTCTATGTGAAAGTTAATAACAGCCTCATAGGACCAATTTGTAGCCTTTGGTATTTTTGTTACATGATACTGTTATACTGTTTTAGTCTATGATCATGTTCATCAAAGGGTTTCTAAGTGATTTGTTAATCAGCCCCATGCAACAATTAATTATGAAGTGATTTCAAATCAAACAGTTTGTTCTGGCAGTAGATGTTTGAAACACCTTCAGGAAAAAAGTACAACAAAACCAAAGCCAAGTAAAGTGGGCCCATCGCTCCAGAAGATTACGAAGCAATGTTCTAACGATACATATTTCAAATTAGTGCTCCAATTTCATGAGTTTCATGTTAATAAGTTGGTGCAGCATTGCATGTAGGACCGTATCTGCATTTGGCTGCAGTGCATTTGCTTAAAGTACAAAGTAGTACATTAAATGTGACACAATGTGAAGGATAAGACAAACACACAAATGTAATTGGTGCGCTGTTTTACCATTATTACTCTGCTAGTGCATGCCTGTACACTGAAGTTAAAAATGTATAAGTTAAATTCTCATATGCAATAGAACCTCTATATTCATCAGCCCCTGTATTTGTCAAATACAATATTAGTCCCATTGTGTAGGTAATTTTTTTTCTTATATTCATCCAAAAATCCAATATTAGTCACAAAATAAAAAAAATAAAAACACAGACATTGGACAAGGTTTTTTGCTAGATTGAGTGCTAGTGAATTGTCGGGAAAGGGACCAAAAAGATATTGATCACCAGAATTGGAGCTACCTGATGTTTCAATGGATGGTGACTCCTCTTCTAATCAATCATTCCTTTGCTCATCTGGTTAAATTTTTATTTATTTATGTATCAGATTCAGGGATGGGAACTTATTATTCCAATCTTGGATAATGGCTATGGAAAAAAAACTGATTCTACATTCATCCGATTCAATATCCGTCCATCCCTCAGGAACGGGTTAATGATGAAGATAAAGGTTCCACTGTGTATACATCTTGCACTGTTCCCTTTTAGTTTAACCTCTGTAGATGGAAGCTCTTTTGGGCATTCTTCTTATCAACTTTTTTGCATGTCCACTACAAAATGAAGTTAAATTAAATTAGATTTAAAAAATAAGTCAACCATTAATTGTATTACCAATTAATTAAGTTGGATGCAGTTTTCCATTCTTCCCCTATCAGTCAGTATGTTTCTTGCCAGGTAGATTGGGACCTTGGAGACATAGTAGCTCATTATGTCTGAGTGAATTCCTATTTGCACTTTTAAAATATAGATAAATATCTATATTTAATAAGTGCAAATAAGAATTTGTCAAATCTGTCCTTCAAGCAGGAAGGATCATTGGAGCTAAGGCATGACAGATAGAGCATATCTTTCTAAAACAAGAATAAACTTTACCAACACTACTTGTAGTTGCATGTAATAAATGGTAGATTAAATGTTTTTATTTATTTTTATTAAATCTCTATAATGCATTTAAATGTAAAACCTGTGTGTTTGCAGTTTAAAATAAACAAAGATCAATATTTGTCACACTTTTTAAATTGTCAGTGTTCCCCCTAAGCAAAACTGCTTTTCTTCACCTCTTTGTGCCTTATCAGGTGGCGTGCCAGCTCTGCATTGTGGCTGGGCCGTTATGGAGTTTAGAAGCACAAAACGCTATGTTGTCATTGGATCCATCCCATGATGTCATTGATGCTGAAGGGGACATGGTCAATGACTACACGCATTATCATACCCCAACCTGAGCATGCTCAGTCTAAAGCAGAACATAGACTGGTTAGATTTATATTGGGCCCAAACCACAGATAGAGCTGGCCACACTCCTGATAGTCCCAGTCAGGTAGAAAAAAAGTGGTTCTGCTTGAGGAGAAAACTGACAATTTCAAGAGTAAGAAAAAAATCTATTAAAAAAACCCTTAACTTTTATTTATTTTAAACTGCATACTTTTTAATAGTCTATACCCAATTAGCCAACATATGGTATTTACTTTTAAATATTATTTAGTTATAGTTCTTTAAAATAGAGCACTGAAAATACAGGACAGTCTCCCTTTAAGCCATAATTTCCATTTTGGGTAACATAATGTACTATGCTATGCCCTTTTTGCAAAATGTGTTTGCATTTTAAATAAAAGATACTTATAAATATAATGATTGGCAACAATACACAAACTCTTTGTAATCAGGGCACAGCAGACATAAATACCTAATCTATATCTATTTTAACTGATTGCTGGTAATCTCATTGGATAATCCTCTAGGCACCTACCTATACACCTATTGCTCCTGCCTTTACATTATATATATATATATATATATATATATATATATATATATATATATATATATATATATGCAGTGTATTAATAATTCTTCATCAGGGGAATATCTCTGATATGCAACAGTCCATGGTTAAAGGCTCCCAATTAGCTTGCACATTTTTATATCCTATCCTGTGGGATACCAATTAGGTTTCTTGCAAAAGATGTATTTAAAAGAAATTGACATAAAACACAGTATACAGCTAAACTCATGGGTATGGTGTTTGCTGTCACTCTAAAAATAATTACTGCGGAATAAAGATGTCTCAGAGGCATGTTAATAGTTGGAATTATAAGCAATACTGTAATTCAAGTACACTAAATACATCAAACCTATAAACTAGTGGGTTGAGATCCTCAAAGGATCTTTAGTGTCACATTTGACAATGCCCACTGTATTCTATGGGGCATATTAATCAAAGTTGGGAATATTATACTTCTGAGGCATGAGCTCCATATAAGTACATTTGTCTAATGTTGTTAGTTATTGCATTTTTGACAAACATATAATGGCCTGTGAATTATATTTTACACATATGAAAGTATATGGTCAGTGAATTAACCTAATGCTCTTCCTTATCTGCCTTAAGTTGTGTGTGCTCAGTCGTTTAGTCATGTCAGACTGTGACCTTATGGACTGTAGCATGCCAGGCATGTCTCTTGGTTGTGGTTATACATAAGGTTTTTGTGGCAAAGATACTGGAGTGGGTTGCCTGTTACATTCCAGTGGACCACAATTTGCTTGAACTCTCTGCTATGACCTGCCCACAGGGCCGGTTTAAGACCTTTATAGGCCCTAAGCACTTAAACGATTTTGGTGCCCCCATATATATCTAATTCAAAATATAAATAATAATAAATTGTTACAATGTGTATCATTAACCTTCATTATTACTATTTTATTATTATTATTATTATTGTATATATATATATATGTATGTAATTGTTTAATTTATTGTGGGAGCCCCTTTTTTGGAGACTGCTTTAGCTGCACCATTTGTAGTTTTGCACGATTTGCAGTTCATGGTAAATCTGACAATGGGAAACTGCTCGGTGCCACCTTCCCTTGGTTCCCTAATCACATGCTTACTTTGCTTAATGGTTAATCCAGCCCTGTCTACCCATCTTGGGTAACCCTACATGGTATAGTTTACAGCTTTACTGAGATACACAAGCCCCTTCACCCCGACAATGTAGTGATCCAGAAGGGAGTGTTAAGTTACCTGATGGAAAATAAGGAAGAACATTAGATTAATATACCAAATTAACTAATTAAATATATAATTCCACTCACTAAGAACAATTACCTTTTAATTTCTGAGACAATTCTATAATCTAGTAATAGAAATGATGATAGTATATCTATTTTGTTCAGTGTTGTTTTTTCATTATTAGTCTATTTGTTATCATTATGTCTGTATGTTATGTGCATGAAATATAAGTTGACACACATGAATATAATCATTGGATTCATAAAAGAGGTGTGTGGGATATTTTCTGGTTCTCTTGCTCAGTTGCATCTCCCACGTTGGATGTAGCTTATTGTGCCCTCAGGAAGGTAATTTTCCACTATCTGTTTATTCTCTTACCGTGGAAAATGCGGCATAGGTTGACGATTTCTGCACAGTGGTTGCAATATAAAGAAGTAATCACAAACAGATAAAACATCTTCACTGCATAGTGGCTGTTCTTTTATAACGTAAAGGTCTATGATTATATTAGGTAGAATAATATAAGAGTGTATACTAAATTAATTTGAAATAGCAGTAGTGGGAAATAGAAAAGTCCAAGGCAGATCAGGGTATTTAGCCACCTTGTTTGTATATAGATTGGAAGTAATACACATCACCTGGATATTGATGGAATGATACAATTCCCTGTTCTTGTACACAGTTTCATCCCCCTGGGCTAGCACTAGCCCTATGTTAGTGCAATCAAGGGCACCCAGGACACAGAGACGCTGAGATATCTGGCAAAACCTTTACTTTGTATCAGTAATAGATTGGTGTTTCTCAGGAAATTGAATGTATGACTTTAACCTACATAGCAATGTCTTCAATACCTGATTCAGAACTTGGCACAGAGCTCTGTGCAGAGATGATTCTGAAGCACAAAAATAAGGTACCAGCTATTCTAATATTGATTTCTCATCTTAGATCAGCCTGAAAAACATCTAACATTTTCAGCATAATATGATATATGAGATGGCTCCTATGAGTACTTCATTATCAGATATTCCAAGCAATTCACTCGAGCCCTATAAATTATTCCCTTCACCTTGCTCACCTGTCTAACAAAAGACAAAACAAAATATATATTTTTCATCAACACATAACCTAAGATTCACAGGTCTAATACAGACGAATGACAGGCACATAATACATATAGGCATATACATTTATTTACTTTACTTATTTTAAATATTTGTGATAATGCAAGAATCATATAGTCGACAAAATGTGGCAATATAAAAAAATGTTTTGTCATTAAAAAATATACATTAAAGACATATAGTAGTTTCCTGGATTATGAATGCATCTGATAGAAGAGAATAGGTAGCGTATGCACACATTTTTTGCCTGACAAGTTTTCTGGAAGTTGGTTTTGTGAATGCCCCCTAAAAATACAAGTTAAATTAACATAAAATGTATAATTCACTGTAGCCAATCAGAGGCAGCTATAAGATTGTAGCAGTAGGGAAAATGACTCCCTGCAGCAAAGCATCATGGAATTTCTAGTCTGTTTTGCCTCTCTCTTCTCCCTCGAATGATGCATCAACTCTGGATCTCTGCACTGTGCTGCTTCTTGCTGGAAGATTAGTAAAGGGTTAAAACATGTACTTGAACACAGATAGGTGCTTGGGTGGAGTAAATATGAGGGGACTTTTTGATGGAGTGTGAGGTCGACATATGGGCAATACAGTCAGAAGCACTTGATCTTGTTTCAAGATGTACTTGGTAGAGTAGGATTTATCTCAGCACAAGAGTGCATGGAACAGATGTTTCTGATGACTTTTTAGGTTAAGATTTTGAATTGTATCCATGAGGACACAAGGAGCCAGTATAGGATGACTCAGCTTGATGATATGTAGTTTGTCCAAATACCTCAAGATTGAATAGTAGGCGTACAATATAAAAATGCAATTAAAATTGGATATGTAATATTCCGGCAAACAGAAGAGGTTAACACAGTAGGAGTGCCTTAATACTTCTCCAATCTCAGGGGAGGGTGGTAGGTTCCTAGAAGCAGCACTTTGAGATGTGTTATTGATCTATTGAAAACACATTTCTTTAATCCCCATGTTTAAAGGATAGAGCTAAGGCACCACTGTTAAAATAGACCCTTTTAAAGAAAATAAGTAATATATTTTAATTGAAACAATACAACCTCAAATATATTACTTTTTCTAATTAATTATGTTGCTGTGGAATCTATCATTTTAGATAACAGTGAACCACTTCTTAAGTGTGGAGGAGACCTAAAACATCATGTAGAAAAATATGACCACAGTGGTCCGTTAAAATGTGGTCTGTAAGATCTTTGAGGGCTGGAGTTGAGGAAAACTACATAAGTAAAGTGCTACATAAGTAAAGGAGCAAATGGCCATAAACTCAAGTATTAGTCACAGGGTTCAATGTTCCTAGTGACTGAAGTGTTGAAGGTGTCATCGATAATACCACAGTCCATTTTCTTAAGGATCCTAATTACAATAAATACCTGTATACTGAAGCAGCAATTGCAGATTTAGCATCTATTGCACTTCAAATGCTGTCCATGTAGCTAGGAATAAGTATCTTAGCATCTCATGTCTTAGAGATCCTCCACATTGCTCTGTTGTCCTTTGTCATACCTAAGCGCTGACTAGTGATGTCGCGAACATCACATTTTCGATTCGCAAACAGCGGACGCGAACTTCCATCAAATGTTCGCGAACGGGCGAACCCGGTGAACCGCCATAGACTTCAATGGGCAGGCGAATTTCAAAACCCACAGGGACTCTTTCTGGCCACAATAGTGATGGGAAAGTTGTTTCAAGGGGACTAACACCTGGACTGTGGCATGCCGGAGGGGGGTCCATCGCAAAACTCCCACGGAAAATTACATAGTTGATGCAGAGTCTGGTTTTAAGCCATAAAGGGCATAAATCACCTAACATTCCTAAATTGTTTGGAATAACATGCTTTAAAACATCAGGTATGATGTTGTATCGATCAGGTAGTGTAAGGGTTACGCCCGCTTTATAGTAACAGACCAATCTCCCAGTTTAATGCACCACAAACAACCGCAAACAGTCCCTTTGCACAACTGCAAACTCCCCATTTGAACATGGTTGGATACCAAGCTAGCCATGTCCCGTTCCTTGTCCTCACTGATGTCATTGAAGGTCTCTTCCTCCACCCAGCCACCAAGGGTCCCCAAAAGGTGACAACAAGCCCCCTGGGATGCCGGCTGTGTTTGGTCTTCCACCTCCTCAAAGCCACCTTCCTCCTCTGACTCCTCTTCTTCAGACTCCTCTCTCTGCGTTGCCTCTGTCTGCGTTATTATAAGGTGTGTACTGTTAAGTAGTACTATTCCTATCGGTTTAATCCCTGTTACGTCCACTATTAGGGGACGTGTATATGGCATTGATTTTTGGAACAGGGAGATGGAAAAAGATGCTTGGTCGGACCTCCTACTTCAAATTTGGGGCACTGCGCGTGCAATCTAAGGTGCCACCAGATATGAGTGTCACTGTGCACTGGCAAAAGTTGGCAGAGTAGGAGCTGTAGGCCTCACACACACGCCTGTTGGCAGGCAACTGACATTCAATCGATTACAGTCAAAAAAGTGTTGTTTTATGTCACTGTACACTACGGTTGCACCAGATATGACGTATCACTGTGCACTGGCAAATGTTGGCAGAGTAGATGCAATAGGCTTCACACACACGCCTGTAGGCAGGCAATTGCTATTCAATCTATTACAGTCAAAAAAGTGTTGTTTTATTTCACTGAGCACAATATAAGCTGTGAGCCTGACATAGGCAGGCAACTGAAATTAGATTAAAGGAAAAAAGGGTTGTTTTTTTTCAATGTATGGTACACCAACTATGACTGGTGAAACAGAGCAGAATATTAGCCTGTCCTTCAGATGGAAGGCTCTGGAAGGGAGTGTATGCTGCTGATTGGCTGGAATGTGTCTGCTGACTGTGAGGTGCAGGGTCAAAGTTTCCTCAATGATAAAGTATAGGGGGCGAACCGAAAAGCGTATGTGTTCGCTGTCCGCTGCGAACGCGAACATGCCAAAATCGCTGCGAATAGTCCGCGGCCGAACTGTTCGCGACATCTCTAGCGCTGACATCTCCAAGACTTAGACAACATTTTACTGTTTTTATATATATATGGCCCAATATACAGTACATAATATATATTAACAATATTCATTGGACAAACTATTTAAGTATATATTCATATACTTAATATATGTAAGATTATTTGACAGTTTATTTGGTAAAAACACAATATTGACTGTATTTAAAAAAAAAAAAAAAACGATCAGAAATGAAAAATCTGCAAAAGGAGAAAACAATATGTAGAATAGATAGATTGTATGATCGATTAATAATCAGGCCAATTTTCTTGCATTTAATTGGAAATAATAGTTATAGATAATATTAATATATGTTAAAGTTTCATTTTGTGTTATTGTTTTGTTTTTCTTCAATAAATATATGTTTATTATAGTGTTATATTCTGCATATTTTCTTTTAATGGTGAGACAAAAAGATGATCAGGCAGCGGCAGTTTATAAATAAATAAATACCAATGCCCTTTATTGTTGCTTTGTCAAGGTGAAAAAACAACACCATAAGTTACAGAAGGCAAATTAGTTGCATAAATATTGTATGCATTTGGATGTTACAGTTGGCTGGGTCTCAGCCTATTATATTGTGCATTAATTGTTTTGAATAATAGAAAATGCCGTAGACATTCATGAAAGCAAATGGTTGGTGGATCTAATGGATTTTCTAAGGCAGTGTGGTAAAAACAATTAAAATATCTGCTTTGTAAACTAAATGCAGTGTTTTACCATTTTGTATAAGCATCTCTCAGATAGATATATAGATACATAGGCTGCCCTTACTCTTGGACATTCTTGTATTTGTCTTCTCCAGATACTCAGTGTATTCTCAAACCTGAAAAAATAGAAATGTTCATGTTACTTTTGAGTTTTCCATATTTGAAATTTAGAGCTTGGCCTCTTTTAGTGTTATTATATTGAAACATGATGCAGAATCCTATTCGCGTAAGATCTCTTCTTTATCCTTTATCCCAACTGTCCCTCTTTTGAAGGGAGATCTCCCATCCCTCTCAGCATCACAGTTATGACTTTTTGAAGGAAACATTTAAGGGCAAAATTTGTTTTCCAATTCTGACTATTTCCTTCTTTTCTATGGTTTCTCCAGTTGTTATTTTCTCAAAGCCTAGGAGAACAATAGGAACGATAGAGTGTCAGTTCTACATATTATATACGTATGGAACATTGTACATATATTAACTATGTGCATCTCTAAGATGCAGTGTACACATCTTACAGAGTGGTGGTAACACTACTTAATCATGCAGAATTTCTCCAGAGTATGAATGTCATTTGAAATGTTGGACGGTATGGTTTAAAGCATATTAATTCTTTAAAGGGCAAGTTCCACCTACACCAGCGGTTCTCAACCTGTGGATCGCTCCCTCTTTGGGGATTGAATGACGATTTGACAGGGGTCGCCTAAAACCATCAGAAATTAGTTTTTTTGTCTATTCTAATCTGTAAAACTTGTAATTGTACAATTTTTTCCACTAGTAGTTAGTACTTTCTTACTAGAATTGTCATTTGATAGATGTTGGCAGACAATTTAATCATAATGATTACAAGCGTTTCCATTCTGGTAACTTTACTAGTGTTAACTTTTACAATATATATTATATTGTTTTTGTGATTAATTACTATGCTTTAATTATGTTAAATTTGTAAGAATGAAAATACATCCTGCTTATCAGATATTTATATTTCGGTTCCTAACAGTAGCAAAATGACAGCGATGAAGGAGCAACGAAAATAATTTTACTGTTAGGTTTCACCACAACTTGGGAAATCTTATCAAAGGGTCGCGGCACTAGAAAGGTTGAGAACCGCTGAGCTAAACGTAGGTTTCTTTTATATTAAAGAGCAATCTTGGAGAAGATAACTACCTATGCAAACGCTATGAACCCGGCCTAGTTTGCCAATTACTCCTCCAAGCTGGGTTGATTGGGTTAAAAGTGCAAGAGCCAGTTCAGGGGATAATCAAACTGCAGCTGGGTCCTAAGCTGTGTTATATTCATGTTCTGCGTTCTTCCACAACTAATATACCACCTAATCACCTAATATACAGAAGACATAGCAATAAAAGCCAGGTGCCTGTAATTACTACCATATTTAAACTTCTGTAAATGAACTCTTTCATATAAGAACAACTTGTGAAACTTCCCCTTTAATTATTTTCAAGTAAATGTTTCAGTGAAGTCCAATGGACCAAAATATGTTCATTTTTTCCTGATGACCACTTTTAAAGTGATAAATATCATGGCGGACCAACTGGAAACAGCCAAGGGTCATAGTAAATCATATTTAAATACAATACTGGATTACATCATACCGTATGTACATATAAACAATTAAATCTATTATCTAGGCCATTCTTTATAACTATTTGCATTTTTTATCAATTTCCATAAAGTGTTATTGTACAGTCTTTCACAATACTCAAATATTTTAACATCTCTCGACTTTGTGCATTGAATCTATTTTGTACAGATTGAAAGGCTTTGCAGTTAGTTAGCAGCTATACAATGTGTGACTTGACAGGAAAGGTGTTTAAATTACTGTATAAGAACAATGCTCTATTAACCAAAAACATTATCCACAGGATGGTGAATTGCCTACTGTAAATAGTTATTACGTGTGAAAAGACTTGTATGTGGCTTTTATATAGGCTGCCATTTCCTTTTATATTTTTATTTTTTGTGACTTTGAGTAATTATTGAATAATGTCAGTTTTCGTAGTCTTTTATAAGGTACTGTATATGTTGTCACTGAAGGAGCATGAATAATATATGAATAATAACTCTGCAGTAATAACCTATATTAGTGCAATGATGCACTGTCTCATTCAGCCCCACAATGGGCTTGCCCATGGGCCATAACTGTACTCCTGTTGTATGGTACTTATTAATTATAAATAAAGCCTTTCACAATGCGCAGATATTACTAAAACACTTCAAGGAAGAAGGTTTCTTGACAAGTATGAAATAATATTACAATATTGCTGTTAGTTTACATTGTTTGTCTAGTTATTGTTTCTCATTTTACAAAAGAGGTTGGCACCCGACAAAAATGTTAATAAAAATTTGTGTTTCTACTACAACTTACAATAACTTCTATTATTATTTTCCAAGTTTCTGTTTTCCGTCAATTATTAATACTACGTTGACACATTTTAGACTTCCTTTAATTCCATTAGCAAGAACAAAACTTAGTAGGACTCATTGAACTTGTGAACTCTGTAGGATAACTTCTTAATATCCAGAGAAGGTTGGCCAACCCGTCATAAAACTCAGACGCTCTGCCATTACTCTTCACCTTTTCATTCTTTCAAAGTCGTTATGACTCTCGCTACCACTACTCTTGCTGTCAAGCTTTGCACCAACTTGCCTTTTTTCACACTACATTAGGTCTTTCCTAATTGATTTTGCCATTGGTAGTTACTCTGGCAAGGTCGTTCTGCTGCTGTCACAATTTTTTTTTTTAAGAACCACTGTAGTTCAAGAAAAAGGCACTTCTTGTGATGTTTGTAAAAAAGTAACAACTTTAGCAGCCATGTTAGCCATGGATATAAAAACATTTCTAGAGAAAAATGTTTTTGAAGATTCTTCAGGAATCCATTTTCAGTTTTTTTACATCTGTTGCCGAGAGCTGGATCATGGATCATATATATACCGGTATATATATATATGCTAATGATATACAGATAACCTGAGCAAAAACTTTTGCATAGACATATTGTATATGGAGCTACCGGTTCTTATCTGCCATCATGGAGGAAGTAGTGGGGAATGAGGGATAATTGGATAAGACTGAAACTGACACCACACCCCCCCCTCACAAGAAGTAGGAAATGTATACATTCAGGACGTTAATTAAATCAGTACCTGCAATAACTAAAGTAATGGAAACTTCCCTCTCACACGTACACTTCCACCAAAGGATCCAGCATAATTTTTTTCTTATTAAAAAAGCTTTTTATGTCTTTTGTCTGATGAATTAATTTCTCAGACAGAATCAACGTTTTTAAATGTTTATAATTGTTTTCAATGTGCAGTGGTCTTTTAATTATGTACGTGTTTTGGGGGTATATCAACAATACTACTACATTTAATAAAAAATGTAATCAATCACTCTCTCTCTCTCTCTCTCTCTCTCTCTCTATATATATATATATATATATACATATATATATATATATATATATATATATATATATATACCTGAGCAAAAACTTTTGCATAGACATATTGTATATGGGGCTACCGGTTCTTATCTGCAATAGTTATCTATCTATCTATATATCTATCTATCTCTTTCTCTATCTATCTATCTATCTATCTATCTTTCTATCTACCTATCTATCTCTTTCTCTATCTATCTATCTATCTATCTATCTATCTATCTATCTATCTATCTATCTATCTATCTATCTATCTATCTCTTTCTCTATCTATCTATCTATCTATCTATCTATCTATCTATCTATCTATCTATCTATCTATCTATCTCTTTCTCTATCTATCTATCTATCTATCTATCTATTTATCTATCTATCTCTTTCTCTATCTATCTATCTATCTATCTATCTATCTATCTATCTCTTTCTCTATCTATCTATCTATCTATCTATCTATCTATCTATCTATCTATCTCTTTCTCTATCTATATATCTATCTATCTATCTCTTTCTCTATCTATCTATATATCTATCCCCTATTTATCTTTCTCTATCTATCTATCTATCTATCTATCTTTATATATCAGGATATCATTCTATTTTTGTCTCACTACTCCTATCTCACTATTTATTTACAGTATCTATAAACAAACCTAACTATAAAACTATCTTTATCTCTAAGGTTATCTAAACAGCCACTTCCATATATCACACCTGTATAAAATATTTTTCTCATAGCCTGTGGATATAAAACTAGCAGTGGGTAGTGAACCCAAACCTCAACCTTCAGGTGACTAAAACATATTTATTGTATAAACCTCAGCAGGCTTCGATTTTATACATCATTCATTTCAGGTATCACTGACTTCTTTTGATTGTCATAAATAATAATAAAAAAAACAATAAAATGCGTTACTACTAGAGCCATACTAGTACCCAAAGTAAACCTATCCTTTAAGTGAACGCTGACAATATATAGCTAGAGTAGTGAAAAACATTGGCATACCTGAAAATATACTATTTTTTGGTACAGCTGCATATTAGTAAATCTTTAAAATGTGTTAAAAATGCTATTTATTTTTCAAAAGTGTTATTAGTTATTAATATTTATTTCTTAAGCTTGCAGTAAAGGGTTAATGGGACAGGATCGTGTATGTTTTTACATCATTTATTGTTTCATCAAATATTTCAGGTGGCTGAGATTTGGGGGGGAGAGGGGTTTACTAAGCACATTCTCACCTGAAATGAGGTGAGAAGAGCTGAGATAATGTGAGAAGAGATGAGATAATGTGAGAAGAGATGAGATAATGTGAGAAGAGCTGAGATAATGTGAGAAGGGCTGAGATAATGTGAGAAGGGCTGAGATAATGTGAGAAGAGATGAGATAATGTGAGAAGAGCTGAGATAATGTGAGAAGGGCTGAGATAATGTGAGAAGGGCTGAGATAATGTGAGAAGAGCTGAGATAATGTGAGAAGAGCTGAGATAATGTGTTAGAAGGGCTGAGATAATGTGAGAAGGGCTGAGATAATGTGAGAAGAGCTGAGATAATGTGAGAAGGGCTGAGATAACGAGAGAAGAGCTGAGATAACGTGAGAAGAGCTGAGATAATGTGAGAAGAGCTGAGATAATGTGAGAAGAGCTGAGATAATGTGAGAAGAGCTGAGATAATGTGAGAAGGGCTGAGATAACGTGAGAAGAGCTGAGATAACGTGAGAAGGGCTGAGATAATGTGAGAAGAGCTGAGATAATGTGAGAAGAGCTGAGATAATGTGAGAAGGGCTGAGATAATGTGAGAAGAGCTGAGATAATGTGAGAAGGGCAGAGATAATGTGAGAAGGGCAGAGATAATGTGAGAAGGGCTGAGATAATGTGAGAAGAGCTGAGATAATGTGAGAAGAGCTAAGTTAATGTGAGAAGAGCTGAGATAATGTGAGAAGGGCTGAGATAATGTGAGAAGAGCTGAGATAATGTGAGAAGAGCTGAGATAATGTGAGAAGAGCTGAGATAATGTGAGAAGGGCTGAGATAATGTGAGAAGAGCTGAGATAATGTGAGAAGAGCTGAGATAATGTGAGAAGAGCTGAGATAATGTGAGAAGAGCTGAGATAATGTGAGATAATGTGAGAAGAGCTGAGATAATGGGAGAAGAGCTGAGATAATGTGAGAAGGGCTGAGATAATGTGAGAAGGGCTGAGATAATGTGAGAGGGGCTGAGATAATGTGGGAAGAGCTGAGATAATGTGGGAAGAGCTGAGATAATGTGGGAAGAGCTGAGATAATGTGGGAAGAGCTGAGATAATGTGAGAAGGGCTGAGATAATGTGAGAAGGGCTGAGATAATGGGAGAAGAGCTGAGATAATGTGAGAAGAGCTGAGATAACGTGAGAAGAGCTGAGATAATGTGAGAAGGGCTGAGATAATGTGAGAAGGGCTGAGATAATGTGAGAAGAGCTGAGATAATGTGAGAAGGGCTGAGATAACGTGAGAAGAGCTGAGATAATGTGAGAAGAGCTTAGATAATGTGAGAAGAGCTGAGATAATGTGAGAAGGGCTGAGATAATGTGAGAAGGGCTGAGGTAATGTGAGAAGAGCTGAGATAATGTGAGACGAGCTGAGATAACGTGAGAAGAGCTGAGATAATGTGAGAAGGGCTGAGATAACGTGAGAAGGGCTGAGATAATGTGAGAAGGGCTGAGATAACGTGAGAAGAGCTGAGATAATGTGAGAAGGGCTGAGATAATGTGAGAAGAGCTGAGATAATGTGAGAAGGGCTGAGATAATGTGAGAAGAGCTGAGATAATGTGAGAAGGGCTGAGATAATGTGAGAAGGGCTGAGATAATGTGAGAAGGGCTGAGATAACGTGAGAAGGGCTGAGATAATGTGAGAAGGGCTGAGATAACGTGAGAAGAGCTGAGATAATGTGAGAAGAGCTGAGATAATGTGAGAAGGGCTGAGATAATGTGAGAAGGGATGAGATAATGTGAGAAGAGCTGAGATAATGTGAGAAGGGCTGAGATAATGTGAGAAGAGCTGAGATAATGTGAGAAGAGCTGAGATAATGTGAGAAGAGCTGAGATAATGTGAGAAGGGCTGAGATAATGTGAGAAGAGCTGAGATAATGTGAGAAGGGCTGAGATAATGTGAGAAGAGCTGAGATAATGTGAGAAGAGCTGAGATAATGTGAGAAGGGCTGAGATAATGTGAGAAGAGCTGAGATAATGTGAGAAGGGCTGAGATAATGGGAGAAGAGCTGAGATAATGTGAGAAGAGCTGAGATAATGTGAGAAGGGCTGAGATAATGTGAGAAGGGCTGAGATAATGTGAGAAGAGCTGAGATAATGTGAGATAATGTGAGAAGAGCTGAGATAATGTGCGAAGAGCTGAGATAATGTGAGAAGGGCTGAGATAATGTGAGAAGAGCTGAGATAATGTGAGAAGAGCTGAGATAACGTGAGAAGAGCTGAGATAATGTGAGAAGGGCTGAGATAATGTGAGAAGGGCTGAGATAATGTGAGAAGAGCTGAGATAATGTGAGAAGAGCTGAGATAATGTGAGAAGGGCTGAGATAATGTGAGAAGAGCTGAGATAATGTGAGAAGAGCTGAGATAATGTGAGAAGAGCTGAGATAATGTGAGAAGGGCTGAGATAATGTGAGAAGGGCTGAGATAATGTGAGAAGGGCTGAGATAATGTGAGAAAAGCTGAGATAATGGGAGAAGGGCTGAGATAATGTGAGAAGAGCTGAGATAATGTGAGAAGAGCTGAGATAATGTGAGAAGAGCTGAGATAATGTGAGAAGAGCTGAGATAATGTGAGAAGGGCTGAGATAATGTGAGAAGGGCTGAGATAATGTGAGAAGGGCTGAGATAATGTGAGAAAAGCTGAGATAATGGGAGAAGGGCTGAGATAATGTGAGAAAAGCTGAGATAATGGGAGAAGGGCAGTTTTTCACCATAGGAAATAGTACATAGTAAATCAGAAATGATCAAATAATAATTAGTAAATCAGGAGATAACTTGAGATGCTTTCTAACCCAAGGTGAGAAGGGCTGTGATCAAATGTTTCCCTATAGGAAATTGTTGTTGTTTAGCCATTCAGTCGTGTCCAACTCTCCGTGACCCTAAGGACTGCAGCACTCCAAGCACATCTTGTGTCTGCTTGTGCTCATCCATAAGGTTTTCATGGTAAAGATATTGGAGTGGGTTTGCTGTTCCTTCTCCATGGAACCGCAATTTATCTGGCACTCTACTAAGAACTGCCCATCTTGGACAACCCTAGACCCTTCACCACAACAAGGTAGCGATCCAGAAGGGGCTAGTAAATAGTATATTCCCTCACTATGAGCGACTTCTACCCTCCTATGCACGCAAACACTAATCGCCTAAGGGTTAGTAGTTTCCTTACTCATTGTTACTAAACTCATCATATTTAATTGGGTCAATAAATTCTAAGTTTTATGAAGACACTATCTGGTATTTATATTTCCAGCAATCTTTTTGTTCTCATATCTAAAAATGGATTTATGTGATACATATATTGCCTTAGATATCCCACAGCTCTTTGTGTACCTGGCGGCCAGTAAGTACAATCAGTTTATGGATGTATGAAGTCATTTATAGTTTTTAAAAAACAGCACTAATCTTTCCCAATGTGTGTCTACATTTTGACAGCAGGAGTGTGACAGGTTTTTACATTCATGGTTATTGTCTGTATTACATTGTTTAGTGCTTAATAGATCATACACTATACAAGCAGATGTGCTATTAAGTGCTTTTTAATCATGGATGCCTTGGCTTCTGATAGCCTTTTAAATAATAGAAGATGCACGCCCTGGTAGGTATTGCATTAAAAATGGACTCAAATGTTTCAAGGCATCTTATGATAGCTTTGGAAATGAAAGAAAAGGAGTAAAGTGAACACAAAATGCATCCACCTTTAGTTTTCTGTTTTTACGTGACATTATCTTTACAGCCATTATTTGATAATGGTGCTCCAGGTGACGCATTAAGTTAAGATCTGCACCATGTACACCATTTTCTCTGATAGTTTGCAGACAGTGCTTTTGTGTGTTCTTTTACCGATATTGTCTCGGTAATTGATGGCTACGAGCTTCAGTTAGCTGGTAAACTGTCATCTTGTGCAAGATAGAATACAGAGTGGGAAAACACATAGGACAATAACAAAGGGAAGCAAGCTAGCTTTTACTATTATTATCATCATTATTATTATTATTATTATCATGCTTTATTTATAAAGTAACAACATATTTTATGACACTAATTATGGGGGATACAGTGAGTATATAAGACAAATGTAACAAAAGTTACATACTGGCATAGATGGTGTAGAGGGGCCTGCTCTCGTACGAGCTTACAATCTATGTGGGTTAAAGGGATATGGAAGGTTTCTGGATTTTATTAGCTGTATAATATATCTGTGTATTTATTTAGGGATAAGTCTCCCAAAGGGTGATAGGGGACTCCAGACGTGGACTCCTTACTCACGTGTTTTAGGAAGTTCAGCTATACCTCACTGACAAAGCCCAATTAAGGGCGAAACGTACGTCTGGGGTTTGCTGTTTCTCCTGTTCAGGGTCCAATTGCCTGGTATTTCGGGGCTGGATCACTCTGTTGAAACCAGACTGATATACTACAGGATATTCCTCCTTGTGAAGGGCACAATTGGCTAAAAGAAGTCGCTCTCGTTGTGGGTTGTCATGTCCATAGAACTAACCTATTAAAGTTAGTTTGTTCTCTTAATGAGCACCTGTGGTTTTGTTGTTTTATTTAGTTTTATGTACTTTTTTTTATTAAGAAGTGCTTATAAGCTCTGTTTTTCCTGCCTAAAATCAAACAAACAGTGCCTGTATGGATCTGCCCACTGCAGAGCATGCAGACACAGACATAGTTCTTGCTGTGCTGTCTTGTACTAACCAATCATTGACCATCTCTCAGCAACATTCTGTAACATGCAGCTGAGTCATGGTCCCTGATAGGGTAGGACACTACACAGCACATCCTGTCTTGCATATGCTGCAGTGGGCAGACCCATACATGGACTATTTGTTTGAGTTTAGGAAGTAAATCAGAATTTATAAGCACTTTTTAAAGGTATATAGAAGTTTCATGGATTATGAATGCATCTAATAGAGGAGAATCAGTAGTGTATGAGAACATGTTTTACATGAAAAAAAAAAAAAATATTAAACCTATCCTAGTGTTTGCAAAATGTCTTCACTTTTCTGACTTGATTTTGAGAGTGAACACTTCTGTAAATCCAAGCTAAATTAGCAAAATAAATAATTCATAATTAGTGGCCAATCAGAGGCAACTACAACAATGTATCTATCCTCTCCGTGCAACACTTGACGTCTGCCTTTTGATCCCTGATGCAGAGTTACCAGCAAATAGATATGGAGATGGGGATCTAGGATGTTACATACTTGATATAAATTTTAGGGGATTAGTTTACTTTACTACTCCAATTCCTATGCGAGAGAGAGCAGGAATATATTGCATTAGGAATTACCAATGTTATTTATAAAGGGACTGTATTTTACATCTTTTCAGTCTGGTATATTTTAAGATTATATAGTGCTTGTTACTCAGTCCTAATATTGACTATTGGTGCTGCCTTAAGTTAATAAAAATGTTTAATTGTCATGTTTTTTTGGTTAGGTTTTTAAAGATATGTAATACAACTATTTTTACTACTGATTGTTTAGGGATGACAATTAGATAGAGTGTATTTTTCTTATTTTTTCTCTATATATATATATATATATATTAACACTCACTAATTATTCAGGCCCTCATTCAATTGCAATTTGGCCAATTGAATAGGGCCCTAAATAAGCACATAACAAGTATTTTTTAAATAAGTTTTTAGTTAATAAACATCTATCCAAAAGCAAGGTTTTCACTAACTAAAAACTAATTAAAAAAAAATATGTTATGTGCTTATTTAGAACCCTATTCAATTGGCCAAATCGCAATTGAATGAGGCCCTCAGACTTCTATTAGCTACTAAACCTGGTAATATTTGAAGTCTTACCCTGAATTGTATCCTATTTCTCTTAAAAATAGAGTTCCCAGCACAACAACATAACACCAATGTTGTGTCACACTATAATAGCAAAATACTAGCAAATAGCAAAAAGTTTTTTTTTTAACAACTTTAAAGTATTTGCACAAGCATTTACACATGTGCATGGTCTCAAAATTAATTTTTGACCATTTCTAGGTACAGTCAACTCCCCGTTATCCGGCACCTACAGAGACTCCCTATTGCTGGATACGTGTAATTTCCGGTTAATCGGAGTCCACAAATTTAGGAGTCTAAATGACCCTTAAACACCCCAAAACCCTTCAAAATGCCCTTAAAAAGGCATTAGCACATAAAGTGTGCCATTTAGGCCCAGAAAAAGATAATTAGCAAAAAAGATAGCATTTTTTTTTTTTTGCAGTCTTGAACTCCAGATAGTGTTGGATAGTGACGGTTATGCGGGAGTACATTTAAAATGGGTAATTGATGCCGGTGCCCGTTGCTTGAGAATGCCGGTTGGTTAGGTGCCGGATAACCGGGAGTTTACTGTATATAGGCAAAGTTACCTTTGATTTTGCTTATAATGATGGAAAGGAATATCAGATTTGTAATAAATTATTTCAACTTTATAATGTTGTTTTGCATTTTATAGCTTTCCTTTAAAGAAAAGTGAATCAAATTAGATTGTTCCGAGAGCTTGGTAATATAAAACATAGAATCGCAGTAAGCCAATCTAGCCTGCCAAGTCTATCTAAGTTAAAAGATTGCTTTAATAAATCATAAGCAGGTTTTGATATTAAATAAAAAGTCAGTATTAAAGATGTAGCTTCTTATAGAATATGGACGATATTAACAATATAAAAGGAAACAGGGTTCATCTTAATATGAATATGTTGTTATAATTACTTGTAAATACCTGTGACTTTCCAGTGTGGCGTCTTGTCTTAGAGATGATTGGCAAGATGTGTGCCCTCTCCCTTATACACACAATGGGTAATAATTGGTAATATTGCATATCTTTCCCAAAAGAAAGGGCGACAACATGAAGGAGCAGTTTCATCATCCACAGTAGCATTACAGCATCATAAAGTTGATCAAAAGACATTGTAGAAATTAGCTCAAAGAATTACTGTAGTTTGGTAAAAACTTCACATGTTTGTGAAGTATGTAAGAAAATAACATTGTTGACAGATATACAAGACAGGAACAAAAAAGCATTTCAGAGAACATGTCTGCTTATGTCATGAGTGGAGGCATCTTACACTGCTAGTCTGTCTGTATCTACAGGGGCGGGTTATCCTATGGAGCCTTATTCTTCTATTGTTTACTATTGTCAAAGGGATATTTGAAGATGAAGTGAATACAGAATCTTCCCCATTGTTCATTGTTCCATTGTTCTCCTCACTCCTCCCAGGTTTCTAACACTTTTAAAAACAAAGACAAAATGTCGGACATCACTAAAGCAAAGCTGATTACAAAAGTAAAAAATAAAGTCTGTAATAATTAAGTCAAGTTCTTCAAAAGATCAAATTATAAATGTTACATTTCAGTGGTCCGTTAAAAGCAACCATAGTTTCAGACATTTTAAAAGAAACTGTTGGATTATTACGGTTATCTGCCCGCCACTTACTGCAGGCCAATGCTTGCTGTTGCGTGCGCCACTCTTTAACCTGTTATCTGCCACTACCCTAAACCTTAACCCTAAACCCTAACCCCTATCTCTAAACCCTAACCTTAACTCTAACACTAAACCCTAAGAACAAATTAACACAGTCTGTGGTAAGCAGCATTGCTGCACAGGAGTGCATAGCAGCACAGCGGACAGATAACAGGAAAGGTCCACCCTGTTTTATATATTGCAATTTATTCTTGCATAGAACATAAATTAAATTGAATTTAAAATACTTGTCATTAAAGCGACACAGAAATAGTTTATTTAGTGATGTTTGTGATACTCCTTAGCCTTACTAGGGAATGGAAAGAACCCTTAGAGTAACTCTAAGCAAGTAGGGTAAATACATAAGCTTTTAAATTCCAGAAGCTCACAAGGCTCACTGCTCCTCTATTTCCTGTAATAGGTCAGGGCGGAGGAGGAGAAAACAATTCCACCACCGTCTCATCTTAATGTAATTTTTCTACATTGTAAACCACTTATTTCTCCATAAAAACACAATCTTTTAACATGATAGACCATTTGGACTGCAATTGCCCTTCATAAAGTCATGGATCTCCAACACTGTGGGCAATAAAGCTGGCCTTGTTGTTGAGATGGTTCCACAGTGGAGTCTAAACATTATATCAAAGGGTTTAAACCATTATTTTTTAAAAAGATTTATTGGTACTGAAAATAAAATACAATGCTGTAAGTTGCACAGAAATGTTGCTATTTTTTTGACAAAAATTATGTGAAAGATAATATAAAGTGATAATAAATCCTCTACCCATTGTAACTTAAAGAAAAGGAATACAATGTGCAAAAATCATTGTAAAATAACAGCAATTACTCTAAATATATATAAGAGGAAAATGATTAAAATAGCCACATAAACATTCACATGGTAATAACGTTCACTAGTCATAAAACAAATTGTTGGACCCCTTGAACAATTACTATTGTAAAAGCTGCTTTCTAATTGCTCCATGTATTTGCAACCTCGCTTTAACTTATTGATTTTAATGAGTGTACTATTTAATACGTTTATTTTGGTGCACTGTTCTAGCAATACCTTCTGGTATCCAATGAGTAATGCCACAACTAAACCACTTAATTGCAAGGCTTTGTGTACATACCTGCAAGTTGCTTTGCTTGACAAGCAATAATTCTTGTACGCTATAGTGCCAGGGGAAAATAGCGTTGTTTGGTGCTGTTAGGTTTTTTCCTCAGTGGAACAATTCTTCGGAGCGTTCCTTGTGCTATTTTCCAATCCTCTAATTGCTTATGTCTGGAAACAACACCTGATATTAAATCCAAGGCTAAAATAAGATGGCTCGGAACCTAATATTTTTTGGAAATCACATAAATGATCATTAAAATGTACTTTGAGCCTTCATTTCTTCATATTAACTATTTATTTAGAGAACCAAATGAAGCAATTGACTGATTTTAATTGACATTTAATGATATTGCCTTTTTTAGTGGATTCATGTTAACGAGCTAATGTAAAAATGTGTAATAGATATTTTCTTTATTGTTATATCACTACTAAAGCGGCCTCTGGTCAAGTTTTTTTATAATTACTATCTATTTGGTTCCATTTAAATCAGTTAGCAACTTAGTGTGTTCTCGCATTTGCTGGTTTTGTGAGGATAGTTTGATGCAGATTCGGTGTGATAATCCTGACATTGTTATTGGGCTTTTTTGATGATGTTATTTTCGACATTATGGTGATGTAATTCTTCTGCCAAGGAAGTGTGTTAACAGAAATAAGAAACTCACACAACAGGCACAAGGAGTTAGATCGCTTTTTACATAAATGATAGACTAGAAAGCACTCATGTTTCCTACATATTATATTCCCTAATCTGATACTGCTTTTTGCATGGGAAACCTGTAATATCTGAACACAGAGAATCTTACAATTTGACAGATCATTGTTCATTTAGTCTGCATTTTCTTATTTATTGACTCAAACATATGTTATTAGTATTTGGCCATATACAGTAGGACAGGATAGAATCTCTCGAGTAAGCACATAGATGGGGACCATGACATGAAATGGGTGTATTGCAGTGGTTACCAAACATGTCCTCAAGACTACCAACAGGCTAAAGGATATTCTTACTTTACGTGGTATTTACAGCTGGAACGACCGAACCACTAATTAGTAAATGTGTATCCAGGCAGGGAAATTCACATATCCTGGCCTAATGATTATATCTGTGGACATTTTTTGGTACCACTAGTTAAATAAAATATTTACGTATTCTTAGAAATGTCTTGGATTAGTTGGATTGGGAGTTTAATATGCATTATATAGTGTGTGCTATATTGTATATTCTATAAATGTTGACTGGGATGAAAACATGGTTCTCTTGTTCTTTGGTCAAAATGCACTAAATAAATTGCCTCCATTCCCCATATATTTTTGTAAACTATTGCAGAATTTTTGGTAAGGGCTTTGCTGAGGGATCAAGGGAAAGCATATGTGACATGTGCTTGGTCACCCGTTGAGCAAGGTTGTACACTTGCTGATATAGCTAGTTGGCTTGCATTAAGTGTTTTGGGCATGACAATGGCTCATTTGTTGTCAATAATTAATTGTTATTTGGTTCCTTGTTTTGCAAATTATTTATTTGACTGTTTCCCACACGCAAGAAATGCTGGCTTACTCTGGAAAAATGAAAGTATAGCTATGTCGGGAACAGTGTCTTCGGGTGCAGTAGGGATGGTTACCTGTGAAGTTTAATGCATGTTTCATTTGTGTTACTGTATTTTGCAACCCAACTTATGCTGGGAGGTTAATATTCGAACCTTTGAATAATATAAATATGAGGCTAGGCTGAAAACAGACATAAGGCCAATGAGTTCGACCTCTGGTACTTGACAGCAGTTTCTAATTGGGGAAGTTAGCCATTCTATATTGATAGGAATATTGATCGAGAGGAAGACAAACAAAAGTCCAACTGAAGTATTTGACAATTATGTCTGATAAGAGGGAAATGTATTTCTTCCTGACTCCAGTTATGGCATCCAGATTTATCACTGAATCAATATGCTTCCAATGCTTTAACTTGTTCAGCATGCTTTAGATGTAGTGAACGTTGCCGCTGGCACGTGTTTCAGTGCCATGGGCTGTTAGGAAACTAATGCCAGAAACAGCGAGAAGGTCACCAGGTGACCATATGGTTTTCTCCCACTGGCATCATCCAGTGGGTGAAGTAATGGGTGTGTATATCTTTATATGAAAGTATTAACCATTATAGTTGCTGTATGGGTTTTAAAACCAATTACTATGTTGTAGATCAAATTGGACAACAATGATGTTAAAAACTCTTTATTAAGTAAAAAAAAAATATTTATCACATTTATAGCACAACTAAATTCTTTGAATGAAGAAAAATATACAATATGCCCAATGTTTGATGTTAATTAATTAATTAATATACCAGTGTGCCTACTATTGATTTCTAACCGGTACAATAAAACCATAGGCCTATTAGAGCGTAGAACAGTCTGTTAGTAAATTATAGGTATATGTTTTTAACTTTTTCTACTGCTTGTATCAGAAACACACATTACATTGAGCCATTTCACAAATATAGATGTATTTTATAAAAATAAAAAAAAAAAATAGTTTCCACACCCCCAGAGGGTATACGCCAATAGAAACACTGCATTCAAGTACGTTTTTAACCCTATTCTAAGCTTCAAGCCAACAGCAGCACAGTGCAGAAATCCACAGCACCATGTCTGAGCTTCTCCTCGCTTCCTTGTGGTAGGGAAAAAAATGACTACACATCCCATGAGACTGATTTTCCAGAGACTGCAACAATGTTATAGCTGCCTGTGATTGGCCAAAACTAACTATATTTTTTTTAATTAATTTAGCCTGGCTTTTCAGGGGCATGCCTTGTCAATATCAACGGCCAGTAAGTTTATTAATGTTTATTTTGGTATCTTTTCATGCATAAAAATATTTTCATTCACTACTGATTCTCTTCCATCAGATGCATTTATAATCTATGAAACTTAAATATGTCTTTAATTGATTGATATGCCTATTATTGATTTCCAATTAGTATATAAAACCATAGGCCTATTAGAGCATAGAACAGTATATTAGTAAATTAATGTGTCAATTTTATTTTCTTTTGTAGGATAACATATTTAAAAAAAATAAGGGCCATATTCAATTCCAAGCCCGCAACTCGATCACTGTAGGCCTTATGTCTGCGGGTGTGTTGCGGGCTCCCGTTCGTCTCTGATTGCGATGCTATTCAATTGCTCAAGGCCGCAAGTTACTGTCCCAAACCATGCCCTGGGTTATAGCTGTTCCGGGCAGGAACCTGATCAATTCAGCAAGCCCGTAACCGCCCATTTCGAATCAGCCAATAGAAAATTAGACTGTCATTACTACGGCAGTAAAACATGGAGGTTACATGTCAATCAATTAGGTTCGGGGATCCGATATGCGATCAGACTCGCAAAACATTCATAATATGGAATTATGAAAATGAATGCTAGTCCATATGGGTGGCCTGATATGTATTAACTCATTGAGAACCAAGATCGATTTAACTCTGAAATTAAACATAAAAATAAATGTAATTTCCTGCCAATTTGCGAGCAATTAATTATAATGTCTATCATCACTTTCCCCGTTATTTACAGTGCAGTATTGATTATATATTTGCATTAACAGTGCTATGAATACGTGTTTAACCCCCTTGCGGGTCCTCTCTAGCATTCGTAGGATTTTCTCCTTCATTTGCCAATTACGGGTGTGAAAAAATTTGCAGGCTTGGGGAAATTGAGCAATTGAATAGCGATTTGCGATTTTAGCCATTGGAACTCTTGCGAAAGTGAAAGATCAAAGACTTCGGGAGGCTGTAAGTTACGAGTTTAACCATCACCATTTTTTTCAAGCCCGTAACTCAAAACGCAAAAACTACAGACTCGCCCGAAACTTAAATTGAATATGGCCCTAATATTGGTGTGTATGAGAAAATTGAATTAGAAGCCAACTTGTATGCAGTGGGTTATGTTACTGACAAGTTTCAGTATCTCAATCATCATGAATTATTTAATGGGCACATTTACTGTTTCTGGGTATGGACATGATTAGAATGTTAAAATCCATATTTGAGCGTTGTATGTTATTACAGACACTTATAGCGCCTTGGATGGGCTGAGAGATATGCTCTTGTGTGCTTGTTTTATATCGCTGCAATTACTTTGCTCTCATTCTATTATCTGAATGAGGTTTCTCTAGGCCAGGGTAATAGTGATGTTAACCTGGGTTCAACAAATCTGGAGGTTTACATTTTAGGCACTTTGGGAAATGAAAAGTGACTGTTGTGATGTTCAATTTATTCCTTGTCTGTCAAGGTCAGACCTCATTTCCAAATTAATGCTATCACAGATACATACATTCTAAATTGGTTTGTTTCCCACCTATTAATACAGAGCCATTTTAGCTTTCGGTAACACAGGTTACACTATGAAAAAGACTCCCTGCTTTAAGCTTTGAATCAGATCGCTAGAATTCATTCATATGACATTTTTATTAGCAATGAAAAAAGTAATAATTGTATAAAATCTCCTTTAAATGTCCTGAACCTCTGGTGATTATTGATAGCGGTCAAATTGCGACAAGGAGTTTTTTTTTACGATTTTACGTACTGCAGATAAAGTAGTTTTTGTTTGTTTGTTTTGCTGCTTTTTACAAAGTAAAACGTGCAAAATAGGGCTAAAGACGTAAAGATTTGCAGCTCATAGAATTTAGTTATAGTTTATAATATTAGTTTTAAAGTTTGATCTGTGGAGAAGGAACTGGCAACTCATTCCAGTACTGAATGTAACATACTAAACTGAGTGCATCAGCATGATATGCTACGTTACATGAGGTCATGGAGAGTCGGACATGACTGAACAACGCAAACACACAAACACAGATGGGTACACAATCAGATTGTGTGGAATTAGGGTTAATAGTATGTAGATTACAGTTATGAAGGGTGTTAGGGATCAGATCAGAATATGTGTGGGATTAATACTGGAAAGGAATTTGCATAAGACTGTTTATTAAAGATACTCTGTTACCATGTGTGTATGTGTTTAGTTAATCAGTCATGTCCGACTCTCAGTGACCTTATGGACTGCAGCACACCAGGTTCTTGTAAACTAATATGCTTTCCATTAGTCCTATTAAAAGCACTGGCAGTTTTAACTACTAAATATCATTGTGCAAAAAAAAAGCTTTTTTTGTTGTGTATAAAAGTTAATAAATTAGACGATGGATCGTTTTGCTTTACGTTACTAAAAAATATATATTGCATCTTTTTTTGGCCTGTTTGTTTAGTTTTTTTGCCCGTAAATTGTAATTGTTCCAGCACAGAATGACCTTGGCACCGCATGTAACCTACAGCACAAATCAAAGTATGAATATTGAGCATCTTGCACATTTTAATTTTATAAGCATAGACTATATTCTGCTTCTTTTTAATTTGTCACTGGTATCTGGTGTATTGTATAATTAAATGAGGTTCATTGACGGTTTTTAGACGTGGTTTTCTGAACATTATGTAGAGTTGGATTTATTTTAGTAACTAATTATAAGAGTCAAATTAAAGGTCATATTACCTTTTTATTTTTAGGCTGTTTTCATTAGTAAGTAGACTCTTTTCAGACCTGATCTGGTTTTAATACAGATAATGTATTAAAGAACCAGTGTAATGTTTAAAGAACCAGTGTGGTGTTTAAAAAAATATGAGCCTGATTCAATTGAGGTTTCGCTCGATCCGGTAGCCCGTAAGTGAGGTCTCAAGTTAATTTGCAATTCAATTGGCGTCTTTTTGTGGGCTCCAAGCAGGTTACAAGTTACGGCCTTGAAAAAATTGCGATGATTAAACCCGTAACTTACAGCCTCCCGGAGCTTTTGATCTTTCACTTTCGCAAGAGTAACGATCGCTAAAATCGCAAATCATTATTCAATTGCTCAATTTCCCCAACCCCGCAAATGTTTTAAAAGGCAAATGAAGGAGAAAATCCTACGAGTACAAAAGAGGACCCGCAAAACGATGATAGACATTAGAATTAATTACACAACAGTCTCAAGCCCGCAAATCGGCAATACATAAGATTTATTTTTATGTTTAATTTCGGGGTTAAATCGATCTCGGGTATGAATGAGTTAATACATATCCGGCCACCCATATGGACTAGAACAATAATGGCATTCATTTTCATAATTCTTTATTTTGCTGTTTTGCGAGTCTGATCGCATATCAGACCCCCAAACTTAATTCATTGACATGTAACCTCCATGTTTTACTGCCATAATAATGACAGTCTCATTTTCTATTTTGAAATGGGAGGTTACGGTCTTGCTTAATTGATCATGTTCCCGCCCTGAACTGCTACGAACCAGTGAATGGTTTACAAAGTCGGTTTTGGGCCAGTAACTTGCTGCCTTGAGCAATTGAATAGCTCTGAACATTGCAGCCAATAGTAACCTTTGGGGCTGTAGACTGCTTTGTGTCACTTTATTCTGACTGCAGCATTAATTTAAAGGGCCTCTTAATCCAGCACAATTTGAACCACATCACAGTAAAGATCTACTAAATCATGTTGAAATACTTTTTGAATTTTTGAAATGCGTGCATTTTTAATTAAGGAATTAAATCAAATCAAATCTGTGTTTACATGTAAATGCAAATGACAATATATTCTCAGAACAGACTGGGTGCAGTGGCCAAATATATTAAATACACTGAAAACTGATTCCCAATAGCCCAATTTTAAATATGATTTTTTTTTGCAAATTACTTATCAAGCCATGATATATTACACACCACATCACCAGTAAGACAAGTAGATACACCTTCATAGGATGCCAGCAAAATATTCTCTAAGATGTTATATTTTGATGTACACCCTATAATATAACAGTATTACAGCTGTAATAAATAATATAATAATTTAAAGTATTAGGTTGTCAGTGTTGTTGGTTTAAAGGTGTTGAGAATGAAGCCGGGAATATACCTCTGTTAATATTCTACCAACTGGATGCCTAAAGATTTACCTATTTATTGATGTAAAGAAACATAATGTATAGATATGTCTGCCTTAGCGCCATCTGTTCCTTGCAATTTAAGTATAAGCACAGCAACAAAACGATAGTCTATTATTCCTTTATTATGACAACTGATTCAATGATTTATGCAATTCCTTTGGATCCCAAGGTGCTATCTTTCATTCATTTCATTTTAATTGTGTCATTGTATGTATGAATGAAATATTTTTGGTATAAAAAGCATAAATTGTGGGTATTGTTTTTTTAGATTCTTGACATGGTTACTGCGAAACAGGTAGGCATTTATGGGCTTCTGAAAACAGAGCCTCTTAACCGAGCACATCACAGTAAAGATCCACTAAAACCATGTTGAATTACTTTTAGAATTTTTGAAATGTGTGCATTTTTCATTGAGACATTAAATCAAATAAAATCTGTGTTTACATGTATCACTGACTGCCAGACACACAGCTACAGCTCTATGTAGTGAGCAAAAGAAAAACAAAAGCTAATCCTATGCGGAACATGAATTCCAGGAATCTCCTAAACAGGTCAGTTATGGGTTAACTGGTCAGTGCAGTCCTGAGTCCAGGGAAAAACTGCTATTGTCTATCTGATATTACTCATGTCACAGCCAGTAGACTTTGTACATAAACAAACATAAAACTTTAGATATTCAGCTGTTATTAAAATTAAAATAGATGATTTTAACATAGAATCGTGTGCTCTTTCACACCATGAAGAGCACTTACAGTGAGGGGAATTTTAATTATGTGGGCTTGGACTCATGTGCATCTAAAAATGCATAAGCAGCATAGCTTGCTACTTGCCCACTTCACTCTGCCACACGCTCATATAGAGGTGGAGTTAGTGCAAGACGACAACATTGAGAAACCATAATGGTTTTATACATTACTTGCTTTTAGTCTTCTTTATTGTACAAAATACTATTTTATTAAAGCATTTCTATGGCTTTAAGGTGAAATATTGGTTAATATTCTTTAGATATGACACCAGTCCAGCATTGCATCTTGTGCCTAGTGTATTTTCCGCCAGATAACGCATTAGCTATACATGTATTTCTCACAAGTACCTGACTCTCTATGCAGTTGTTTAGTATCTTGAAATTGGTTTACATTGTACTGTTTTATCCAATATTAACAAATCACTGTTGACCTGTGAAATAAATTATTAAGAGTACTAATATTAATAATGTAGGCAGATATTTATACATGAATTTTGAATGAGGGTAGTTTAACTCTCTCAGTGTCAGTAGACTACAATATCGCTAAATGTATTTTGTCCACGCAGTAGCTCCCATTGCTAAAAATACCAATTGTCCATGCATGTACAATTAAACCATTAGCAATATGTAGGTACCCTGTTTCATCCAAAAACGGTGGCCCCACTTGTTTATTGTCAGCTCTGCTATTCTAACGTTTTAACCTTATCTTTCATAACATTTATAGCATCTGTCAAACAGGGGTATATTCATTAAAGTCTCTTATTTATCTCATATCAGTTAAATGTTACAATTGACCATGTTCATTCCAGCAATGGTCAAATCTAATGAGTAGTCGTTCTTATCTTATTCTAGTTACATAAAAGCTTTTGGAGAATACCTTAAAGGACTAGTATATACAATTGTATTCTGTTGTTAGTTACATAAAAGCTTTTGGAGAATACCAAAAAAGGCCACTGTGCACATTTTTTAAGAAATACTCTTGAAAATATGCAAAAATATTTTCAAAATGGAAAATAAAATAATATCACCTTTAATGTATTACACGTTATATGTTGCTGTGCAATCTACCCTTTTGGTTTACTCTCTGAAGCGTGAGCAGACGTCTATATGTACAATGGAAATGTAGTATCTACAAATGCCAGAGCATAGTAATGGAAAGCTTATTAGTATACAATGACACACCCTACAGCAAAAGGCTGTATTTGTTTATTTTTTTTATTTTCTAAAAAAAAAATTGGCTATTTTTAAGTCCAGTTTTTTTATAAGACAATAAAAAGTACCACAGTGGTCCTTTAATATGAGATATTTAGAGTAATACATATTTTCACTATATATACAAAGTAAGACAACATCCATAATTTTAAGTATTTACTATGATATTGTAAATGTCTTCTGTTTTTCTTAAACCTGATTACCAATGAACGATTTCTGTTCAATTTATTATGACTTGTCAAAAAATTCCAAGCCAAGCAGCCTCTCCTCCACATAAATGCAAATGACAATATGTTCTCAGAGTAGGCTGGGTGCGGTGGCCAAATATATTAAATACACTGAAAACCGAGCCCTAATAGCTCAATTTTACATAAGAAACATTTTTGCCAATTACTAACCAAGCCATGACATATTACACACCACATCACCAGTAAGACAAGCAGATCCACCTACATAGGATGCCAGCAGCAAATTGTCTTATATTAGTTGTCCGTGTTGTTGGTTTAAAGGTGTTGAGATCGTAGCCGGGAATATACCTCTGTTAATATTCTACCAACTGGATGCGTAAAGAAACATAATGCATAGATATGTCTGCCTTAGCGCCATCTGTTTCTTTGCAATTTAAGTATAAGCACACCAACAAAACGATAGTCTATTATTCTTTTATTATGACAACTGATTCAATGATTTATGCAATTCCTTTGGATCCCAAGGTGCTATCTTTCATTCATTTCATCTTAATTGTGTCATTGTCTGTATGAATGAAATATTCTTGGTATAAAAAGCATTGTTTGTGGGTATTGTTTTTTAGATTCTTGACGTTGTTACTGCCAAACAGGTAAGCCTTTATGGGCTTCTGAGAACCATTCCTTATGTTGGGTGGAATTCAATTGTTTTCTGAGAATAGATAAAGCAGCACCAAGAACTGATGATTCATAATATAACATAGAACATATTATGAAACTCATTCATTAAACTAAACCCTTCTAGCAGTAGAAAAAATACATATAAAAGACAGATTTGATCTAAAAATGGATCTTACTCTGCTTATACCGCGGTACCAGGAGGATTTAGAAAAATGTTTCAAGTACATCTCGTATCATCCCTTCATTTACTATGTACTATTTCCTGTGGGGAAAAATCAACCCTTCTCACCTCATCTCAGCTCGTCTCACCTCATCTCAGCCCTTCCCATCTCATCTGAAGGGAGAATATGGTTAGTAAATTCCTTTGTGGTGTGCCTGGTTACCAATTATATACATGCTACCGGGCTGGATTAACCATTAAGCAAAGTAAGCACGTGCTTAGGGCGTCAAGGGAAGGGAGCACCACCGAAATTTACCATGGACCATATGGTGCGAAACTGCAAATGGTGCAGCTGAACCAGGTTCCACAAAAAGGGTCTACCACAATAAAATAATAAAAAAATAAATATATAATAATAATAAAAAAAAAAAAATATCTATATATAAAAAAATTAAATAATAATAAAATAGTAACATGAGAGGTTAATCATATATATTAAACATGGAAACACAACAAAATTAGAATCTGGTAATGGTTTATTATTGTTTATATTTAAAATTTGGTATATATTGAGGTACCAACATCTTTTAGGTGCTTAGGGCTTCTACAGGTCTTAATCCAGCCCTGAGATGCTATTTTTCTTTTCATAGCCCGCAGTGAAACTCAATCACACATCAAACAAACAAATTGACATAATTTTGAACAATGCATCTTCAACATCTTCTGGAAGTCTTCTTTACCTGAAAGACATTTCCCTCCTGAACTATATAAAATCCCTTAATATATTTGAAGGGTTCTATCTTCTCACTCTATCATGTCCCTCAATCTATGTATATGATATATAGAGATATATGGAGATAGCTAAACAGTCAGACAGTTAGAAAGTTAGAACATCACAAATATTTCCTACAGTCTTATTATTCTGACATCCCTGAACCCATGTATATTTGTTACTGTCACACACTGGCCATTTATTTTCCCTGATATCACATATTGCTTGGTAGAAATGGATAGACTCTGAATAGATATCACACTTGATTACCCTCACCACATTTCTTTCTTTCCAGATCTGTGACATGAAGGAGAAATTGTGCATGCAAGTAAGACGCTAATAACAAGTTTGTAGCAAAAATATATACTGGGCAGAACCTGGTTCAAAATAGCAAGACATATGATAGCACACTTGTGTACATGCTGATAATTTGCAGAAAAGGCCTCCTATTACTTCCAGTAACAAAAGACACAGCTGCAGGGAGCCAATTAGGTTTGTCGGCAGTCCAAATGTTTGTGACTGAAAGCAGCCTCTCACTAATGTCTCTAAGGGTCAAAAGTAATAACCCTGTCATGTAGCTAGCAGTCCAAGTATGAGACAGTCATCAGGCAATAGTGAAGATTAATATGGGACTTGCAGAAACAGAAGCACACCTCTGCCAGAAGAGATATTATCTATTAAGAAATTGCTTTTTAAGAACAAGAAAAAAAATCTGTTTCATATTGCAGATTCTCAGATTCAATACCACGGTTGTTACTTTATTGGTTTTAGTGCATTGTGTTGTTGTTATTGTTTAGTTGTTCAGTAGTGTCGGACTATTTGTGACCATCGGTACTGGCATGGGTGTAGAAGCCAAAGAAAATCTGGGGGGATACTGCATATATACACAACTTCTTTGCTATATGTTAACACACACATTGAAATATCTGGGGGGAGGGGGCAGTTTGTCCCCCTTGACCCCCCCCCCCCCCCCCCCGGTTCCAACACCCATCGGTACTGCAGCATATGAGGCACATTTATCGTTATGTTTCTAGTTGTGCTTATCCATAAGGTTTTCTTGGCAAAGATACTAGAGTGGGTTGTTAGTTCCTTCCCCAGTGGATCATGATTTGTCAGACCTTTCTGCTATGGCTTGCCCATCTTGGGTAACCCTACATGGTATAGCTCACAGCTTCATTGAAGTACACAAGCCCCTTCACCACGACAAGGTAGCAATCAGGAAGGGGAGTGCATTGTATACCCAACACCAATGCAAAAAAAAAGATGTAAAAACATCTTAATAACCAAACAGGTCAAGCACTGAAACCGTAAAACTAAATTTTATGTGGGAATTACACATTAAACAGGAATAGTGATGATTAATGGAAAAAACATGATGCTTAGGGCAAGAGAAGGAGAATATGATTAAATATTCACTTGTTTGCTTACAGAGATTAGTAATTGTGATCCCATATATTTTTTTTCCGCAATTACATGCACTGCATGTCACATGCAAATTACATAAAACAAGAATTTATGCACATTTTAAGGTTCTCCCCAGTGCAGTAATTAGGCTGAAGGCTTAGTAAATAAAGTAGCTGTACAGCTAGTGGAAATGTAATTGCTGTATATTCATTTTCACAAAAAAAAATGTGTAACCCACTCAGGTTTTTATTTTAATGGTTTAAAAACAAGGGGCCATAATTATTAAGTATCTACTACAGTTTTAGCTGTCATGTTCCCATGGTGCAGATCAGAATTTCCTGTGCACTCTAAGGAAGTTCATCAGCAAAATTCAAAGCAGTGGATTCCATATTAGTATAATTGCACTTTAAAAGTAATGTTAGAGGGTGTATATTTGGGTTTTATTTACATTATATAAACATTATGTTTATGTCTTCAAAGTAGTATATTTGAAATAGAGGACTAGAATGATTATTTAATACATTATAATAATAAGCACCAAAACATCATAAAGGTGGCTCACACTGTAGTACATCTGGACCAAGGTATAAAACTAGTCTAAAATAAGAATGTAATTAAATTTTTTTGCTTTGCTTACATTTTTTTGCATAGAGTATAATTGAAATGCCTTCAAAATGTGCATGTGTTTTAGGTTAGAACAATATGTGAGCACATATGAGAATGGGAATACATGTTGTGTATTTAATAATGAGTACAGGGATATGGTGCCTTTGGTTAGACACCTTGTATTTTCCTCTAAAGTTGTAGATAAATGCAAGGTCTTTGTACCCTCACGCTTTAACAACATGATGTGAATAGAATAGGACATTGGTAAGAAGGAGTAGTTTTGAATGTACGTAAGCCAGGGAATTGGGGCCAAAATGCAAAAATCTTTATGTGTCTCAAAGAAGACCCTTCAATTAATGTTCAGTTCAATAGAGAATCAGTGGAGCTCCCTAGAAATGGACGTAAAAAAAGTAGCAAGCCAGCAAAATAATGAATTGATGTATGGGTACGCATAGAGGAGAAATTATTCATGAGGACCTAGCAACTATACATTTGTAAAATAACGATATATATATAATTATACTCATGATACACAAATACCCTGAAGAGATTTAAAGGTATACATAAGTTTCCTGGGTTTCAAATGTTTGGTAAGAAACGGGCAGTGATTATCAGAAACATATGTGTTTTATAGAAAAGGTCAATGTACTTACAAAGTTAAATGCAGGAAAGTAAAATCCAGCTTTGCACACCCACAGGGAGCTTACATAACCAAGTACTCTGAGGAGAGCAGCAAGGTACAGAGGCTGACCTTTCTGGTAGATACCACAAGTAATGCTCCAGTGTAGAATCACATGGTTCGGTGGGGTCTGAGCTCACAGGTGAATCAGAGCAGAAGGATAGAGACATAGAGATTATATATCCCAGGCTGCTTTGCAACACAGGATCCCCAGAGTTTGATGCAATTGTTTCAGCTAACTTTTTCTTTCTCCACATTGGCCAAAACAAATTATGAATTTTATGTTAATCGTATCAGGGATTCAGGGGTGCCAACTAACAAAAGATGCTGCTTGCAAACTGAAAAGATTTAGCAAACATCAGGGTGAGTTTGTAAATGTTTATTTTGGTATTTTTTCATGCAAAAAAAGGTTTGCATACACTACTGATTCTCCTCTATGAAATGCATTCATAATCCAGAAAACTTAGATATGACTTTAAGCAATTACTTTTGTATATGGGTCTACTGGTTCTTATCTGCAATTGGTCTATCTATCTATCTATCTATCTATCTATCTATCTATCTATCTATCTATCACCATATATCTGTCTTACTATCTGTATATATGTCTATGCTTTATTAAATATATAAGCATATTTCAAATATCCAATGATTCTTATGTATTCAACCTTTATCTCCAGTGAAACTGAGAATGCACTTTAGAAACATTTCTATTGAATATCAATTTGTGGAGCAAATAGTTGATCATCCTTGCATAGTCACTGAATATAATGGTAGGATTAATAGTAATTGACTCAGAATAGGGAAAATGCCGGCATGGGCTATTTCTGCAGTATAGTAAGGTTATATGCCCTCCAGGACAATGATGTTTTATAATACTCTGAAATAATTACCAGCAAAAATCTAAATTAGAATGCATAACTAAAAGCCTAAAAAAATCAATGGATGCTTATTTTTCATTCATTTCCAGCGGATAACAAATATTTGTTATCCTAAAGCAATTAAAGCAATTACATGAATTTATTATCTTAACTCTGTAAGAAATTAATGCTCCCAGCACTACAGTACAAAACCAGTAAAATAAACAAGTCTGTATTATTAATCATTTGTCACAATACAGACATCTAAAATTTCACAAGGCGTCCTTCGAGATATGTCTGTACTTAATGATCAGGATTTATTATTTTGCCATATTTCAGGTGTGTAAGGTAGAAGTGTGGAAATAAGATTAATAAATTGTACACATGTGCAGCAAACAAGTACTGTTATAGAATATTTTTTTAATATCATGTTGGTTATAGTATACAGTAGTTTGTTGTTTATGCTACCTCTTCATAGACTAAGCTATTAGTCAGTAAGATTGTTAATTCTTCAAGATAGTTGCTTTTCTCATATTGTTGCTTTTGACTCCATTTTCAGCCAATAATTTACTACTCATACATACACACTGGTTCCTGCTCACCCACAACCATGGCGATATAGATAGGGTCAACAGATAAGAACCAAAAGGGCCATAGAGTCTGCCCATTCTAAGATTGGTTTAATCAATCCTCAGGAAAGACCATGTTTATATTCTGGTGATAGAGAAGAATCAGCAGTGTATAAAAACATGTTTTGCATGAAAAAATTACCAAAGTATTATTATTATTATCATTTATTTGTAATGCGCCAACATATTCCGTAGAGCTATACATGGGTTACAATTAAGGCAAAACAATAGCAGTATTAAGGATGGAGGGCCGTGTCTTTGAGTTTCGAATACAATGTCCAAAGGGCTTTCTCCAAAAGCAATCTAAAGGATAAAATAAACATTATTACCCTAAAATTTGCTAAATCTCTTGAGTTTGCAAACAGTTGATTTTGAAAATTAACACCCCTGGAAATCCCTGCTAAAATTGGCATAACATTCATAATTTGTTTGGCCAATCACAGGCAGCTAATACATTGCTTCAATCTGTGAAGTCAATTTGTGCAGCAAGGCATCATGGAATGTGTAGTCTTCTGCACAAGGAGGAGTCTAGACATCGCTCTGTGGATCTCTATACCATGCTGCTATTGGCTTGAAGTTAAAATCCATTCCCAAAATGCAGTGTTTCTATTGGTAGGTACACCGTGCTTGTGTAGGCAGCTCTGGGGGTGTGGAAAACACATTTTATTTTTAAATAAAATAACTCTGTATGTGCAAAGAATGACTCAATGTAATGTATGTTTCTTATATAAGCAGCATGTGTTAGATTAGACAAAGATACAAACAGGGAAAGATAGATATGCCTTTAACATTGGATGTACATGTACAATTTTCTATGTTATACCCCTTCATCTAAAGACCATGAAATCACATAATCCATGAGTAGATTTAATTAAAGTGGACAACCGGCCATGATATTTATATAGTAATTATTGTCTATTTAGGTGTAACTGTGCCTATTACCACATGCTTGTGCTTCTATGGTGGTTGAGTACTGATTCTCTCTGCTAACCATGATGTCTGTATTACCACTTCTAAAGTACTTACTGGAGCAAGCTGAACAAAATTGGCACCCAGAACCTTGATATATTGATGCAAACCGACACTGACTTGAAAGGATGCAATTTGCATAATTTTTTAAGCAATGCTTCAGATTATGACTCTTGGTACATATGGCCTCTGGCTGTGAATTACCAGTGTTCGAAAAGATCAGATTTATCAAAGGGTGCAATGCGATATAAAGAAATTATTTCTTTTTATTCTTTGATTTATTTAATATTGTCTTTTACACTAGCGTTAACCGATTTTATGTAGTTAGATGACACCCAGATATTGCTTAAGACAATTTGCAATGTTATTACACTGCTTTGGTAGAGATCTGTCAAAAAGTATAATATTTTATCAAATAAAAATATCATTTATTCATCAAAATGATGTGTATTTGTCACGGATTTCTTTGTATCTATCAACTCTGTTATTTTATTGAACTTATTAAATACTACAATATGTTTGATAAAAAGCAGAATTTGATTTCTAGTCAGTTTGATAAATCATCTCCGCATCGGTGATGACATCTTATTTTACAGTTGTGCCAAGACTTTATCCTTTTTTTCTGTATTTTATTTATTACCAAAAAACGTTTAAATTGTTAGAATTTGTGTATGCAGTGTCACTTTAATTTCACCCATTACTTGATTGGTACATTAATTAACAGAAAACAAAAAATCAGCCCATTTGTTAGCTCAAGTGATTATTCATAAAGCATAAGCCCCTAGTTATAATTTCTCACCTTAGTGTTATAAATCTTTGCCCATTAGCCATTTATTAGGTTGTCACAATATTTTCAGCATCGAGAGGTCAAAGATTCATCCGCGCACAGCTTATTTTGAATTCATCCATATAAATAAATAACGAAGGGAAAATCTATTTTTTGTATGTATTTTATACATTTCTCGCCAGAAATTCTATATTTTTTAAAGTATTATTAATAAGTGCAATTTGAATAAATTATTGATATATCTACTGCAGATTGGTGCAGAATGATCATGTTATAATGTTCTGTTCAGTATGAAAAATGAAATATTGAGAAAAAAATGTTGTTTCTTTCTCTATAAACCTTATTAAGCGTATCATATCCATAGGCAAAGTCTTTCACCCTTTACTTGCTCTGTGTCTGGGGTGTGTTGTTACAAAAAGACACTCACCTGGCACTCACCTGAATATACTACAGCAAAGGTGACCAAACTTGGTCCTGCTGGGCCGCACACAGGCCTGGATATTAGGATTTCATTTCTGCGCACAGATAACTGAAGAAGCAATAATTTCACCTGGGTGCTGTAGTGATATCCACAACTCCAGGCCTGTGTGCGGCCCAGCTGGACTGAGTTTGGACACCCCTGTACTACAGGATATCCTTTGCAAATAGCAGAAAAAAGCTGAATAGCATGAAACCCTGAGTGTACATTATGTCATTTTATTTTATATATATATATATATATATGCTGTGGAAAGGTCTGCTTTTTATCAGCTGTCACCATGGCTGGATTACTCATTAGGCCAACTAGGCAGCTGCCCAGGGGCACTTTCCTGTGAGGGTCACTTCTTAAAAAAATGGTTCCTGGCTTAAAAAAAAATGAAATGTTGCAGTTCATAGACTGTATATTAGGGTGTAACCACCTAGAACAATAAAGTTACAACAGGAAAGAGAACTAACACGTACAGAAAAGGAAAAAATGGGTTCGTGCTTACCTTGTGTACTCACTTGCAGGGGCTCCTCCACTTCACTGCCTAGGGGCTCCAAAAAGGTAGATACGGCCCTGGCTGCCACCCCATTCATTATCCACTGAACACTCACTTATTAAAAGTCAAAAGGGTGTGCTGTAATGCAATATCATATAGTCTATTAATGATTATGACAGCTTAATTGTAAATTAAACAGCCATTTACCTCACTGTAAGTCCTCTTCATGGTGTGAAAGAGCACACGATTATATGTTAAAATAATCAGTTTTTTTAAGTATACTAATAACAGCTAAAAAAAGTTTTAAGTCTGTTTACATACACATTGTATCCTGCCTACTGGCTGTTGTATGATTAATAACAGATAGCTGAGCATGCGTTGAAGACAGTGATTGACAACAGTTTTTCCCTGGACTGCACTGGCCTGTCAACCCATAACTGGCGTGTTTTAGTGATTCCAGCATTCTATGCTCTGCAACGATATTTGTTAAGGGTTAACTTTTTTTTCCATTGCTCACTACACAGAGCTGTAGCTACGGGTCTGGCATTGGGCAGTCAGTGACACATGTAAACACAGATTTTTTAAATGTTATTTCTCAGTGAAAAATGCACATATTTCAAAAAATCTAAAAGTATTTTGGTATGCTTTTAGGAGATCTTTACTGTGATGTGGTCAAAATTGTGCAGAATTAAGTTGTACTTTCAATAAAAAAAAAATATTTTATTTTGCAAAGCTGTAACATTCCATATAATATTAAATACATGAAGTTCATTAAAAAAAAGTCAGGTATGTGTATATAAATCAATGTTAGAAAGACAAAGCTGTTTTGTAAAACTAGGAGAAGGATGAGAAAGGAATTAGCAAAAGCGTCAAAAGAACGAAAGAAAAAATAAGGGGCAAAGAATACTAATTGCAATGGTAACAACTACATTCTAATTATTTTCTCGCGTGGCAGTAGCAGTACCCCTTTACTGAATAAATCCAAAAGAATAACATGTTAACCACAAGTAAGAAATATATCAAGCTTTTTGAAGAATTTATCTTTTTGTCAATATGTTGGAGATAGAGTAGAGATGTGTTATTAGAATTCACCATGTCTGACTCTATATCTGAAATACTGTAAGAAGCTCAAATAAAAATCTTCATACATATGGAACAGGTGCAAATTGACACAAATTAACACATTTTCTCAGTCAAACAGGAACAAATTGATCCACCTTGATAAATATCCCCCTTTGATTTACAGCACTGTAAATTCTTCTTTGCTGTGATGTATGAAGATGCACTTTAATATAGCGACTGCTCAGCAAAATGTGTGTTTTTTTTATTCAGACTGCACAAACAGTAGCTATACTGTAATCTTAGGCAAAAATCTATAGCATTAAGTGAACATTCTGCTTCTATGTTTTACTTTGCAGCAATATGAACAGACATATACATATTGGATTCGTTGTGTAGGAGAAAGATGCTCCTGGTACATTTTGCAGCCAAGAACTCGCCTTTGTTATGTTGTATCTGCTCACTATGCGTCTCAATGCCCACTGGCGTGTTTAGGTTTTATGCTGCACTATGCCATTCAGGTTTGTGCATACCCACTACCACTTGCAGAACCTCCTTTCCCCTTTGATATATCTTAAATCATATGTTTAAGGTGTTTATGTATATTTATGGTATGTCAGAAAGTGTCAAGTACATGTCCAAAATTAAATATTACTGCATATAGATATATCTGTGCATATACAGTCATGTCCGATTCTCTGTGATCCTATGGACCTGAGCACGCCAAGCACAATCATTATGTCTTTCGTCGTACTTATCCATAAAGTTAGCAGATACTGGAGTGGGTTGCTAGTTCTTTCTCCAGTGGACCACAATTTGTATGACCTACCCATCTTGGGTGACCTGACATGGTATAGCTCACAGCATCATTGAGGTACACAAGCCGCTTCACCATGACAAGGTTGCGATCCAGAAGGAGATATTTCAGTGCACTGCACTGCATCTACAGGAAAGCTGCTGCCCCCTGAAAATGTGCTGCCCTAGGCCTCGGCAGAAACACACCTCTGCCAATGCCTTTAATGTTAAAACAGCAGGTAATAGAAAATAAAGGAAAGGAAAGGGTATATGAAATCGCTGAGAAATAGAAATGGTGAGGAAGGGATTGATTAGTTGAGCAACAGTGATGGTGACAATTGTGGGTATAAAGTGTGGAAAAAGTAAGGAAACAATGACATGATGGGATAAAAGAGAACAAGTAACAAAGACTGAGGGGGAAGATATAAAAGAGGTGGTGGGAGGAGAAAAAGGCAGAAGAAGATAAAAGGGGTCTATTCATCAAGCAATGATGAACGTGTGGATAAGGCGAGCTAAGTGGACTTAAAAATGAAAATATATGCATTTCCTATTTTTTGTGGGAGTTATTTATCATTTAGGGTTAAACTTGACATACCCACTGTACAATATAAAATATATATGTCTGAAAAAAAATGTTGTTGCCTCTGCTGAACCCTGGAGGCATCCATGAGTTACTGGTTGAAATTGTATGTGTGAGAGGAGCATTTATTTTTCTAGAGGGCAGTGGTTGCATTTCTTAATGACCCCTCTCTGTTCTTTACTCTCTACCCTTCCCTCCACTATATAAATATATATATATATATATATATATATATATATATATATATATATATATAAACACACCATCATGTTCTCAGTAAGAGATATACCTAAAAAAAATGGATTCCTTCATTAACAAATTCTTCTGATTTTCTCCAAAAATATTTAATGGCCATGGCTTAAACAGTTGCTAATGATGTTAGTTTGGAGGAAAAGTGAGGAGAAAGCAAATAAAACAACAGCGATATACATGACAAAAGCACGGAGTGGCAGAGAAAGACAGAACACAGAGAGGTATATGGAACATGCACCAGATGATTTCATTAAATAAAATACATATCACATTGACAGTATTATGCTGTCTGCAGTATATATCTATTCTGTGGCACAATTATATATACGGTAACTGTATTTCTCGGAATTCTGGGCATGAAACAAGTTTTTTTAACTTCTTGTAGAGATTCAAATGTGCACACTAATGTACTATTTATTTACTCTATATACATATATATATATACTATTTTATATGTTTTTTGTTATCAATCGGTAATAAACTTTTAACTCTTTTTGATAACTACTTCCTATAGAAAGACAAAGAAATAGGCATATTTAACACCACTTTTATCCCCACTTGATAAATTTATCCCAGAGGGTGAAGACAAATGGGAAAGTACTGAAGACAGAAAAAGGAGATAATGAAAAAGAGAGGAGAACAAAGTGGTGTTTAGATTAGTTTGGAGAAGACAGAATTGCATGATAAAACATTTTATATTTTTTTGCCTTTGTCTGAAGAATAGAATATTCTCATATTATGAAGCTAAAATGGAATATGCACCAGATGATTTCATGAAATAAAAGACATCTCGCATAGACAGTATTATGCTGTCTGCAATATATTCTGTGGCACAATTTGTGCCCAAGTTTTACAACTGTGAAAACCTAATAAACAGACTTCTATGTGAAAATATTATAGTTGGAAATGTCCATTATGCCTTTCATTCTTGACAGGGAAATGGTAAGCCAAGTTTTGATAGATGAAAATAAAAATAAAAGCAGAAATCTCCAGCCTAAGAAAGCTGAGCTAGCAGAATGTGTATTTCCAAAAGTAGGAGAGGGGTTGCTGGCCTATAAGGAGAATATATGGAAAAATAAATTCTGGTTTTAACTGATGTATTGCTACTGTTTATATGCAACGTACAGTGTATATTGTATATTTGTGTGTATTGTATTAATTACATACTGCCGTAGTCATCCAAAAAATGCTCTTTTGTGTTAGCCGAAAACATGCAAAGTTGCAGTTAGTAAAATTTGTGGTTTTATGGAGGTCAAAGCCTTTTGGATCTAAATTAATTAAAGAAAAAATGATTGGCCCAAATTAATTAAAGAAAAAGTCTCAATACTGTATGAAGTAGTGACATTTTTGCTGATAATATTTTAATACAGTGCCTGAATGTCTTTTTTTAATCTATTGTTAATATATTAGAATTACTTTTGAGTCATTTAAATTCAGGAAGGTAAAATAGAGATAGGAAAAAGTTACAGCAAATGGATAATATTTCAGCAGCTTTTCTAAGTGTTATAATAATTATTGTCTTATACTCAGTGTAATAAATCTGTATCGCAGATTTCAGGCATTTGTTACATGAATTCAGTACAGTAAATTGCTCTACAATGTGTTTTATTATTGTGTAATGTTCTGTGTAGCACCTATGAGTATATCTATATATCTAAAATAGATATGGTATAGAGTGGTTCCAATGCTGCTATTGATTATGATAGGGAACATGCAAATTATATATATCATATATTTTTCTTCGATCGCTATCACACCCAGGAAGCACAGCAATCTTTTAGTACACCCCCCCTTATATATATATTACCACATATATAGTAGACTCTCAGTTATCCGGCACCCATTGGAATTGGTAAATGCTGAATAAATGTAGTTTCTGGTTGCTTGAGAGTTACATATAAAAGATGCCTAGATTAGCTGCACAGGATGCTCTGCTACGTATATTTATCCGTGTGGGCTGTTCTAGCAGCAGCAGCTTTCACTCCTCACTTACACACAGGTACGTTCGGCTGGAGGGTGCGGTGCTGAACCCGGGGAATGCAACGCCAACACTGCCCTGGCTCAGTCAGTCATGCCTGTCTGCTTCCAGGTAACACTAAATTGCAGACATACAGTGGATAAGATCTAGGTGCCTGTAAGCATTTTGTAGCATGACAATCTGGCTCCTGGGATTTAATTTTTATTTAAAGTACAGTATTCAATCTTTTTCTGGTTAACTGAGAGTCTACTGTATATATATATATATATATATATATATATACACACACACATATATATATATTTAGAGTGAGCAATGCCACTACATATAAATGTAAATATACTTTTGTTTACCCGAATTAATAGACAAAAAAAAATGTGCTGCAAATACATTGATTTAATGCATACTCCGTTTTACAAAATAAAATGCAAATGATGTGAGAAGGCGTTAATATATGCCACTATCACTTGTAGAAGGTTTTGCTAACATTTTAATGGCATAAAATATGGTTGATTTTAGCACTTTTCTCAAGATCACAGTATTCTTTTGAAAAGCTTCCTTATGTTCCGAAGAGCTAAAACTTGTTCATTGCGTAATGTTTTTTATAACTTTTTTGTTATCTAAGTAGAATTTGTCACCCCGTAATGAGCTTAACATTGTGTTTAGAGCTTCTTTATCTTTTGCAATTAATTTGCCAATTTTGGTAATTAATTGCTCTGGTGAAAGTGACAGAAGGAAATAAATATAGACGAAGGAATCGAATATTAGGTTTTATTCGGTTTCAACTGATCTTGACTCTCTGTTTTTGCCTCATGGCTTGATCATTTATAGATGTAATAAACTTAAATAGCATTACAAAATGCTGAAACAACATAGAAATGAAATAAAGTTAATTAACTCAACCAATAAAAAATATTTTAAAATCCGGCTCTAGTTATTGTTATCAAATCTTTAGCACTGATACATCTAAATTAAAATCTAATTTTTCACCTTACTGAACACAGAAAATGGGATGATAATTTTTCATTGCTGTTCAGGTGCACGGGTACATAGAAACCTATTTGAAAAGCTGAATCATTTGGTGGACATCTCTGTGGGCTCTAAAACTTAAATGTATCAGTCCTCATCTGATCTATTCCATTCTTTAATATACTTCTCCAAACCTGTATGTTAGATATCTATTACTTATACATTCAATGATGTCAATATGTTCAATATCTGGAAAACTGAACTCTGTCTGATTCCACTTCTAGCACAAACACCATACCTGCAATTACTTAAACAACTTTATAATAGCACAAACCCCAAAAACTCTATCCTTCATTCTTCATGTGCTGTCGAATATATCACTCTTGTGGTTTTCATGTGCAAAATCCATCCAGATTATGGGGAATAATCACTAAGCTGTTACAGAGGTTGCAAAGGGCTTCGAAGAGCTGCTATTGCAATTTGTCCTACCGAATAACTTTCTGCTACCGTCATTGAAGAACATCCCAACATTTGCAATGCTTAGTGAATCTAGCCACCTTTAGATTGTAAGTCTGCGAGTTTCAATCCTGCGCAGTGCTTTAGGGAAAGCGCTATGGACACTGGATTCCAAACTCAAAGACAGGGCCCTCCATTCATTGCAATGTGTGAATCTTTAACTTGTCATTGCCTGTAACTTAACTTATGTATAGCGCTACGGAATATGTTGGCGCGTTACAAATAAACGATAATAATAATAATAGCTGGACAACCAAGAATGTAGTTCAATCTTGTATTCCACCTTGGTCATTGCAACCTACTCTTCATTGCATTCCTGTCATCTGACTGCCAACACTACGGTCAATAATGGACATCACCACCAGACCATCACACTACACTACTGGTTTGGAAAATGTCCTTGTGCCATCTCCCCACATCTTGAGTAATTAAATACGATATTAATAACACAGTTTCTTCTTTTACCCCCCTCTCTCTCGCTCTCTAATCCCACATACTTGCCAAAACACGTTCTACACTACTGCTATAATGTTTTCCCACACTAATAACCAAGTCTCATTCATGCTTACAAGTCTGTAAAAATGCAGGGCTAAAATGCTATAATAAGATACCTATAACCCTTTAACTTCTAGCACATACTTAATTTTGTCTTATCCTATCTTAAATTCAACCCAATTTCTTACCATAGTTGTCCCCTTACATATTAAGGGAGGATTTACAGTTTCTCAACTGAGATGATGTAAGAAGACTGAGAAGGGCAGTTGTTCCCCGTAGGAACTAGTGCTTAGTAAATCCCCCAGGTCTCCTATCTCTTCTATTTTAGATTGCAAGCTCTGTTTGTCGCTGCTGTATCAGTCTGACTATACCAGCCTTTGTAAAACTCTATGGAATATGTTTGGTTGTCTTTAAATAGTGAATCAAAGTAAGCAAACATATATGCATCATTTATGTAAAATAATAATATTCATTAACTGTAAAAATAAACTATTAGTTAAGTGGCATACTGAACCTTTTCACAAACAATACAAGTAGGCACTCAGGCAGAAAGTAATACAATTCTAAATGCCAGTAAATCAGAGTCCCAAGGATGTACCAGAAAAAATAGCCTTCTTAGTCCTCAGTATATATATGTATGTTGTATTCAAATGCTTTATTCCTTTAAATGAATATGAAAGACTGTTAAGTCTTTCACGATCCCTGAGAAAGACCTGCATGTTCAAAACACGTAGGTGTCTGTTCTGTTAATGCTTTTATATATTTTGTAAGCATATAATAAATAGTATTTTCATGCTACACTAGTTGGCCTAGTTGGTCCTTTCTCTCTCCTCCCCTCCCTTCTTTATTTTACAGGCTGTTAAAGCCGTTCCTATATTCCATATTCTTTACCGGCACTGAACTAATAATATATGATCAGCTAACAGATAAATTATTAAAAGTGCCAATATCCAATTCACCTTTAGTCATCATCTTAAATTGCCTTGGTAATCACAATACAGTGAACTTTAAATCTAACCCATATATCTGACTGAATTATGGTATACACACGGCATGAGATTATTTTCTGTAAATTGAAAAATATGTTGTTGTTTTAATAAAATACCATAAACCAGTAGACTGGTTCAATGATTAAGGGGTGAATTTAGGAATGTTTTATTCTAGTTGCATTGCTCCCCTCACCTACTGCGTAACACAATCATTTCAAACTGTTTATGAATTTTCCTCACAATGGGGGTTGTCAATGCACAGCCAATAAACTCATTTTACAGAATATTATTGTAAATATTGCTTTCATTTATCTGGAAAGTGGCAAAATGTGTTACTGCACTGTACAAAGTTGTTGTGTAAACCATATATGACATAGAATAAAAGGCTGAGTGAAGATCTGCCAAGGTCACTAGCCAAAGGTGTTCCCTCTCTTTTAAAAATAAATAAATACACTCTTTCATTTTTAACTTTTGTATTCAATTTTGATTTAAAGATAATAGGCATTTTGCCTTTGTTTCGAAAAGTATTAGAAACCTGGGAGGAGTGGAAGGATATGGATTCAGATAAGATCGCTATTCATTTCTGTTGAAGCCTCTTAACAATCAAACTCAAGTGATGAGTACGTCCCACTAGTATAATCCTTCCCCTCAAGCTACAAACGGACTAATTTTCAAAGGTGGAATCCCCATTACAAAAGCATTCAGCTGAATATTAATTTTCTGTTCCTATCTTACATACTACTAATATTATTAGTTTGTTTTATACTTCACAAGGATGTGAAAAATTTACTGTACTGTAACATAATACATATTGAATCTGTGAGATGCTTAAAAGTGTTATTTTAATGGAGAACATTAGAATTAGAGGAACCATGATTAAAAACTGTGCAACTGTATACATAATTGTATTATATGCACTTGCTTCTCCTACACAATAGACTTGAATAACACATTAGAACCACACGTATTATATGTCTATCTTTACACTTTGATTTCTTTTTCATATTTAGAGGATCTAATGCTACTCCCTTACTGTATTAGTCTTAGCAATATTTTACTTGGGAGTTCTTTTCATATACTTACATTTTTAAATGCCATTACTTTGCATTAAAGAACATTGAAAGCATTTTTTCTTTGTTTCATTTGAAAGAAGATAAATAATAATATACCGCTTTGTTTTTTCTTTTTTCAAAAGATGCAATCAAATCAGGCGAAACGGATTCCAATGTATAACTGAACTTAAGGCTTGCCCCTGTCAGCCAATGAGCAGATGTATGAGTATCTGGCAATGAAATATACAGATATACATATGTTTTGTGCACTTCCTGTTAGTTCCAATAAAGTTTAAACAGGTTTCACTTAATATTCTATCATGCAGAAGGTAACAAGTGGGCATTTTTTAAGCATCTCTAGTGCAATTTGCATCATTCCTTTATTTACTTTGCAATATTTCCAATGGGGGAAAACAGCCCTTCTCATCTCATCTCAGGTGAGAAAATATTTATTAAATTCTCCCCTATTTTCATAATGTTTAAATAAAGGCAAAAAAGAAATGTGTTCCATGTCCCTTTAACTAATATGACTTCCACCATCTGCCTTAAGACCCCTTATATCTCCAATACTTTTTTCAATCTCTTACAGGGACTCTTTCACCATGATTATGCCTTAAACTTACTAACAGCGTAAATCTTGTGTGAGCAGATTCGACAAGACCACACTTGAAACTTCCACCTTATGTGTGACCTATATTTAAGAAGAAATTATCTATCCTTCATAAACTGGAATCAGTGTGAAAACTCTTATTTGCAATATTATTTCTTGTTGAGCTTGTATGATTTCTAATAGCCTACTTTCAAATTGCATTTGGATAAACACAGATTATTTGAATGCATTTTAATAAATAGGCCAACAAGAACAAATATTACTGAAAGTGTTTATCTGAGTTTTAATGTTAAATTGAAAATATCCTCTCTGGGCTTTATTCTAAACCTATTTTTTCCTCTTGAAGAATTTAAGTCAGAAGATTGTAAGAAAACATGAACTTCTAAGATTACTAAATCTACTATTTATTGGAAAGCAGATGACACCAATTGAGCATTGAGCAGAATTGTTTCTAATATTAAACTGAAAAACCCATTATCCTTATTGTACATTATTATTTTATTAACAACTGTATTATTTATCAGTATAAAATAATGATGTTGTTCTTATCTTGTCCTTAATTAATAGGTCTCATTGCTTATTTATATTGCTCTTGAAATTTAGGTGTAAAATCTCCTATCTTTAAATTCTGTGGGTCTTACGCAACTTGGGAGTGAGGTGTTTTTATTCAACGTTGGTGTTTTGACCTGGCAATGATGCCGATGCTTTTTTTCTCTTCAGTTCTATAAAAAACTTCCTAATTATAGGTTTGAAATCAATAATTATGGCCCTGAAAGCTTATCAATGTTCATAGTCATACGCAATCATTTGTTTGGTTCTCCTTAATTATATTGTTGATTTACCTGAAAGTTCTGGGAAAATAATAAGGCATATAGTAGAAATGCTATATTTTATTATATCTTTTTTATTATATCTGTGACATTATATGAAATAAAAAATTGCTCACTAAAAAACCCTGCACTGCAGTGAGAGAACATATTATGGGTTTGATAGGTTTAGATAAATCATGGTTAAAAAAACAAAGAGCAAAATGTGAAAAATGTGCTTGAACTCTCAGGTCTGCTGGGACCAAAAAAGGCTAATAAGAGGTTTTATGGGGGGCAAAAAATACATTGACTACGCAATTTCAAGGCCAAATTTATGTCACGTAAAGTGGATGTTTTTGATCGAAGACTCTGTTCACAGTTAATTTGAGAATTTAGCTGAAAACACAATTAATCATAAATAATTATCCCTAAGAGATTATGGCTCTTTTTTTTTAAGACATATTATGTCAATAGTGGGTGATTTTTTTTGTATAATAGGTGTTTAAGAGGAAGCAGCCCCTGCATCATTGGAATTTATAGAACAGAAGCCCCTCAAAATATATTTCCATTTACACAATCTATGACAAGTCTTTGCCTTGTGATGAGTTATTTTATGTGAAAAAGGAATATACCTCACCCAACACTGCACCGTGACTGCTATATTTAGAGGAGCTTTGAATATTGGGTTGTAGAAACCAGCAATATTGATTTCTAAATCATACCAAAGGAAATGGAATATTCTGAAGTGCATAATATTCCTTGTTCACATTACAGGAAAAACTCATGTTTATATTTCTATATATTTCTATTTTCCAATGAATAGCTGAGGTGCAGATTTCATTATTTACGGTAAAAAAAGGTATTGTTGCAGAACCAATAACTTGATGATGAGATCTTAAATTGCAGTCAGATACACTACTTGATGTATGAGAAACCTGAATGCCAAAAGAAAAGCTAGACAAAAAGATGAAGATAAAATCAAAAAGCTAAGGTCACATGCACATATTGACTTGTCAAGATGATCTAAACCATGCAATGGATGTTTTTTATTAACTCTGCAAGAGTGTTGTCCAGCAAAACCATCATTTTCTAGCTGCCCTTTTATCAGGAAAATACAGTTATTGCAAAATAAATAATGTTTAAACTCCTAACTTTGACTCCTTATCTACATGTTTCCAGCATGCATTTCATAAGGTTTTTATTTAAAATTACATCATTTTTAGAAGACTAAAATGACTAACTAAAATGAAAATCTAAAATTGTTAAATTGCAAGTTATTTCATCACTTAGAACGTCTGTACATGTAAAAGAAAGGTCTTCTTATTTGTATTTGATGCAACATGCTAAATTCATATCAGTAGAATTCTACTGGCTAACAAAAATATTTTAATATATTTATCCTATGTGTGAATTTAAATACATTTGATAAAGGAGATTAAAACATATTACTTTTAGAGAATTATTATTAATATTATTATTATTATTATTAACCTTTATTTGTAATGCGCCAACATATTCCATAGCGCTAAATAGGGTAGATACAAGTCAAAAACAAACTTAACAAATTACAAAAGAATGGAGGGCCCTGTTATTGAGTTAAAAATCAAGCAAATAAAGTGTTTTTTCTAAAGCACCCAACAAGATTGAAAACACGTAAACTTAAAGTCTAGTATGGTTATAGAAGGATGAGGTACAATAAATTGCGGAAAGTATTGCTTTGGGTGATATGCTTCTTTAAATAGATGAGTTTTTAGTGAGGTTATGAAGGACTTGAGGCAAGAGGAAAGTCTAATGGAGCGAGGCAAGGCTTTCCATAGAATAGGGGCAGCACAAGAAAAGTCCTGAAGGCGGGAATGAGAGGAGGTGATAAGAGATGAAGAAAGAAGATGGTCATTAGCAGAGTGAATACCTCACAAGACAGATTAACCTGCCATTGTAATAAGTAAATATTTGATTTTCTGTATACACTATATAAAACCAACAAACTAGAATTTAGCAGTCAAGTACAATTATAGAATATGTTTAGCAAGCGTTAATAATAGTGTGCATACTTAGGCATAAGCATAGGGAAAATATGAAAATACCCCAACTTCCTATATTTTCTATGTGACTGATTTATCAAGATGTATACACTTTAACTTTGTATGATAAATAGCTCACATAAAAAACATAGGAAATGGGGATATTTAACTTAACTTTTGTAGACCCAATTTTATCCCTGAGTGTTCAATATTCCATTTTATGTTTTTATGCAACAATGCATCGTTTTAAACCGTAACATAAAATAAATGTAACTATGGAATATATGTCACACATTCTAGCTTTTGTATTAAATTTATGTTTGTGGTCAAAAACTATTCATTAAATATCCAAGAACCCATTTAATAAAGATTTTATGTTACTATAATTGGGAATTCTCCAATGTTGGGCCAAATAGCTGTGACTTCTAAAGACCAATTTATCAGCTCAGGTACTAAAGCTGACCATAAAGACTGACTAGAGATGTAGAAAACATTATTAGACCTGTTATCATGTGCCAGCAGGGAAATTGTTTTGCTGACACACCTTCTCTTCATTCTAGAGCTGTCCAAACAAATGACTCCAGTATTCTTCCATCCAATTTATCCCTCAAGTCTTATACAGGTATAGGTTGTTCAGTTCACATATTTTGTCATGTGCTTGGGCAACACATACCTTTCAGATCAGATTAAATATTGTAAAATTATTTTTTAAAGTATTCTTCAAATACACATGCACGATATTGTTTAGCAGCTATCTACCCATCTTTCTAACACTCACAATATTAACAAATGTGGATTTTCGAGCTGCGTAATTAAACCAGCATGATTCCCATCAACCAGGCTTCTGTAATATTCAGCTGCTTGCCATAACATGTCTCATATTTGGTCATCTTATATTCTTTATGTTTGACACTATTTTTAACTTCATCCTTGGCTCAAGCTTATGTGATCATGTCATTGCTAGAATTGGAAAGTAAAAATGACAAAAATTCAGACCAATGTTGCCAGAGAATTTATTCCTTCATTACATCCTTTATACTTGAAAATAGCTGAAGGTAATCATAAAATGTTGTACATAATGGAAATAAACCTTTTTATATCACCATATGTATATATTTTATATGTTGGTACTATTGGGTGCCTAGCTTAACATAAACATGCTCTTTAAGCATGAAATTAGTTTTGTGCCAAGAACTGTAAAAGTGCCCTATTATTATTCAATTTGCTCTATTCACATTCAAACGACTGTGGATGTGCTTGGATTTATTTCATGTATGAGATTGTCTGGTAATTTTAGTAAACAGAAAAAGGCTCCAAATTAGCTTTTCAGAATGGACACCCATTGTGCATAATATTTAGATTGAGGGACTATTTTACATTATATATAGAATAATGGCTATACTAAATTCAAACTCATTCACATAATCTGTGTTCCAATGCCCATAATAAATATTAATAATGCAGCAAAATATAGATGTTATTGAATCAAAATACCAAGAAATTATTATGATTTTCCATTTCCAACAGATGTGGTAAAAATATTATGGAGTTTCAATATATGGAATAAAAATGATCGCTCAAGTTCTCTGCCTGCATGCAGTGCTTCAGTAAAGCCATTAAAATAATGCTGTGGAAAAGATTATTAGTATAGTAAAATTGTGTGTAGACTCCCAGTATTTATGATTCAGATATTAAATCTGTATAATAGTGGATAATGAATGGACTGGCATTTTAAAACAAATGGTTATGTTCTAAGAGGTTTACAATAGAAGACCTACTGTACCTCATATCTAATTGGCAATTTATTCTTTTGTGTTTATTATACTAATTGTAAAATTAGAATGTGCGTCTCAGGGACACTGTAGCAATTTTGCCAGGTATATATCATAAAATTTAGCAATTAGCAAACAAATGGATTCTAGTAATTCGTTGCTCTATTTCTTCTCCTTCCTAAACATTATTAATGTTGAGGTGAACATAATAGATGTATAGCCTTGATACCATGGTATGGATGGTACAAATAGATCTCATCAGAGAAATTTCTTTTCAGACACATATATATATGCATTTTGTCATTTTGAAATATAAATGCATTGAACACAGTATAATTAAAATGATCGTAAAGTATTGTGAATGTGCAATGTATTGTCTTGTGTTACTTAATTACCTAATGTTCTACCACCAACAATTGCATTTTTTTTCACCTAATAAATTATTAAATAGATTTTTATAATGATACTCGGTGCATTGCATTATTTTTAAGGAAATAATAAGGCTTAACTTCTTCTCTTCCAGAGAGTCTATTAATAAATAATCAGTGATATTTTGTTTTAAAAATGCAAGGTATAACATTTCATGAAGATGTCTTAACCCACTCCCTCCATGCAACACAAACAACAAATGTGTTAAAGGATATCTTTATATTCTTTTAATCTGTCCCTCCTTTGTTTTCTAACGTACCCACTAATGAAGGGTTTTGGTAGGTGTAGAGCAGCTGTGGTAGCAGCATGTCTCTTTATTTATTGATGAAATTCTCTGGAGGAACTGTCTAGAATTCTGAAGCAGCTCAACAAGAGCCAGCCTTGGAAGGAGGAAAACAAACTTGTATGTGGCATATTTTACTCTGTAAACTTCAGAGAATTAAGCTAATGTTTATTGTTACTTAGGTGACATTGATAACACAGCTTTTTTTTAAACAGATTATTCCATTTTAAATGTTAAATGATTCATAAAAATACTCTTTAAAGAAACGTAAAATAGAAGCCAATTAAAAAACCAAAAACATTTTGTTCAAGGAAAAGGGAATTTAATGAATATTGACTTCCAATGGAAATGTATTTTAAATTCAAGCCTTAATCAATGAGTAGTCAATTAACTTTTACCAGTCTCATAGAGGTGTAAATCTATTTGTAAGAATAAGAAAATGTTTTTAACACATTGAGTTAAATGTAATGTAATTAAGAAAGGTGCACAAAGTAAGATTGTATAGTGAAGGGAACATAGAGAAAGAACACCATTTAAAGTATGCATTTAAGTATTAAGAAGGTCAGGAGAGATTAAGAGTACATTTAATGAGGGAATCAAAATCCAGAAGAAAGGGGTTGATTCTGAATCAGACCCAAGTCCCCCTATTGATTATAATATCAACTACACTAGTTGTGTGACTTTTAATATTTCTTAATAGTCTAATGGTTTTAACGTAACTATATTGTTTAACTACTTGCTTAACACAATCATTGGGCAGTGCCGCTAAGCCAAGATTTTGTATGAGCTAAACCCATTTTTACCTGATCTGGTCGGGTATTAGGATACTTTAGTCACATTTTCCAACATGAAGTGATTATGTTTCCATATATTTAGAACTGTATTTTTGGTAAACAAAAATTCACACATAGCACTGATGGAAAATTAAGGTCCAACTATCATCTAGCTTGTGGGCAACAAAATAAAAAAGGAGAGTTAACTTCATATAATGTGGTAGATTCACCAAATTGGCACTAATAAGATATACATACAAGATGCCTTCCTCTGGATCAATTAACAATTAACAATTAACAATAATAATAAAAAGTCCACATTAAAAAGATCAATAGAGATCTAAAAAGGTTGAACTTGATGGACTAACTCTTTATTCACCCTCCAATACTATACTATTATTAATTATTTAATCAATAATTTAATTAATAACTATCCGCATATTGCAGATCAGAGGAGATCTTAACAGGTTGAACTTGATGGACTGAGAGTCTTTTTTCAACCTTAATTACTATGGGCCTCATTCTATTAGCGGCCGCAGCCGTTGCGGGGCCGCAAGGACCGGCCGCAAGCTATTCGGCTATTCTATTCCCCTCCAGCCGGGGATTCCGGCAGGCTTGCGGCCGGTGCCTTGCTATCTCTTGCGGCCGCTCGCGCCAGAGGAAATCCTTTGATCTTAAACGGCCGCAAGGAAATCGGCCGTAAGAAATTCCTATTTGCAATTCAATTGCTCCGGGAATCCTCTCTGCAAGGCTAAAAGCGAGCCGCAGCTTACTTGCAGGAAAGAGATCCCGCTAGCACCAATTAAGTACATAAAATAGCCCAAATAAAGCCATCCTGCACTTTGCAGAGTCTATAAAGTGATATTCGGTGTTAGCAAAAATAGCACATAATTACCCTATACTCAAATCCGTAAAATATATATTTTTTAATATCCGTAAAATATCCATGTAAAAAGTCCAGAGTGCTTGGAGCACCTCAGACCCGCCCATGCCGCAGCCGGAAAATAAACAGTTAATTTGAACTCGGGTTTGGGCTGATGTGCAAGCTTGAGAGTGGGTTACTTTTAATCCTCATGTCCCCCAATATGATCCCTAGCATTTACAGAGCTGTACAGTGCAGGCTTGAATTTATTTTTGCGTTTTTATATTTCTGAGCTTACGGCCGGTTCCAAGATATGCGGCCAGCCGTAAGAGGAGATCCTTGCGGGGCCGTATAATAGAATCGCAAGTTAACAGAACCCCCGGAAGGAACCGCAGCCTTACGGCCGATTTACGGCCGGTAATAGAATGAGGCCCTATGTAACTATGTAACTATGTAACTATGTAAGATATATGATACAATATATAAGATATATGAGACGAAAATGCAATAGAAATACATTTCAATGACTTGTCATAATTTTCTACTACATTTAGTTCAACCAATACAGTTCCTTTTGTTCATGATGACAAAAAGTCTTCACTGGTTCATAATTCATCCCATAAAAAGGAACATTTTAATCGTGCATTTTCCTGTTATCTTATGAACTCATAGACGACCTAGAAATTGTTATTTCATAACTGTACTCTTGAGACTACCGCCCATGTTGGCGTCTTACTGTTGTCTCAAGGGACAGGCAGAGCTGGCAAGGTTCTGTTTGTGTTGTTCTTGCTATTGGGTAATAATGATAGTTTATAATCAGTGAGATCGTTAATTAAAGGAATGGAAATGGTGAAATATGTGTGGAATTTACCAATAACACACTTATAGTAGGTTATTGTTGTTTATTTATCAGTTATAATATTATAGCACTTTGTTTCTTGTAGACTTTAATCTACACAAACCTTTTTCACTACACATAGACCTAAAAATAATGATCTTATAAATACAAATATAGAGGTAAAATGCAGACATACACATTATTTAAGGTTTGCTACACCTGAGGTATTTAAATATTCTCCAAAGAAATGAGTACAGACACCGTAAACACAAATCTATAAGAACCCTGATAGTGTCTCTAAGTTTGTCTCAGCGGTGTCTGAACAATTCTTCTCCATTTTGCACCTATGATTCTCAAAGGAAAGTTACAACGTTATTCTGAAACTTTAAAACAATTAACTGAGCAAACTGGAAATGTGTTGAAGTAAACTTAAAAATAGTATTAAATTAATATTAATACACATTAATGGTTGAATTGCTTTTTTGCTTTGTTTGTTACTTTTGATTTTAGTTTGTCCCCCCACAGGAGACAAGTTTTTAAACAAATGTGTTTATGAAAATCAGGAGGACACTACATATGTAGAAAGAGAAGGGCCTGAAGCCATCAGTACAAAGGCGACAGGCATGTGGATTCAAAAGACCTTCCAACAGGCTAGAAAAGGATTTTGTTTGAGGAACAATAAATAAAAGATCAAATTTGGCTGAGGAAGAAGAAACACAGTGTTAAATGAGACAGTTGTTTGAGTGGGTGAAGCTCAAAGAGAAAATGAGATGTGGGGGTGTTAAATACTGAGCGAAAGGTAATATCTTCCCACCAACCTCAAAGTACTGAATGATAATTAAGTTGTAAGTGGTTGCAATATGCCCTCTATATAAATCTGTCATTGTTGGTTGGGATGTTTTATGATGATATATTAATGACACAGTTTCAATGTATTAAATAAAGAAAAGACCAATGCCAAAGGTACATGGTTCTGGCAATTATATATTATTTTTTCATAGCAGTAGAGAGACCTTGCCAGCTATTATACTTAGTATATTTATGGTCCTCCCAATGTAGATGAAGGAAGACATTTACTAAGCATTTTAGATGAGGTGAGAAGAGCTGTTTTTCAGTTTTTTTCTGTAGGAATTAGTGCATAGCAAATCAAGGGATAAAGTCAGCTTAAAGGGATATCTATGTGAGCTGGATTAATACATTACTGCACTCTATAGGCAAAAATCCGCGTATGTGTATGCAGCACATATCATAAAATATTTTATTTTTATTAATATCTAAAAATCCCTCTAATGATTATGTTGACACTTCCAGGGAGTGTCTACACAGGCCTCTGATCCCCACCTAATCAGCATGCAGCATCAGTGGAGAAATATCAACCCACTATCTACCTGCTGTTGCTTGCTCAGCTAATCTCCTTGCAGCTTCCTGTCTCTATATCAGTAGCAATACATAGCACATATCAGTGATACACTACACATCCCAGGCTGCTTTCCACCATGAACAGGAACCCAGCATTAATTCAAAGTTTCAGCTAACCTGATTGGCCAAACCAAACCATTTTAAATTTGATGCTGATTTAGCCTGGGTTTGAAGGTTGTTAACTCTAATTTGCAACCGTCAGAAATTACAAGACATTTTACCAACCATACAATGGAGATACATCAAATATATTGGTATCATAAACAATGTTTCATACCTTCACAATCATGTAAAGTAGTCTACTGTGCTGTATATGGGCCTCATTCAAATGTGATTTGTCCAATTATATAGGGCTCTATATAGACACATGGTGTATTTTTTTATAGAAGTTTTTAGTTAGTGAAGACTTTGCTTTTTAATAGAAGTTCACTAACTAAAAACTTCTGTTAAAAAATATGCTCCTTGCTTATATAGAGCCCTATTCAATTGGCCGAATCGCATTTGAATGAGGCCCTATGTTTGGTACTATAGCCATCCTTTTTATTAAGGTTCCAATAGTCCCTTATTTACGCCCCCATTCATTATTATATGTATTTGGCTCCTCATCAAAATATATGCAAATTGCTTGTAAGATTGTGCGTTTCCAATCTTGCTAAGTTCTTTAGGGAAAGCACTATATACGCTTGATTTTAAGCTCAAAGACACGGCCCTCCATTCTATTCATTGCATTAATATTGTTTTTGACTTAGTGCTACGTAATATGTTGGCGCGTTACAAATAAAGGACAATAGCGATAACAATAATACATTGTTTAGTGTGTACATGTAACTTGTATATGCAATATCAAAAATATAAAAAAAATCGGTAAAACAGGTGTAACAGGTAATAAATAGCTCCTATAAAATTAAACATAAATAAAGACCTGGTTTTCAGCTACCATAATATTGTATACCCTTTTCGAAAATCCAAGCAAATACAATATATTGCTGATATGTAATATTATTTAGATTTGTTCATATATGCAAAGCTGTGACTGGCATTTGATTTCTGGTATAATCTATCATTAAAAAAGCTAAATCATAATATCCTAGACTTGTATGTAGGTGTGAAGGCACTATATAAATGAAGTAAAATAACATTAAATAAATAATGATATCAATAATTACATAAATAAATGTATGTAATAATGTTACTGACTACCATGAATCCGATAAAAATTAACTACATGAAAACTAATGACATGAAAAGTGTGATATTCTGCACATAATTTCATGTAGGGGTAAAATGTAATATTTACATAAATAAATAAATACACCAAATTACTGTTTTCTGCACTAAAAATGAATGACAAGTTATTAGTTTTTACCCTACGTGTTCTATCCTACGTATTATAATTTACATGTTCTATCCTTCGTGTCCTAAACGTGTTCTTGATTGCAATAACATTAAAGCACCCTAAATTCGAGCCACTAACCACTGTAGATGGCATCATCTTTTCAAGTGCAAATATACTCTAATAATAATGATCACAGAGCAACACCTGTACTAACAAGTCCCATACAACAGGTGCACCCAGAGGGAGGGTAGCTCACCGTACAGGTTATTCGTCAATTATTTATACTCCAGTAATTGGTTAGACAATACACACATCTTGGGAAGGGAGTGAATAAATGATCAAACATGATTAATTCTGGAATATTAGTCACAGTAATACAAATGTGGAGTTAAAATGTCATCAATTATTGAATCTGAAAAAAAAGAGTTCCCTACACTGTAGGCTGATATCTTTGATTAATAATAATGCATTAACATATTCCTACAATTATTAACTCTCAATAGTGCCATGTTTATGCTCCTGATAATAGTAGATATTATTAGGAATGGGTGCAGAGAAGAGTTTTTAAAGCCATTTCCTTGTTACAAATTATAAAATAAATTCATTTCCGTTAGTCAAATACATTCGTTTTTTTATGGCATTATCGAAAATTAGTGAACATACTGGCCAAGCGAGCAAGACTGGCTTAATGCATTTGCTAGCATTACCCGCTATTTCAATGCTTTATACCATTGTGACATGTTAGTTAGTGAACGGTCTAGTTTCATAATGGGATTTATTCACTAAGGTGAAAAACTACCTTTTTTTAGCTGTTGAATGGGAGGTGAAGGGGTGCTATATATATGACAAAAAGGATTAAAACATTTTAATTGTAGTAGTTCAACATCTACCCCACTAAAACAATCAGTTCCACTAAATCAAACAGAATAGCTGCCACTGCATTTAATAGTTATTAATTGCCAATTATTAAGTGTAATTCTTCATAATATTAAATAGTGAGACTTTTTATTTTTATTTTTAGGAACTTTACTTTGACATACGAGCAAGCATATGATAGGTCCAATAAAATAACATGTGGCTTGAATATAGCCCAATTTTTAATACAGATAGAGATTAAAATATGAAAGCTAAGATGTAGACATGACAATGTGGGGCATAGACACTTTAGATTGTACGTTTGCGAGTTTTCAATTGTGCATAATGCTTGGGGGACCCTCCATTCTTTGCAATGTGTTAATGTTGCTATTGTTTTTGTCTTGAACTTACCCATGTATAGCGCTACAGAATATGTTGGCGCGATACAAATACACAATAAATATTACAGAGGGATTTCTCTTTGGGGATGCCTGAAAATAACCAGCACTTGTTTATTTTAGACTTAGAAATATTTAGAAATCTCATCTATAGTTGACTCCAGACGCATAAATTGAGCATATCTTATTGTCGACTGGAAGATTAGACACTTTATCAAAGTATGTCAAGTTTTTAAACAAAAGTTTTAAATTGTCGATATACAATAAGTTGAGATTGGCACATTAGAATATTTAGCTGAAACATTGAATTTAGCATATATGGTAACATTATCTTAAGTAATGAATTCATGTTTTTCATGCAAAAAGGCATTATTATAGAAGATAAGAGCAAGAACTCATTACCATTTCCTTTATCTTACAAATTTTGAATACAGTACTTCAGGCAGAATGTACATTTTCCCAGAGGAAATCATAGCACTAACTCAAAATATAGAGAAAAAAATAATAAAACCTGACAGAAGTAAAAATGACACAAGATAATAAGATATCTGCAAAGGTTGAGAACAGTTCCCACATTTCCATTCCATTATACTTTTGTGTAATCAAAACAACGAAAATGTATCCTTTTGAAATCTCGATTCCTCATAAGGGAACACTTTATACAATGTGGTGGTTATTCAACCTAAAACACTAATCAGGCTTTTCCCTCATGTTACAAATGCATAGTAACAGATTGCTGAAGAGTTTTTCTTTATTTTTGAATTAATAGTACAAAGAAAAGATTGACTTATCGATCAAGGAGAAGGGTAGTTAGCAATATATTTCATCGACACTTGATGAAAATTGGTGTTGACGTCCGGACCTCATTTTTATCGTGAATGCTTATAAAAAGTGGGTTTGAAGGGCTGGTATGAGCTAGCAATCAGAAAAATACTGTATGTAATTCTATACTTTTTTATTTTGTTTTTGGGTGTGGCACTTGTCTACTTATATACCGTAAGTCTGCGAGTTTCAATCCTGCAAGGTGCTTTGGGGAAAGTGCTATGGACACCGGATTCCAAGACAGGGCCCTCCATTCTTTGCAATGTGCTAATTTTGACTTTGTTGTTGCCTGGAACTTAACTTATGTATATCGCTACGGAATATGCTGGCGCATTACAAATAAACGATAATAATAATGTACTGTATGCTCTTCCCTTCTCTATAGAATGCTCACAATAAAATAATAATATACACTGTGGCTTGTGGAGGGATCTAAACAATAGTATAGCCCAGGGGTGGGCAAGTTCGGTCCTGGAGGGCCACACACAAGCCTGAATTTGAAGATATCCTTTCTGTGCACAGGTGAGTCAATCAGGTTGACTGAAGACGTGCGCAGCAACGATATCATCAAATTCAGGCATTTGTATGGCCCTCCAGGACCGATCTTGCCCACCCCTGGTAAAGCCTGTTTTTCCATAGAAAAATAAAAACATCAATTTGATTGCCCATTACGAAAGAACAAAGCGTATCGGGTGTGCCCATTCTATCCACCAAAAAGTTTGTCTTATTTAAGTCTCATGATATCCTTATGCTTATCTCAGGCATGCTTACATTTCTTAACAGTATGACTTTCACCTTCCTACTCCTATCATATCCCCCCCTCCTCTCTGTCCTCTAAGCTAAACATATTCAGGTCATGAAGTCTTTACTTAGAAGTTTTGTCTTGTAGACATTGCACCATTTTAGATACCTTCTTTGTATTGTCATCACATTTAAGGAAACACAATGGTCAATTATTTTCTGTTTTGTTTTTTGGATAACAAAACCTGATAATGTGGAAAATGTTGTGGAAAAAAAAACGTTTTACTTTTAATATACAATGTTTCTTTACCGCAGGCTTCCATTTTCGTTACTAAACCTGCTTCTTGTATCTGCTGCTCAACAGGGTATGTCTTTGTAAACATTAGAGCTAATGAATGTATTGGCAGATGTGCCATGCTCCACTGTGCAGATACAAGCTTACTCTGTATTCAAAGTCTCCTCCAATCTCAGCAAGTTGATCACTGGAACCTAAAATGGCAGATTTCACAGCAGCACATTTTCTTATAAAAGTAACACATCAATGACTGTATCATTTGTTTTTTTACTTTCTAAAAACATATTGCTAGTTTTCAAGTATAGTGCTTAAAAAGAGGCCATTACATTTTTTTGTTATTACATTACATTTTTTTGTTATAATTCACTGCCCTCTTTTATTGTTGTCATTGCTCAGTCATTCAGTCGTGGCCGACTCTCTCCGTGATCCTATGGACCAATGCACACTAGGCATATCTGTCTCTGGTTGTGCTTATCCATATGGTTTTCGTGGTAAAGATACTGGAGTGGGTTGTTAGTTCCTTCTCCAGTGGACGACTAAACAACAAATTTCATGTATAGCATTATTAGCATTTCGAATACTGTTATGAAAATGGAAATTAAATACAGAAGTAAGGAATGTAACGTATAGTAGTAGAATCATACACCACCGATGAAAGGACTATAAGAGCCTTGCACTTGAGTCCTACTTGTTGTTGTTGTTCTGTCCTTGAGTCGGCTCTGACTCTCGGTGACCATATGGATGCAGCACGCCAGGTACATCTGTCTTTGTTTCTGGTTGTCCTTATACATATGGTTTTCATGGCAAAGATACTAGAGTGGGTTGCCAGTTCCTTCTCCAGTGAACCAAAATTTATGTAACCTCTCTGCAATAACCTGCCCTTCTTGGGTGACCCTAAATGGTGTAGCTCACAGCTTTACTGAGGTACACAAGCCCAAGGTAGCGATCCAGAAGGGGCCTCTTTTATTAAGGTGTTATAATTAGAATAATATACTACCACATATTATCTTTATATTCATTTCATTTTACAAATGGTCATCCCTTATTTATAAATAAGGTTACACGCCATGGCAAGAAAGCTTTGAAAATGCACGCTGAAATATAGTTCAGTTACATTTGCACTTATGGGATAATTTATCTGCGAAAAATATATAAATTGTATCTTGAAGTATATTTTGTTATAGTGTTTTTTTGTAATTGAATTCCACCAGTTTTGTGTGAAGAAATGCTGCTACAAAGCCCCCAGCCTTTCTAATTGCAAGTCAATAGGGAATCTCAGAGACGGACTAACTTGAGAAAACAGCTTGGCTGATTCATAATTCTTTCCCTGCCAACTCCTAAGTCAAGTGTCAAGTTAATTTATCAATCAACTTCCTTTTCCTTTCACAAATATGTTGATATCAACTGCTAAAGAATTACTTTAGTTAGAAAACTCCAAGAAAGAATGCATAATGAATGCTCTTTATAGACGGCAGATTGATAGCTCCGAAGTCTGGCTACTATTCTACAATCTATTCTTAGCCAACATATTAATTAATTGAATGTGTAAGCAACTCATTTATTGAGAGCAACTGACACCATTACTGTCATATGAAGCCGAGTCTTATATTGTTTGCTATCTTTGATATGATATGACATTAAATTGTTTGTCCTGTTTTCTAAAGACCAAATGTTAACTCAAAGCAATAACAATATTGGACGTCTGTAGAGGGGGAAAGTTTATTAGAAGTGGCAGCGTTATCAGGGAAAGCAAAATGAACAGAGATTTGAGATCTCTTGCTTCCCTAATGCTGTGTATCAAATCTGTCCTTGTCCTTTCCCAGAGTTTGCCGTACATTACATAATAATTCTATATTTGTTTATCTTGGTGTTATTTTAGTCATGTCTAGTGAAATTTGTCATTTTTACTGTGAAACTTCTGCAAAGTTAAAAAGTCAACTTTATTGGGTATATTTAAACATGTGGATGCATGGAGTTATGTGGACTTAATGTTTTCTATGTAGTCTAATTATCCTTTACGGATAAAACGCTATCTCTATTTCATAGAAAACATAAAAAATAGGATTTTTAATTAAACACTTTTTTTATCCCTGTTTGATAAATGGACTTTTATTTTTTTCCAAAATTTTTTCTTTTAATTTTTTTTCCATATTGTTGAGTATACTTTTGTTTGCAATGCAATTGACAACGTCTCGATTGTAAGATCCTATGAGTAGGTACCTCATTTCTCTTGCACCAAGCTGGTCCATTTGTATCACATTTATATTGCATTATAAATTTACTTGTAATTTGCTAATTGTTCCCACTGTACTCTATCCTACTTCATAAATAGTGCTATGTCAATGCTGGCCCTTTGTTAGGGTGACAGCTGCCACCAGCCCACCCTTGCCCAGACACCAGAGGGAGCAGCTGCCACCTACTCTGCCCAGGTTCCTCAAATGGGTCCCTGGCCAAAAGGCTTTGCCTTTAAGGGCTAGCAAGTCCCCTCATCTCCACTGGAGTAGTATACAAAAGTGTCCAAAACCAGAAACCAAAATCATATGCAATGTCCAGTGTCAAAGTCCCCCCACTCCCATTTATATATCCCATCTGACTTTAGGTGAGGCTGGGGGGCACGTGACGTGCTCCCCCAATGTTGTGGAGTCCAGTGCTCTAATTCCACTTCGGTGCTCCATACATGTTATTGTTACAGTATACAAAGCCAGGACCGCACAAACCTATGTAAATAAGGGATTGTAACTTTTGTCTGAAAGCACAGACAATGTCTGCTTCATCAAAGCTGGAATGAGATATTGTAGTGGAAATAAAATATCTTACATAAAAAAAACTGATTTAGACAATACAACAGTTCTTTTATAAGTCACCCCACCCTTAGTTGTAGTCAATGTATTATTCCTTAATAGCCACATGCTAATGAGAATAACAATATAAATTGCATGTGGCAGTAAACATTTTAAAGATGCTAAGAAACATAGCAGGAATATATAATCATGTATTGTGAATTTACGGTATAAATAAACACTTCCAGTTACTTGCCGCACAGAATAACTAATTAAGACAATATATACACTTTTGTTAGCAAAGCATTAGTATACTGACAGTGAAATGTAGAATGTGTCATAAGGTACAATTGCATGAGTACTGTTGTTAGTTTATATATTATGCCTTGCATTAAAGACGTCAGGTTTTCTTTACCACCTACGCATAATGGGACATATCTTTACTTATCTCAGAGTTACTATTGTTATTATGTAGCTGTATATCAAAACATATTTAAAGTAATGGAAATCAGAAATCCAAATTATATTATCTATCATATATTTTAAAGAGAGTGGGTGGTATAAACAAAAGACAGATTTTTGGATGTCTCTTGAGGAGGCCAATGTATATGTCCCAAAGAACAGTAGTGTTCTCCAAGACATCTTCAAATACTCTTTCCATTTTATCACTGGATTGGTCTTTACCCTAAGCCAATGTATTTTGATAGGGTTAATATGATGAAATATAACTTACATGACCCATAAAGCAACACAGTGACTTGGCATAAATACCCATGAATATTGATATGCAATCAATACACTGTAAGGAACATTTGATGCCAGCACAAATTTAAAATTGAGCAGTGCTGTAAAATTGCTCCCTGATGCCTTCAGTACATTGGTAGATTATTCCCATTTGAAAGCTTTGCTGCTCAGGTTAAATGAAAAAAAATAATTTCCAGTCTCAAAAGGGTACTTAAGTGAATGCTTTAAGAGGCACAGAGGTGTCAGATATTATCTTGTGCATCTTTAAATATATATATATATAATTTTAGCAAGCCAGAAGCAAACCACACCCCTCCCTAATTTCCTAATTTGTTTAGAAATGTGCTTGGCTTTTCCAACACCATTATAAATCAGTACATCAATGCATTGAATATTGTGTTATCATTGGCTGGACAAAAACTAACCCATTGACAAACTGAAGAAGGGTGGACCTGTAAATTGTCTTGAATGCTGGATAAAAATAAGTGTAAAATACGTCATAGTTGTATTTTCAATAATTAATACATACGCTTTGAATACAACTCCTTCTGGATCACCACCTTGTCATGTGTACTTCAATGGCGCATTGAGCTAAACCATGTTGGGTCACCCAAGATGTGCAGGTCATAGCAAATCATAGTCCACTGGAGATGGAACTGGCAGCCCACCCCAATAGCTTTACTAAGAAAACCTTATGGATGAGCACAACCAGACACAAGATGTGCCTGGCAAGCTGTGGTCCATATGGAACTTAACAACTAAACAACCACAACAACTTTGAACACACATTATAATATTTAAGGAGAATTTCAAAACTCTGTATATTTCAACTTAATGGAGTATATCTAGCAATATAGTACATATGGGTGAATATTTGCATGTGCAAAAATTTTTGCTCAGAACCAGAAGAAATACAGTGTTTGCACTGCACTGTGGGTAGCTGGACAGAGACATGCAAATGAGCCTGCAATGTGTCACACTGTTGAATTCAATAGCCATTTTAAAAATGGTCCTCAACTTAATGGAGAATAGAAAAATTGCACAAATATGTATTTTTAAAATCAAACAGGGCTATTAAAAATGAACTCTCATGTAAATATATAGCAGGGAATCTAGGAGGTGCTATTACCCTATCCAGCTTTATAGTGTCTTAACAAACAATCCCACAATTACAAGTGCCATGTATCTAGTAATTATGACTATAGATCAAAGTGGCCTTTAAAAAATTTATGTAACTAGAAGATAACCCAACTGGGCTGCTGACATTGGGTCAAATTCTGTATTATTTATATTTTCTGTTACAGCTTCTGCTAACTATTTATTCTTAGTGTAGCACAAAAAAAATTGCTAATTAGGTTATCCCTAATTGTAATAAGAAACAACAAAAAGCCATTATGACTCGTGGTAACTAGCATTAAATTATAAATATTCTTGCCCGATGTGAACTCTGTGTAACTATATTGTGCATTAAGTTTTACCATCTAAAAGTCTTGAATGTCCCTCCATCAAGACATCCAAGTATTTTTATTTATTATAAGTGGCACTTAAAATAATAATCCTAGTTAAGAATTTGCTACTGTGGTTTGCAGTATTTTTCTATATATTGCTACCATTAAAATTTGTGACTGGGTTGCGGAGTCTTCTCTTTCCTGCTATCCTTCATGCAAGTAATTGCCAGGAAATGTTTCGTGCATAGAGATTTATTGCTTAATTATTTCACACAATAATAAAGTGAACTCAAAGTAGACTTCTGCAGTATATTTTATCTCTAGGTGTCCTTTTATTTATAGTTGGAGATTAGAAAGTCATTTTTTTAAAATAGATATCACCTTTTTTTCTTATACAAGGTAATATGAAGAGTAGATGCATGTATTTAAAAGTATAGGAGGCAGCTTATATTACTTTCTTTACTAAACATTGACATTTTATATGTCTTGCTACTTTCTTAAGCACCAGTGTAAGACAATAATAACCACTTTAAATAGACTCAACCTTAACATTAATAATAATAATACTATAATTATTACCCCTGGTGTTCATATCCTAGTATTAAAAATCTAGAATTGATATAAACAAAAATGTAATTACACTCCAATATTAAAGAGCTACAGAGTATGTTGTAACATAGTACATTATTATTGTTGTTGTTGTTGTTGTTAATAATAATAATAATAATGATAAAAATAATAACAGCAGTTTTGGAGAACAGCTAAAAAAGAATTGTACACTGCACAGTGAGCTAAATTGGCACTTTCCACCGAAGAATGGTTGAATTAGTCCCCAGGAGTTAATTGAAATGGATAAACATTTAGAAATTTTTCATCAGTGCAACAGACATTTAACCTTGAATTTCCTTCAGAATGTCTTCATTGTGAGGAGTGACAGAGATGTATTTATACAAATGGCACCTAGGACCAGTCATTTTGATTTATCAACAGCATGGAATGAAGCTTTTCTTTTCATTGGCAACAAAGCAAGTAAAATAGGCTGTTAAAGGGCCATTTTTATGCTCCGACACTTTATTGTAGAGGTTCTCACATTGATACTTAAGGCACACCACCAGACCATTTAAGGATTTGAGGATATCCCCAAGTGAGCAGATCCAACCAATGGCCCAATCAAAATTACTGAGCCATTGGTGCTTCGTCACAAGAAGAGACATCCTCAAATGTTGATTTGGTTGTATGTCTTGAGAATAAGGCTTGAAGCCAGTGCTCTGCATTGTAATTTAATGTACAACAAGATGAGCAACTATGCAAAATATTAAAATATGATTACTTACAGAAATCTTGTACATTTACAATTGTATATTTAAATTGATTAACCTTTCATCAGACTTGCTTCTCTTCCACCTCCCCTCAGAACGATATCTGGTTGCATAGAATACATGGAGGATCTAATAGCAAGACATTCTGTCTATTCCACATGGCCTTTACTATTTATCATTAAGCACGAGACATACCAATTCCAAAGGAACTGGACAATCACAAAACTGTTGTTGTCCATCTAACCTAGGCTGAGTGATTGTAGACTATAGCATACTGTACAGAGGCCAAGGAGAGAGAGGAAGAAATAAAGGAGAAGAAATAAGGGAGAAAAATAAGGTAGACTATATATACATAGCTAATATATAACATAGCTATTATGTGAAATTCACCTAACAATGTACACTATTTGGAAACTGAATATGAAGTGTTTACTAAAATAGAGAGTTTAACAAGTCTAAGTCAAAGATTTATAACAATGATTTATTTCCATGAATAGATTATACCGTCACTGTTCACCTTGAGATTGCATTCGATTGCCGTTTTATAGGAACACAACTGAATCTGTAGTCAGAATTATAAAAATAAATCAAATTCAATGTTCTTATCATGTTAGATTTACTCATTGAAGTTCTATATTTAACAACAATGAGAAATTACATTGTAAAAAATATATAAATAAAATGGGATTTATAAAAAAATACTATTTTAATACATTGTGATATTTTAATATAACTGCCTGCATGTGATTTCAAGATAATTCAAAGGCACGTGTCTAGCATTGAGTCTAACTGGTCTTGCATAGAGTCTTGCATAGAGTCTAACATAGAGTCTAACATAGAGTCTAACATAGAGTCTAACTGATCTACCATAGAGTCTAACATAGAGTCTAACATAGAGTCTAACTGGTCTACCATAGAGTCTAACATAGAGTCTAACTGGTCTTGCATAGAGTCTAACATAGATTCTAACTGGTCTAGCATAGAGTCTAACATAGAGTCTAATTGGTCTTGCATAGAGTCTAACATAGAGTCTAACTGGTCTAGCATAGAGTCTAACATAGAGTCTAACATAGAGTCTAACTGATCTACCATAGAGTCTAACATAGAGTCTAGCATAGAGTCTAACATAGAGTCTAACATAGAGTCTAACATAGAGTCTAGCATAGAGTCTTGCATAGAGTCTTGCATAGAGTCTAACATAGAGTCTAACATAGAGTCTAACATAGAGTCTAACATAGAGTCTAACTGGTCTACCATAGAGTCTAACATAGAGTCTAACTGGTCTTGCATAGAGTCTAACATAGATTCTAAATGGTCTAGCATAGAGTCTAACATAGAGTCTAACTGGTCTTGCATAGAGTCTAACATAGAGTCTAACTGGTCTAGCAAAGAATCTAACATAGAGTCTAACTGGTCTTGCATAGAGTCTAACATAGATTCTAACTGGGCTAGCATAGAGTCTAACATAGAGTCTAACTGGTCTAGCATAGAGTCTAACATACAGTCTAACTAGTCTAACATAGAGTCTAACTGGTCTAGCATAGAGTCTAACATAGATTCTAACTGGTCTTGCATAGAGTCTAACACAAAGTCTAACTGGTCTAACATAGAATCTAACTTGTCTAACATAGAGTCTAACTGGTCTAGCATAGAGTCTAACATAGAGTCTAACTGGTCTAGCATAGAGTCTAACTGGTCTAGCATAGAGTCTAACAGATTCTAACTGGTCTTGCATAGAGTCTAACACAAAGTCTAACTGGTCTAACATAAAGTCTAACTGGTCTAACATAGAGTCTAACTTGTCTAACATAGAGTCTAACTGGTCTAGCATAGAGTCTAATATAGAGTCTAACTGGTCTCGCATAGAGTTGAACTCCCCAAGGCACAGTGAGTAAGGAGTCCACTCCTAGAGTCCCCATTGCTGCCCCATACAGTAAAAGATGAGTGGAACTGCAACTTAAAAATGGAAAACCAGTTATTTTCACTGTATGTTTTCTCACAACTGTTTTTTCTCACAATAAATGGAAAAGTTGCTTATACTGATCTTTACTACTTAAAAGTTATGAAAGCTACAGCATTACTATGACTATTTAAATGAAAAATAGCTTCAGTTCTTCACCTCTTCCATACATCCTCTGTTAAACGTCTTTGCATTGCGTATGAAAATCCCTTTTAGGATTAGCTCTGTGGCGTAGAAATGTATTGCTCTAAAAAATTCAACCCTCTGGCACTGCAGACTTACCAAGTTATGAATGAGTACGTTGTGGATATTATCATGTGCAGTCCATTCAATTCCTACCAATTTGTTCTTGCTTTGAAGAGATGGAATTTGAATATCAGCAACTCTTTCTTTATAGAGAGTTTGCCAGTCTGCTGACTTTCAAGAGGGAAATCACTTCAAAGACTGCTCAGACTACACACAGATGTTCACATGTTTGCACTTGATTAGTCATTGGATTTTTTTTGTCTCTGTTTGAAAACACCAAATGGTTTGTTCAACATGCCTATTTTGCAGATACTTTTGGCAAGCTGAACAATATGAAATTTCCACTTTGCTAATTAATGTTTTAGTTCTTCATAAAAAAAAAAAAAAAAGGGAACTCATTTGAAGAAAATGATTGAGTTCTGGAGAAACAAGTGCAGAAACAGCCTCTACCTCTTTATCTCATCCGTTTCGACACAATTAACGTAATTTAGTATGCTTAGAGTGTGATAAAAATCCAAATGATGACAATTTAAGATTTGGCTCAATCCAGTAAAGCTGTATAGACACGGAACGATATACAGAATAACAGCACATTTTTTCGTTCATTGGTTCTTAACAAGAATGGCTACTCAGGTCTATAATAAACTGATTAGACTTAATGTTTGTGACCAATCTCATACTTGAGATTTTACAGGAAATCATTATACCCACAATGCAATAAAGAATGGACGATATTTTTATTTAACATGTCTGTGAAATGTGTCATTATCTTCTAAAATAGCCATCGCGTAAAGCTATAAATTGATTAAATGAAAGCACGTCTTAATAATAATGGTGCCTTCTCCGCTTCTGGGAATTCAGATAATATGGTGCTAACATTCATGTAACTGGAGCAATGTCACTTAGTTCATTCAATTCAGCATGTAACAATTGTTGCCATATATTATTTCTAGTTATGTAGCTCTGGCGCCGTACAATGTGAACAAAGAATTTTACACGTGCAATTAAACCTGCCATGGACAACCTTTCATTCGGTCATTAGGTCACAGGGCATAAAAGTGACAGTAACAGAAAACCTCTATTGAGATGTAAACTAGTGCTTTAATTCTTAAACAATGTGTCTTTCAGTCACTCACTCCAAAGGAGAATGTACTATTCTTTGGTTCTTGGTGCTATGGCTGCCCCTCACCTATCCATGGCAATGAAGCTGACCTAGAGGATTTTCTTTGTGGTTAAACCATGCATAATCAGAACAGGGCCACTTTGTTAGATTATATACCCTCTCTCCCAAAATAGCCAGTTTTGTGATTATATACCCATGAAGGCTGGTCTAAACAACCTCGTCCCGGCAGCACCAATTACATCGGAGTCTCTTGAAGCCGCTATGCTTACATATTTCTCTTTGAACTGGATATATATTTGCCTTTGCTCACATATGTTCATCAGTCCCTCCAGGCTGTAAGCTCTTTTGAACGAGAACCCTTTGTGTCTATCAGATATTCCTATCTTTTGTGTTTAAAAAAAAAAAAATTATGCAGCATATGTTGGGCTCTATAAATAAAAGATCATAATGGTATAGTTCCAAGAAATGAGTTCACCTTTACTTGACAGTGACGTAATTCTTATAGACAGAACTTGTTTGTGGGGCACTGCCCAAGGGCTGAGATATCTTTATTGACTGTATGCTAGTGCTGAGTCCTGAAGATAGGAAGCTATGAGAAACTTAGGCTCTACTTGTGGCAAAATAGCGAGTACACAAAAAAGGGGGCTGTTGTGCCATAGTATAGAAAAAACATAGGCATTATGCATTAAAATAAACCACTGAAGAATGTCAGAAAAGTTGTTAAATTAAGATAAATTAAACTTTTTCAATTGTCTATCCAAGGGTGTTTTTCTGCCTAGGCCCACAAGACCCAGGCCTAGGGCAGCATATTTTCAGTGGAAAATCTGAAGATGCCAGTGCAGTACATTGAAATATGTTTGTATGTACACAGAAATGTCTATATGTACTGCTATTTCTTTCTGTAAATGTACTTGACACTTTCGGACACACCGTATAGAACAGCATAAAATTTAAAAATGCCCCTATCTATAATATCTGTATGAATGGTTAAATGATGTTTTCATAAGTTTGTCATTGATAAAACACAAAAACAAATGTAATATCCTTCAGAAAACTTTATGCCACTTTTCAGCTTGCCCATGAAATCACAGGCTTATATAGGAACTAGACAATAAATGGTACAATATGTGATAAGCAATATTCCACTAAACAACATAGTAAACATTAAGTGGGTTACTAACCATCTCAAGTGGCTGAGATGAGATGAGAAGGGGTGTGCGCTCAATTATCCCCCAAGCGAAATAATGCATAGGGTATACAAGATGCACATCTCATCCACTCGAGATGCTTAGCAACCCCCCCCTCCCCAGTTTCTAGTATAGATGCTTTAGACTGTTCAAGATTGCATTTACATTGTTTGACACTGGTTTTGCAGCATTAATATTATTACTATGGGTGTCACACTAAGATTAATATCAGTAGGCTATAGTGTGGATATTATCAAAAAAATCCCCAGCTGCAAGCTTGCGGCATAACAACTGCACCAGATTTACAGAGGAAACCATTCTAATTAATGTGAGTGGGATGTTGTTGACTGATAAACCTGCTGCAGCATGTATGAACCACATTCTGATAATGGAAAACATATAAATGCAAACGATAGATGATATCTTCCCAATATCATTATATGATTACAACAATATACATGATAATAGAGTATTCCTTTACATTTATGCTTTAGTTCTGATCAGGGTTGTATTTAAGTTTTATGCAGTCCACACAATTATGACTTCTCATTCCCCCATGCTATACTACCAAAATTACAACTCTCATATTTATAAAAGCATAAATGTATGTGTGTTTATGTAGTTTATGTATATACACAAGGTGTGTTATATTTATTAATCATAGGGCCTGTTTATCAAAGCTAAAATATATCACTATTTGATCAATATGCACTATAATAGGAATCGTTACACTTATGGTGGGCTGGAGAATGATAGAAGCCCTCCACCGTAAATAGTACAGTAGTACAAACAATGAATAATACATTTGCAATTCCATTCGAATGTCTAAAAAAAAGTATTTCTTACTGTGATTTCTCAGAAATACAATTGTTACACTGTACAGTTGGAGACTGGGGGTGGGGACATGCAAATGAGAACACAATGCATTCTCACTTTATATTCCAAGAAAACACTATATACATGTCTCTTTTTTTATTTAAGCATATGCTCACTGTATTAAACCATTTTAAGCATAGCACAGGATGGATTATTTACAAACCAGAAAACCTGCCCACAGACAGCATTAAAATAAGCAAAGTGGAAATATTTTATATTGTAACTCCACTCATCTTACGCCCCCTTTTGATAAATATATCAGAAAGTGTCATGTATAATTACAGACAGATACATTAGTGTGTATATATATATATATATATATATATATATATATATATATATATATATGTATACAGTATATATATATATATACATATATATATATATATATTTTTTTTTTCTCTACACTCATTTACTACTTTTGTCGCATTGCACCAACAACTTGAGGTTGCCTGATACTCCCAAAAATGGTGCTGCCCCATGCCTGGGCGTTGTTGACCGAGGCAGAAATACTCCACTAATTCTGATCATAACCTATGTTCAAATTGATAGTGTAACACAGTGGATCTCAGCCAAACAGTTGTTATATTGCAAGAAAATATATAGAAGTACTAGTTATAACATATTACACACCCAAACAAGCTAACACTTCAATGATTATACAATACCTTCTGTTTTCGAGTTTAGCGAATGAGTACATTTTTTGTAAATTGAGCTATTCAAGTTCAGAAATTACACGCTGAATTGTACTGAATTATGGTTTGATTTTCTGACAGCATACCTACGACAGGGTTTTGATGTGATATTTAAATGCCAGTGAACTGTACTTAATAGATACATTTCTGAATCATTCCAACTGTTTTATACTGGAAACTTGTTTGAATTGTTTCCAGTTTTCACCAATTCAAAAGAATCACCTTTTTGCTGACATAATTTGCCTCTTTCTGTCACCATTCTCTGGGTTTCCTGGTTCAGTGCCTACTATAAAGGTTATTGTGCAGTGTTGACAATACTATTGATTTTCTGCCCCACTTTCTAATACTAATTCTGCAGTGGCTAATGTGCAAGAACAAGAGTCGAAAAACATCTGGTCTATATGATTTTGGCAAAGCATTATTTTTGTAGATCTTTTCAATAATGGGGGGTGCTATTGTCTGACAACAATAGAATAACGGTCAAGATTCACTAAGCTTTACATGGGCTGTAAAATAGTTATCCGAGACTGAGCGGACTGGTTACTAACCTATTACCAATAGAAAACAGCCTGAGAGCACTACAGGAGGTCCCGTGTTACAGACGTCCTGACTTGCAGACGACCCATACTTAGGAAAGGTCTCCTAAGGCATTTTGTATGAGTTTGTTTTTATGTTCTGTTTGTTTGAATTAAAAGAAATTGTTATTAGTATTATTATTATCGGGGATCAGAGTTACATACAAATCCAGCTTAAAGACTTTCTCAGGAACGTATCTCGTCCTTGACCCAGGGACCGCCTATACTTTGCATCCTCTATGAAGGTTAATCAGTTTTAGCCAATGTGTCTGTTTTTCATGAATATGTTTTATATTTATATTAGTTTTTTTTTATAATAAACAATGTTAAATATGCAATAAATTTAGAATTTGACACCATTGGTCTAGGTGCCTAAACCATCATTTGTTATGGTTGATCCTTGTATTTTTTTCCGTCGTTCAGTTGTTTCCAACTCTCTGTGACCTCATGGACCATAACACACCAGGCACATTGTTATGTCAATGGTCTTGCTAATCCACTTGGTTTTCATGGCAGAGATACTGGAGTGGGTTGCCAGTTCCTTCTACAGTGGGACACAGCATACAGCTCCTGGTATTCCCATCAAAATACTGACTAGGCCCAACCCTGCTTGGCTTCAGGGTGGTGTGACGTCTTGGTTCCCTGACTGGAATTAAACCCAGGTCACAGTGGTGAAAGTGACGAATCCTAATCACTGGACCACCAGGGAACCATTGTTATGGTTGATACCAGTTATAGAAAACGAGTTTCCCTTAAAGCTAGTATGTATTTAGCACCTGAGTCCTCCATAGGGCCTCATAATAAACTTTATCATGGTTGTTGGATTATAAAGCAAAAATAATAAAATTTACAATAAAAGAGCTAAAGAAAAAAATGGGGAATTGGGAAATGAAATGGTATGTGAAGTATATTGTAAGGAGAGTGCATTTTCCTCAATTTAGTAAACTAATGGCGGTCATATTTGAAATCTCCTAAACCTGCATGTGGCCAACACTGAAATATACTCTATTTGCCATTCTAGACGTTCCACTTATCTAATATGTAAATGTGTTGTACTATAAAAGTCAAGAACTATTGATAATAACATCACTTTGTGGAACCCAAGTTAAAGCAGGTGATACGAGACCTGACTGTTTCTTATCTTTTGTTGGCTACTAAGAGGCTGAGAGAGCCTGTGAAGTCTCCAGTCTTCTGCTTCCGATGCAACTGGGCTTGGAACGCTGTCAATTGCTGGAAATGTTTATAACACCATAACTTCAAAATAAACATTTTGAAATGTGTTTTAGCTAAATTTAGTTGGCCTCCAAATTGCAGTGTGCAATTCATAAGCAGAAGTTTTAGCAAAACAAACCACTATGTGCCAACTCTTACTGGCATGGATATAAATAGTGATCGCCACAATAAGGTAGCAATCCAGAAGGGACTTTATATATATTATATATATGTATATATATATAGCAAATAAATAGTACATTTGTGGGTACATTTCATTTGAATGTCTAAAACAAGTTTAAAAACCTGTTTCATACAGAAATACAGTTATTGCATTCTGGAAACCTTGGCAGGGACATGCAAATGTGCCAACAAAGGCTTCGCTCTTGCAATCCATTACCATTTTAAACATGATTTCCTTTAAGCATATGCCTGCTGTATCACACAGCTTTGAGCAAAGCTAAGGTCAGGTTTTACACAAGCTAGGAATCCCTTCCACGTACAGTTGTTACTGCCGCTCATCAGCGTGGGGCCGGTTCCTAGCTTGTGTCGTAGATTTTTTTTTTTTTTTGAGGTGGTAGTTTTCCACAAAAATCATTTAATTTATGGTGGGCAAAAAAGCGATAGAAGTCCTCCACCGTACAGTAGTACAGTAAATAAATAGTACATCTGTGTACATATTTGAATGTCTAAAACAAGTTAAAAAAAACTGTTTTCAGCTCAGAGTTCTGAGAAAAACAGTTAATACACTGCATTCTGGGAAGCTGAGCAGGGACATGCACATGTGCCCACAAAAAACAAGTATATATATATATATATTTGCATAAAGTATGTCATGAAAAATATAATTTCTGTGCACCATCAATTTGATTTGCCTTAGGCAGTGGCCTTGTTGGCCTACACAGAAATACGTCACTCACTGTGTCTCTGGCTGAGTAATGGACTTTAATCACTGCCCCATATAGACTAAGATTTTAATAAGACAATCATTAGCCACTTTAATGCCGGAGGCCTCTCTATCAGGCAAGGAAGCATGTGTTTAACATGATAGTGAATGAGTTAAGCATCTGTTAAACATGACATCTCAAGGTGCATTTCCATCATGGCATTATATGCAAGTAAAGCCTCTAAAGGTTTGATATCTGTATGAAACTCCCACTTTGTTTGCTCATTGAAAAGCTGCTTGCAGAAGGCTAATGGAAAGTCGTCTTAAAGCATGAAGCATTAAAAGAGCCTGGCATCCCAGCACTATAGGTTATTTGGGGGTTGGACAGGTGCCAACAACCATCTGGTTACAATTTTAATTAGGAAGTGAAATGCACATTAAGCAGACTCTCTTGGAATATTTCTTCTGTCCCCAGTGTCATTCTGTTTCCCTTTTTTTTTTCTTTCCTTGAGCTCTTTTGTTCTCTGCTGTCTGTCCATTCTTTAGGAATGCGTCTTATCTCCCTGCTCAGGTTGTCTGGTCTCTTTTGCTTTCATTTGAACTCCCTGACCTTCGTTAGAATATGTTCTCAGTTCCATTTCTGACACCCCAGTGTGTAATGCCTCCTTTCATTATGAGTTTGTGTGCTGGAGGAAATGCAAGAACAGGTCAAAGAAAATCTTGATAGCTTTGTCCGTATGCAACACAAGAATAGCTTTCTGGAAAGGATGTTACTACTGTTAGCTGCTCTTTTTGCACAATTTTTTTTTGCTTTTATTATAAAACACCTTATAAAACAGTATATCGATATGTTAATCAATGTTAACTCTTGCAAGTGTCCTAAACTTTGTAATCCCATATTGAATTTCAGTACGTTTTTTTAGCCTCTATTAAAATTAAAAGGACATGGAAACATTGTTTTGTTGTTTTATTGCATGTTGTATTCTTTAATGTGTGTTTTCTGTTTTCAAATGATGTGTTTAGAGCACAATAAACAGAATGTTGCCTTTGTCAGCCAATGAGCAGTCATATAGAATTTGTCTGCCAATTTGGTGCCCATAATAAAGAATCCTCTGCCCATTTCCGGTTAGTTTCAATCACATTTTCATACAAAACAATACACATTTTTGACACATTAACAGTTTAAATCGAACTCTGCAGGTCCTAGACTTGGAATAGTCAAAGAAATTGGGGTCAGTGTCATGGGTGTAGGCATGGCCGGATTACCCATTAGGCCAACCTAGAAGCCGCCCAGGGGTGCTTCCTCATGAGGGGTGCCACTTCTTAAAAATATGGTTCCTGGCTTAAAAAAAAAATTAAATGTTACAGTTCATAGACTGGCTACTAGGTGGTAACCACATAGAACAAGACAGTTACAACAGGAAAGTGAGCTTACATGTAGAGAAAAGGCAAAAATGGGTCTGTGCACACCTTGCATACTCACTTGAAGGGGCTCCTCCACTTCACTGCCTAGGGGCTCCAAAAAGGTAGATTTGGCCCTGGGTGTAGGAGCAAAAGAAAATCTGGGGGCAGGATACCGCATATAGTATAAAAATGCCCCACAACTGCTTCTTTACACACAATGAAAGATCTGGGGGGATTTGTCTACCTCGCCTCCCCCAGTTCCTACACCCATGGTCAGTGCTGTTTATCGTTGTCCTGTTTACACCCGTTTCAAATGAGACTTTAATACTCCAAATCATTATAAGGGTTCCTTGTAAACAAGTGTATATCAAGTGATGCATAATGTCAACAAGAGCCAGAATACAAACTAAATTGTGCTTTGTTGTTGGTGTTAAATAATAACTTCAACACTCTATAGTATGGAATAGTTTTGCAGAAAGATAAGCAATTTTGCAATATAATTTGTTTATAAAAATTGATTTTCTTAGTGTAAATGCACTTTAAAATGCATTTTTACCTGTGATTAAAGATCTAGTAAAAAGCTTGTATCAAAGTACTTATCTGTTTGCATTGTATCCTAAAATCTGATGGTTTGTTTGGAAATGACTGAATAATCATTGTAGCTTTAGATTGCCTATAATGGTGCAGAGTACACCATATCATAAGGGAGCATTTCAGTGGCCAATTGATGTATCTTCTGACCATACCACTTCATCTCTCGAAGATCTAAAGAAAAAAAGGTTTCACGTATTGACCCACTCATCACCTAGATTGTAAGTTGTTTGGGAGCACTGGTCTCATTTCTCAGTGTCTTTTCTTACTGCGTGTCTTCTACCGCCTATCTTGTTTATCGTACCGTATAACTCAAATTATTCATATAGACATACATCTGCTCTATTGATTTATTTTGAATTGAAGGGTTAATCAGCATAACCTCTTCCTATAAAAATATCTTCACTATAGTGTGAACACAGTAGCTGATTTTAGACTTGTCAAACATGTCAAAAAAAGCAGTTGCCATGTGAATGCGATACATTAAGAACAACAACCTAGCAACAATCTTATCAGACATTAAGTGCAAGCAACTGTGCTTTCTCTATTGATGAGTTATTCCGATGTAATCATTTCATCTGAAATGGTGACTTATCCGAGTCACCTTTGGTGCATTAGAAGACCTGTCAGATCTCTCTGTGCTGTCATTCAGAAATATTTTAATAGCTAATATCAAAAAGGAGATTTGGTTGGGTCCATAATGGATGCACCATCACACCACTCAAGTTCAGATACCCCAAATAATTTTGGCCATTGTTTGGGTTCCTTCTTAGGAAAACTGTAAAATTATAAATGCTCCAAAATAATGTGACTTAAAGGAATTAAATCCACACATTATAGTAAATACCAATGTCTGGAGCTTATCTGGGTTTCTATAAGTGAAAACTAAAAAAAAACTTAACTTTTAATAATGTATAAATGAATTCCACTTAATACATTATTAACAAATAGGGGACCACCATAGCTACTGCTGAATGTTTGATAAACCATAAGTGTTGTAATATGTAGCTATCTGTCAAATAAGTCTGATAAGCTACTTTAATGCCAATCATGGGGAGACATTTACATTCACATTTCTGCTATTCACACTGTGTAGCAGACTATTTAAAGGTATATATATGTTTCCTGAGTTTCAAATGTTTGGTAAGAAACAGGCAATGATTATCAGAAAAAGATGCGTTATATAGATAAGTTCAGTGTATCTTGGTATGCAGTTTTTTTAAAGGAAGTACTTGGTGCTGGATTGCATCACGTGGTTGGGTGGGGTCTGAGTTTACAACTGAATCAGATCACAAGGATATATAGATAAATAGACTACATATCCCAGGCTTTTTTGCAACACAGCAACCCCAGAGTATGATACAAATGTATCTGCTTTCTCCCATTGGCCAAAATGAACTATGCTAACCTTCGCAGGGATTTTCAGGGCAGTCAAATGACAAAAGCATCAGCTTGCAAATTGAAAATATTTAGCAAATATCAAGGTTAGTTTGTAAATGTTTATTTGGGTATTTGTTCATGCATAACAATGTTTGCATACACTACTGTTTCTCCTCTATCAGAGGCATTCATAATCCAGGAAACTTTAATATGCCTTTAATCACTGACTGAGGCAGACTTTATCGAACATCCATCAATAGCTAGGGTGATCCCCTATTTGTTATTAATGTTTTAAGTGGAATTTATATTATACATTGTTAAAAGTTAAGTTTTATTTTACTCTTCATTTATAGAAACCCTATTTTTTTGCACTCAGTCTGAGATAAGCATCAGACGTTGGTATTGATTATCAAAAAGACATATAAAAATTGTACAGTTGTCCCCAAAAAAATATTAACAATATGTGTTTTAATTATTATTTTATAAAAAAAAAAACACAACACTGCAGTCTTATGGCCATGAAAATGTTGTTTTTTAATGATGTATTGCTATTGACTTAACTCTATAAATATGCTGAAATGTTGACGTGTTAAAATCGTTGTTATTTATCATTCAGTTTTGTAAAAGCTCCGGTATCAATCCTATTTGTGCCCTTTTACTGACCAAGCAGTATCTAAATGAGGCTGAAAATACAAACACCTGATTTCATTAATTTGCGTTAATCGTCTGTCTTAATTTCAGCGGCTCCCTTCACTGTAATAAACTACCTGTATACTCTATGCAGTGTAGTGAATATTGATCTCTCTATCGGGAAATGTCACGTATAGACCATTAAAAGAAGCAATGATCCCCTCTTACAGTAACAGCTCATTGTCTCGCTAATAAAATCGTTTTGTGCATCTTAAGACCACATTTTAGATCCCCTTCTAAGCTTGTGTTATTTTAAAATAAGTTAGCCTTTTCTTTTCTCTTTACTGCAATAACAATGAAAACTATTTTTTAAACCCTACAACGAGTATTTTCTTTCTATTTGATCAACATTGGCAGCTGTTCATTTTCTGGCCGAGTGGGTTCTGAAAACGCCAGTTACCTTGCAAGTGATGAATGCTATATGACGCTTGACTGTCTCCATCTTCAATAGTTTAGTCTCACCCTGACAAGAAAAGCTTTAGTGTCTCCCTAGATCTACTAATAATATTTCATGGGATTGATTATTTATCATGTTTCCGAAACAGAGCAAAGAAACCGCTATCTGATAAAGAGATCAGCTTTGCTGATACAGAAAGAAATATTTATGTATATGGAATTGTAACAGGCAACATATTCAGAGATACATTCAGTGTCAAGATGAATAATTTAAAATAGTTTATCTTGAAAATGTCTATCATGGCAAGATTTATAAAAAAAATTGTAAGAAAAAAGCTTGATAATATAGCAATGCATTACTACCGGTTTAATATTGTTTGAATGGGGGCTCAGATTTTTCTTTAATTTGTTGTTATCACTTAGGGGCACAATGTATTTATATTATCCTTCAATTTATAGCTATTACTAAGGGGCACAATATATATATAGTACATTTGTGTTCACATTTAAATGTCTAAAACAAGTTAAAAAACTTGTTTCCTGCTCGGAATTCCGAGAAATACAGTTATTACACTGTATTCAGGGAAGCTGAGCAGGGACGTGCAAATGTGCCCACAAATGCTTTGTTCTTCAATCCATAACCATTTTAAACATGGCTTCCTTTAAGCTTATGCCCGCTGTATCACACAGCTTTTTTGCAAAGCCGAGGTTGGATTATACACGAGCTGGGAATCTTACTCACGTACAGGCGTTTCGAGGTTACTGCCTCTCATCATTTATATGGCGGAAATGTCACTGTATATAGATATATCTGTGTATATACAAGCATATTTACATGTAATGCTCTGTATCTTCAGGCAGTCTGCTACCCTGTGAAAATGTGCCGCCCTAGGCCTGGGCAGAAACACACCCCTGGTTTATATGTCCTTTAAAATGGAAGCAATATGGCTGAATACACGAAGCACGTAAACACATTGGACAGAATGCAAAGAAAGAGTAATATCTGTCTAATGCAGTGTACTTGTAAGATTATATCTTAATATGCCTAACACGGAAGTGATGTTATGATTTATAATAGAATAAGGAATTAATATACAGTTGATTGAAGGTAAATAAGACCAATATGGGGTAATCAGTATATTAATATTCATCTTAAACCCAGTTTACCATTTTTTGCTTATTTTTTTATTATATGTTTTGTTCTACTTTGGCTTTTCCTACTTTGTTCTTTAAAAGTTTCCCAGAAACAATCTCAGAAATATCAACTTACAGTGTTGGTTATACTGTAAAATAGAAATCACCTTTTCACCTTCCTGAAAGTGAGTTTTGGGTGTTTGGAGATTGGGTGGACCATGATCAGAATAAGCCAAACATTAGATTTCTCAAAATAATGCTAAAAATGACTCAAGTAGCACCAATATCACCATGTTTATACCATAGTTAAAGGCTGATTCAAGTGGTAGTGTCTATTTAAGCTCACAGAAAGAACACATTAGGTGACATGGATGTTCTTATTTTATCTACTTGTTTCTATCTTCTCAGATAAATACATTTGGTGCTCCATGTGACTCATACCAATAATAAGATTAAAGGCTTTATCCAAACAGTTCCACATTACAATACCTTAAATAGGGGTTATTGCATTTAGGATATAGTCATGAACATAATGACAGCTTTTATAATGCCACTATCAGTGCCCAGTAATCAGTTCAATAATAATTTTTGGCCCGATAAAATCCAATTAGTTTAATAAAACCAACAATTTATTCAGAATGTAGAGTTGTACTTACTTTCCTGTGACGCTCATATTAGGATGTGGGAAAACAGAATCATTGATCTGGTAGAATTGTGAATTCATCTAATACCACGACTAACCAAAGATGTTATTATTCACTGGATTTCATTTCTATTTTGCCTCGATCCATATTGTCCTTTATTCATTCAACATAATGCAGGATTTTCAAAAAATTTGTTTTTCTAAAGGTTCAGATGGCACTTTGTTATATTTGCTTCTATTTTCAATGCTCTTTCCAATTTTCCATTTCTTTCTTGTATTTTACAGTAGATAGTACAGTTTGAGACTAAATATATATATATATATATATATATATATATATATATATATATACGTGGATAGGATTCCTGGCTTGTGCTTGTGCATAATCCATCCTGAGCTTTGCAAAAAAAGCTGTGTAATACAGTGCTTACCAGAAGCCATGTTTAAAATGATAATGGATTGCATGAGCGAAGCCTTTGGTGGCACATTTGCATGTCCCTGCACAGGCTCCCAGAATGCAGTGTAATAACTGTGTTTCTTGGAATTCTCAGCAGGAAACAAGTTTTTAACTTGTTTTTGACATTCAAATGTGAACACAAATGTACTATTTATGTACTAAAGTAATTATTCATCTATATCTATATATATAAAGATTAATAATGAGTAGTGCAGTATATTATCATACCTTTTGTAGCAATACGGTATATAAACATAGAGCATTCTTATTTCTTTCATTTGGTGTCATATGCAGCCTATATGATTTGACCAGCTCTTTAAAGGCTGCCATGTTGTACTCAAGATTTCCAGGTGCACTAAGGCTATATCACTAAGAAAACATATTGGCTTTTCTTTTCAATTGTCTTTAAGATGTAAATATAATGGTGTTGGTTATGTTCCTTTAAACGAAAACAAATTTAAATTCGGTGTTGAGAAGAGATTAATTGAATGGCTGTAGACAGACTCTCATCTTGAGTATATGCTGATGTTGATCGGCATGAGGTTATTATAGCGTCTGTGCTTTGGATAGATTGGGATTCATCCACTTTATATTTATTTGTTAGGAAAGCTATATTTTTTTTCATCTTAAAATGGTAGTGGAGTGGCATGAATTACTGATCTTGTGTTCTTTACTCCCAATTTGTGATGTGCTCAAAGTAAAGGCATTGTATAAATAAACATTTCCTCATTGATTACTTCTTAGAAAAGTGTCACTTCATATATTTCTACTTACAGTGCAGAAAGGCTCTTTGAACCTGTGTTGTGCTCATTAATTCAGCTACGTGTCCAATTGATGAATAGACAGGTGTAAGATTATTAACCCAAAGGTCATCATTCTGATTTGTAGTTTCTTAAGGATCGAGACGTATTTCCCTACAGCACTTGCATACTCTGTACATAACCCGGCATAGACAATGCAAAAAGTAATCTCAGTTATCATGGAAGAACTATTGTTATCTCCCTGGTTAGAGGTCAATATGAAATGCAAGTTGTTGTTATATAAGTTAAAATAAATGAGTTACCTTTGCCCATTTCCATAGTGAATAGTGACCACATCAACAAACATGTCATCACAATTAGCGCTCCTTTTTTTCCTATAATAAATGGCTGGCTCTGCAGAGACTTGAAAGCAGAATAACTTTTCACCTACTCGATCTATCTGAGCAGAACAAAGTCAATGTTCATTAAGGGCTGAATAGAATAAATGTAATTGGATGTATTTTACTAGTACTGGGACTTTATGAGCTGCTAAATTAGTGGAGCTGTTGTAATTTGGGCACTCACCTTCTCATATGAATATTGCTGAAATGATGCCAACCCTAAAACACAGGCACAATTATTATATTATATACTGCTGTATAATTTAGATGTGTTGTTGTTCAGTGCTTCAGTCATGTCTGACTCTTGGTGACCATATGCACATCTGCCTGTGTTTCTGCTTGTGCTTAACCATAAGATTATCTTTGCAAACATACTGGCAATTCCTTTTCCGGTGCACCACAATTAGTTTCTGCTATGACCTGCCCATCTTGGGTGACCTTACATGGTATAGCTCACAGCTTCATTGAAGTATGCAAGCTCCTTCACCATGACATGGTAATGATCCAGAAGGAAATAATTAAAATTATAAAACTTCTATTATTTTCGACAAATAGTTGTTGTAGTGCTGTAATAGAATATTATTATTATAAAAAGTATCCAAAGTTTCCACTTCTGCATCACTACCTTGTTGTGTTGAAGGGGCTTGTGTACTTCAATGAAGCTGTGAGCTAAACCACAGGGCTGGATTAACCATTAAGCAAAATAAGCACGTGCTTAGAGCATCAAGGGAAGAGGGCACCACAGAAATGTCCCATTGTCAGATTTACCATGGACCATATGGTGCAAAACTACAAATGGTGCAGCTGAACCAGGTTCCAAAAAGGGGCTTCCCCAAATAAATGAAACAATGACATACATATAATAATAATAATATTACAAATAAAATAGTAATAATGGAGTTCAATGATGCACATTGTAACAGTTTATTATTATTTATATTTTGAATTAGATATATATGGGGCCACCAAAATCTTGTGCTTAGGGCCTCTAAAGGTCTTAATCCAGCCCTGGGGTCACCCAAAGATGGGCAGATCACAGCCGAGAGATCAGTCAAATCAAGATCCACTGGAGAAGGAATTGGAAACCCACTCCAGTATCTTTACCAAGAAAACCATATGGATAGGCACAACCAGACAAAATGTGCCTGGCGTGCTGCAATCTATAGGGTCATGGAGAGTTGGACACAAATGAACGACTAAACAACAAAATAAAGTGTATAAAAAAAGTATATAAGAAGCATTTAATGTATGAAAATAAGGCAGTAAATATTCCTCCTTACATATTAAATTGTACACTGCTCACCTCTAGTGTTTTGAATCTTGTCTTCACCATTCCCACCTCTATATATATATATATATAAATGTGTCTTAGTGCAAAGGAGTGGGCGGCTCAAGCTAAAGTACTTGAATCAGATTGGGCTGCAGTGCAACTGTTGCTGTTGTCTGATACATTGATTAAAGTACCTGGAAGTGTGCTGCAATGCATGTAAAGATGCAATCACACGCAGGACAGCTTTCCCCATTCACTCTGAGCCATGCACATATAGAGGTGGGAATAGTACACGAGGAAAAAAATGGCGAACTGCAAGAGGTGAGCAATGTGAATATTAAAACATTTTTGCAGTCTTTTTTCATATATTGCATATTTTTTTTTGCATACTTTTAATTTACTTGATTTTACAAATTCTTTGCAAATATAATCATTTATTAAAGAACCACACTGGCTCATTTAATGATGTATAACAACTTATTAAGACTTTTTTTGTCTTCTGTTAAATTTTCTAGATGAATGAATGAAAGGCTTTGGGCAAATATAGCACACTTATTAATGTTTTCATATTCCCAAATTAAACACATTTCATAATGCTCGCTAATCCACATTGCTGCTATTGATCGAGTGAACGTTCGACTGCACACCAAACTGACACCTGCTCATTTAGATTAAATTTTAAGGACGTTTAATTGCTATATAAGCACCCAAAAGAAATACTGAGACAAGGTGTCAGTTCATAGAAGGGACAATAATTTATCCAGTTTCTCTGCAGGGCATTCGGGCTATGTGTTTCTTTCAGATTTCAATCCGGCAATTTATTCTTAACTGGTGTAGTTGATTCTTACTGATACTTAGCTTATTTAGATTAAGTTTAGTTAATTAATACCATTAAAATAAGTGCATCCCAGCTAATGCTAATTGAAACTAAATGGGAACACTGGTTGATTATTCAATACAGAGTTAGCAAGGGCTAAATTGTAGATGAATGGCTATTGTTTAATTAAAGTAAAATGTAGTCCTAAATTGGATATTGAAATAATATCCATGTTCACTAATGTCCAAGTACCAGGTACGAGTATCTTACTTGCACTTAATGGCTATTTTAATAAAGGTCAGTCATACTGCTATGGGCCATTATGGAACATGGACCAAATGTGACAATAGTTTGTTACTGTCACTAAAGAATTATGAATAACCTAAAGCTGTATTTTATAGTTATCCAGTGATTCTAAAATTCTCCATATAATCCGAGCTATATTAATCAATGGTCAAAGAAGGCAGAAGCCTAAGGGCTCTTCACTCTCATGGGCACCTGCTAGCCATCGTTTTTTAGCTTGCAATCGACACCCCCTAGTGTTTCAATCAATGTACTGCAATTACTGATATCTACTACTACATTTATTAATATTATTATTATTATTATTATCTCTTCCTACACTGCTATGTTTTTATGAGGTAATGAATATTCACAAGCATGGAAGTAGAGATGATTGTTGTGGTAAACTACCTTCCCACAAAATATACTACACAAACCAGGAACCGGCCCCACGCTGATGAGATGCATTAACATTAAAACAGCTGTACATTGGTTAGTTTTCCTGGTTTGTGCATAATCCATTCTGCCCGTTGCTTAAAGCTGTGTAATACATCAGGCCCCACGCTGGGGTATCAAATTAAAGAGTGAAGCCTGTATGAACACATTTGCACTTCCCTGCCCAGGTTTCCAAGAATGCAGTGCAACAACTGTATTTCTCGGAATTCTGAGCAGGTAATACATTTTTTTAAACCTATTTTAGACGTTCAAATGTGAATACAAATGTACTTTTTATTTACTATATTTATATATATATATATATATATATATATATATATATATATATATATATATATATTTCATAACATTACAACTAAAGTTTCATTGTCAATCTCTTCAGGATAAAATGCCTATATATATAAATATATAAATAAATATATATCACATATATAGTTGTGGATCTTGCGATGTTGGTGACGTTTGCAATGCGGCCCTCGCAAATCGAGGTGAGCCGATGAAGCACATGGGACTTACGATGCAAAGAGCGCCAAAGGAGCTCATTGCACTGCGAGCCTCGCGAGGCAAGCAGATGAAGCACGCAGTTGGTTCAAACGCGTAACTCGAAAACATAGAAAAACAACCAAAATAATAATAATAAAAATAAACACACTCACACACAGCACTGGTGAGCACCAGGAAGCCTGGGAGTGAAGTTGAACACAAATCAGAGCCGTATTTTCAGCTTTTCGCCACTTGGAAATCAGCTAAGCAAGGGAAAAAATGGCGTCCGGAAAAACGTAAAAATTCGGAAACAGGATGAAAACGAGGCTCAGCAATGCCAGGCACACAATGCCAAAGACAGTAACACACAGGATCAACGCCAGGAACGTGGGACTTTAAAAATAAAACCAACATGGTGCTCAGAGGAGCAAAACCCTCACATTGTGTGGCAATTTAATTCCCGTCATTTTAGACAGGCAATTTCCTAGTATATATATTTATATATATATATATATATATATATATATATATGTTCCATTATATTTCATCACCATACTCTCTGTACAACTTAAGTTTCATTGTCAATCTCTTCAGCAGAATACAATTACAATAAAACGCCTGCATAAATCAAATGGGATTCTGGACAAATATATATTTTTTTTTATATAGTTTTCGTGTTTTCCATTTCTCATTTCCAAGGTGAATAGACATACTTTCTTTTATGTGTGAAGTACATGACTAATTTAAATATACTCAATGGTAGTTTGAAATACCAAGATTAACGCTCAGCAACAACAATTCAGAAGTATATCATACTCATGGAAAGCAGAACAACGTATTAATATTCATCTGTAATTCTAAGCATGATTACAATGAAAAATCATGGAAAAAGCTGTCAATGTAACTTCTTCTCGAGAAGATAAAAGGTTAATAGGGGCCTCTTCAATGATGAAAAGCTAATGAAAAACATCTATTTGCATGATTTGTGGAACTGTAAGCCAAATAATTTCATCCTGTCCAAAATATTTATATCTGCAAAATGGAGATGATTTATGGCATAGTGAAAAGCTGATATCATATGGATCTGCTCTCTTTGCGAGCGAGAAAACTAAATATGAGCATAAACCTTGAGAATTATTTGTGTTTTTAATAAAATACATTTTTTTGATTATTCACCTGTCACAAGCTACAGCGCACATTAGTAATGCCTTGAAAAATTGAAATTCCATTCATCTGACAGTGAATATTCATGTACATGTTTTACTCGTCAGTGCAAATATAAAGATAGGGTTGAACTGTTAAATAAGCACATAGAAATAATAGCTATTATTCTAAAATTAGTTTATAATTTTTTTTAGTTTTGGTTTAGAATTTTATATCAAGACCAACCTACTTTGTCTGTTTTTCCCACCACCAATGGACTTGATATGATGTTGTGCCCTTCTATCTCCCAATGACTGTACACAAACTGGTTCATGTCTGTGTCCTGGTGGTAGAGAATCCAATGGCTCTAATTGGAAACTTTTTTGTTTTGATTAGTCGTGTCCGACCCTATGGACCTCAGCATGCTAGGTACACATATCATTATGTTTCTGGTCATGCTTATCCATAAGGTTCTAATAGAAAAGATAGTGGAGTGGGTTGCCAGCAATGGTGGATCTACTGCTGTTGCAGCAGGTCCAGTATACCAGGGCCCATAACAGGGTAGTGCCCCTCTGCTAATGGCAGTTAATGAGGAATCTTAATTTATTAGATGAGGATGGCAGATAATTACTTTATAGAAAGGTAATCTGATCATTATAGGGTTGATGTGATTATCTAGATACATTTTTGCTTCTTATTGACCAGTAGGAGTAAATAGAAAAGTTGCAATGGGGGCCCAAAATTATTTTGCACCAGTGCCCTCCATTCACTAGCTCCACCATTGGTTGCCAGCTCCTTCTCCAGTGGACTGGGCTTTGTCTGATTTGTCTGCTATGACCTGATCCTATCTTGGATGACCCTACATGATATAGCTCACATCTTCATTGAGGTACACAAGCCCCTTCACCACAACAAGGTAGCGATCCAGAAGGGGAATTGGAAACTAGTGTCACCTAAGCAACTCAAGGGATGTACCTATAGCAGATACTCATTAGTTTATTTACAGCATTGTGATACTGACTGCTCCTAAGCAAGCATTGTACTCACATTTGCAATGGGTGACCTACCTAGGAAACATATTCTCAACATAAACTAAATAAAATATGGTTATGGCTATGTATGTGAGATTTGCTTCAATAGAAATAAATACTTCCTGTGTTCATAGAATATGGATACACAATTCCCTACCAAAAACAAAAAGCACAGGTTTAGCGTATTACAAATAATAATAGTATGGGCCTCCAGAGAAATAATGAAATGTTTATCTTGCATTTTTGTAATATAGGGCAAAGCATGTTCAGAGCAAATTACATTTTCACCTATGTCAGTGTTACTGTCTGGACTTGTTTGTTTTTGGTTTGGTTTTGCGGTGATGTCAATATATTGCTTCTTTCTATGACAGCTGCATACAAATGAGTTGGTGCAAACCTGATTGAAAGATATACTGCTCCATTAAAGGCATAACCAAGTTTCATGGATTAATACATTTCTGCACTCCTTAGGCAAAAAGCAGCTTATATGTATGCAGCAAACCTCATAAAACATTTTATTTTTATTAATATCTAAAAATCCCTCTAATGATTATGTTGACACCTCTAGGCGGTGTCTACGCAGGCATCTGACCACACCCAATCAGCATGCAGCATCAGGGGAGCAATATTAACCCACTATTAACCTGCTGTTGCTTGCTCGGCCAATCTCCTTGCAACTTCTTGTCTGTATGTCAGCAGCAATAAATAGCACATATCAGTGACACACTACATATCCCAGGCTGCTTTACAGCACAAACAGGAACCCAGAGTTTAAATTAAATGTTTCAGCTAACCTGATTGGCTAAAACAAATCATTTTAAATGTGATGCTAATTTAGCCTGGGTTTGGAGGGTGTTAACCCTAATTTGCAACTGTCAGAAATTACAAGAGATTTTGCTGACTTTAATGTAAGTGTTTACATTTTTTTCATGCAAAATTGTTTTCATACACTACTAATTCCCCTATATCAGATGCATTCATAATCCATCAACTTTAGATATGCCTTTAAAAGCAAAAGTTCGGAATAATTTAAAGCTATAGGTAATTACAAATACGCTATCAATTAGATGTTTTTAAAAAATATATATTTTCCTAATCTGAGAGTGAAGTTTGCTATTTTGAACCTTAGTCATTCTCTCCCACCTACATAACAATATTTTTTTTTTTTTGTTAATTTGAGATCATTGCCATGAATTAATGACAAACCCCTGAGGCAAGGCACCCATTGTTTGATTGTAGTCACCTGCGCATTGAGCATGCCTATTTTCTCTCTGTACAGTCGACTGTAGTCAAGAAAAAGGGAACTAATGCCTCAGGGCTTTATCAGTATTCCATGCCAATGATCTCTCATTAGCAAAGATAAACTTGTTTTGTGGGTGGGTTAGAAAGACCGAGAACTCAAAACGGAAAAATTTAATATTTTACTAGTTTACTGTAAGAACATGCATTTTAAACAACATTAAATTGCTAAAGTACTTAACATTTCCTATAGATTAAAATGATACCTTATTTGGTACCCTTGCTGTGTCATGTTAAATATTCTGTTTTATTAGACATTTTCAACCTTCGTATTCAGCAAAGTTAAAATGATTTGGGTAAGCAAAAGTAATCTTTGGAACTTACTACTACTATCACAACTACCGCTACTACTACTAATTATAATAATAGTTATTTTTTATTATATATTTATAGGTTTTCATAAATAGTGTCATTTTCGGCCTTTGTTTACAATGTAATTAAAATGATTTGGGTAAGCTAATACGACTACTACTACGACTACTACTACGACTACTACTACGACTACTACGACTACTACGACTACTACTACTACTACCACTACTAATAATAATAATAATGTTCTAATTATATATTTATAGCTCTTCTTTTTCAATAAAGAGTGGCATTTTCAGCCTTTGTATTCAGTGTAGTTAAAATAATTTGGGTAAGCAAAAGTAATATTTGGACCTTAATACTACTACTACTACTATCACAACTACTACTAAAAATAATAATGTTATAATTATATATTTATAGCTCTTCTTCTTCTTCTTTTTCAATAAAGAGTGTAATTATTGGCCTTTGCATTCAGTGTAGTTAAAATGATTTGAGTAAACAAAAGTAATATTTAGAGCCTAATAATCATAGTAATAATAAAAAAAATGATTATATTATTATATATTTATATGAAAGAGCTGTAATTTCCATTTATATAATTTTCCTAAATAACATTTCAAATGTCCTAAGAAATCATGCATTATGTATTTAAAGGCCATTGGAAAGCAGTTGTCCCATTCTGTACAACAGTCAAAACTCTCAGAATGTGTTTTTTTTTCAAACACAATGTATTTTATTGCATTTTACCTCCACTGAGCATGAGAGGACTGTTCAGTTTTTTTATAGCATCACATCATCAATCATTTTACCTTTTCCATAACAAGATATGTATGTGTATAAATATAAATACATTATTGTGGTAATGGGTTACCGACATCCCTTTGTTCTTTCACATGTTCATGCCTTGGAAAATAAAATATAATATTTTTTCACACCTTTAAAATGATCTTTCCAAGCACAGTGAAAAAATATTTCATGCCTTTTAAACAGGAAAATACAATGTAAGCCTCTAGCTTGTCACTGTAGCAAAAAGCGGTGTAAAATCAGTAGCACGCTGTATATATCAAAGTATAGGAAGCCCATCGAGTAAAAGCTGATCTCTATTGGGAAATCTGTTTCAGATGTAATCTGAATTTGCCCTAGGTAAAGAAGCTATGGGCTTTAGTAAATGTGTAGGTCATTGATAATAAAGGTTTAATATGGATGTTGACATTAAACGGGCACATTTCATGTGCACAACAGTCTACAATAGCCAAGAATACCTTGAAATATAGAAGAAAATATTAAAAAGAAGATTGGACCTGAGCAACTGGCCTGTGCATTTCCTATTCTGGTGGATTTGGATTCCCATGGATCACTCTACTATATGCACACCATTTTGTGTTACTCCTTTCCTTGGTTTCTTCTGCTTTACTCCCTTAAGCCACAACGTCTCTTTTACTCACTCACTTGGTTCTCTTTTATTTATTGGCTCAAAATGTTCCAGTTGATTGTCCATTGCGCTTTCAGTTTTACCTACCTTGCCTGAGTCTGGTTGAGTTGTGTATAAATAAACCATTGACATTACACGCAATACCTACATAGGAGGTGTTGGGAATTACTTTCATAAGCCACTGACAAAAATAATTCAACAATATTAGAAATCAACATTAAAAAAATTAACTATTTAACTTATTAGTTGTCAGCTCAGATTTCTGTTCCTTCATGAGCCTGCTTATAGGTTTCATAGTAATTGAGGTTGAAAAAAAGACATTTAGAACATCAAATACAACCTTTTTAGATCTCCTCTTAACCTTATTATCCTTGATGGTACTCTTGACTCCTATTTTCCCCTTCTTACGCATTCCTCATTCCTTAATCGTTCTGTTTTAACATAAATTGGACATTTCCAGCTCAATTCATCATGACATTTTCTGAAAATGTTGCATATTTCTTGTTCAGCTTACCGTTTTTGGCCACTTGGGAGGTATCAGTTGACCACTGAACCCGAGGCAGTTCCTTTACAATATTGTAATTCTGTGGCACGTCTTGGATTTTGAGGGGCAATGATTGCTGAATTTAGATATGATTTTCACACATACTTGTCCAACACATGAAAGGACACTGATGGCTGCATGGTGTCCTGGGACCTGATAGTCTCCAGCCCTTCTATACAGCATCATTCTTCTCTGTGGCTCATTTGATATCAATGGTTGATGAATTATAAAGTCTGCTTTAGTGCATATGTATTCAGTCTGTGAAAAATAATTTACCATCTTCTTTTTCATAAACTAATTAATAAAAAGTCCACAATAGAGATGACAATACCAGCTTATTATATTATACCAGCAAGGCAAAACCACAGAAAGGGTTATTGTGTGGTGTGACTATTTCAGGTTTGTATAATTTAATAGTGGTTTCAGTGAAAGCTCATTATTCTGTTGAAATGGTTATTTCATGACATTATTTTATAATGTTTGCTGGGATTGTGGTAGGAGGAGTTAAATATTCTGCTCTGCAGTGTTATGATAAGAGGATTTATCAGGCTTATCACAACCTTCAACTTCAAATATTACACAGAATATGGAAGAAGTGCTGACCGTAATGTTTCTAGACATCATCTAGTAGCTGCTGATGCTCTGTGAAGTAAAGGTTTACATTTTATATAAGGCATTTCTACAGCAAAAATGGTTGCATCTAAAATGTATGTTAAATAAAATGCTGACACATACCAAGAGGTACAGCCATAGGAAAGTCAATGAATCATTACAATGCATATTTAAAAAATGTGCTTGTGTAGTAATTATGAACTAAATTGATTTTATTTTTGTCTTGTCCCTATCATCGTCTTTGTTCATTTCGGTGTTGACTTTGTTGGACACTTGGTTTCATTGTCTTCAGTATAGTGATGTCCCAATGTGTTGATTGTGTAGTATGTCATCATTTAATATCAAGTTGGGATGATTCTCAGTGGACCGAACATTGCATTCAACCATGGACCCAACAATGCACTCCCCACGTATTGTAACAAGAAGTGACAAAATAAGAAATAATTAAAAGTTCTTGCTTAAAAATATTATCATTTATTTTTATTAAATATAAACAGGCATATTTTTATTTAGATCCCCATTTTTTTTCTAAACACTTCACTTATGTTTGATGGGAATATCCATTTAAGTTTTTTTCTTACTAGTTATCTCTGTATTGGATATTATTATTTATTTACTTATTTCAGTTTTAATTTCTATCATTGTCATGTTTAGATATAGAAATCTCAAGTGGAAAACATAATAAAGTAAAAGAAATGTTATGTTTTAACATTGCACCCGATGTATATAATGGAGTATATTTGATTCTTTCGAGACTAACATAATTACAATAACCTGAATACCCATTAGTATCATACATGCAGTTTACCTTGAACATCCATTAGTATTACATATGCGGCAGACACTCATTATAAGACAGACTCACTCAATCAAAATAACCTAGCATTCAAGGTAAATTAAATGTACATTACTAAATCCTATCAGCCTTATTAAATTGCAATTCAGGAAATCTAAAGGGCTCTATATAAGCACAGAGCATATTTTTTTTACCGACGTTTTTAGTTAGTGAAGACCTTGCTTTTGGATAGAAGTTGCTGAATCCCAATTTAATAAGGCTGTATGTGCTTATATAGAGCCCCTTAGATTTGCAGAATTGCAATTTAATAAGGCTGTATATGTCCTACTCAATCAGCTTTGGACATCTATGATTCCAAATATCAAAATAATCCAGAATACCATGTTCATTGATCCTTCTTTCCTAAACCAAGCCATGGGACAAATAAATGCATAAGGCTACAATGGGCAGTCCTCGTTCTTCCATCTCTGGTATTTGTCTGTATTCACTGAGATGAGAACTATGGCCCTCATTCAATTGGATTTGGTCAATTGAATAGAGCTCTAAACACGCACATAACATATTTTTTTAAATACGTTTTTAGTTAGTAAACATCTATCCAAAAGCAAGGTTTTCACTAACTAAAAAGTTCTTTAAAAAAAATATGTTATGTGCTTATTTAGAGCCCTATTCAATTGGCCAAATCGCAATTGAATGAGGCCCTTTGTCAGTAGCATTATAATACCCTTTCTGGGTGTTCTGTATAGCTTCTAATTAAATTTGAGCAATAATAGTGAATAGACACCTGACAATGACAATAAGAGAGGACGCACATCAATACTAAGAAAGGTCTTACATTAGTGACTATAACCAACTGATTAAACCTTAACAATACAACCAACCAACATCTCATCTGCTATGTTTTACAGCATCACACAAAAAAATGTAAAACTCTTTGTATATTTGTATTATTTTACAATTGCCAAAATGTTTACACCATTCACTGTTGATAAAGGCTAGTTAAGCAATTAATGTAGAAAATATATAAAACCATATTTCAAATTAAGAAATGCATACAAATTGGAGTCTAAATGGTTAATATTTTTTTACTTTAGGAAATGTCAATATATTTTCAGAGAGCCTATAATTTCAACTCACTAATGTAATCAAATTAGTTAATTTACAATATAAAAAGCATTTTTATTACTATAGTTTGTAATTATAATTAAACACGCCAATACAAGCAAATAGTTTGCTTGTGTACATTTTCTATTCAAATTTATGAAAAAATATTTAGTAATTTGAGAAAATAATATATTTATCTTATCTATATTTACACTGACCTTTAAAAAAATGTCAAATGTAGTGTAAGGAAGAAACTGCTATGCATAATATTCTAGATTTAGAACTCTCTATCCCTGAAGTGTTTCCTACATAATTCCTAGAAATAAAAAAGTAGTTTTTGGGTTATCATGCAGTTTTGTGCATCCAGAAACATCAGTGAAATTATATAAGACTCAGGCCTTTTTATAGTATAAATAACCTTGAAATTAAACATATTAATACCTGTATCTGGTATTGCAGAACATTGCAGAATATCACTTCTGCCTGTATAGCTGTCACAACATAGTTGTTCTACCGTTTTGTTGAGTCCATTGATAAAACATTCACAAAATGTATATGCCTGTAGTTAATGAGAAGCAAAGAGAGAACTCGGATTGCTAGATACTACATCTGCTTGTATCTCCTAGGCATAACTCAGCATATCGCCATTACCTTGATTGGTGGGCCACTTGAAGTAGTTCATTTGATATGGCTATGCCTCTATCTTCAAAATTTATGTATCTATTTGTAGGAGGGCTTTTAAAGCTATAAAAGCAATCATTTAACATGCCCATGAATAAGTAAATTTTTTTATCAGTTCTAAAAATTACAGCTTTCCCACATAAATGTAAAACTGCCATGTGGGGCTACACAGTGGTTTGTAAGTACAAAAATAATATTTATAAAGAATAATTTATTTTCTTGATTTACTAAAATGTACACAATTTTAAATAATGGCCATCTGAAATACATAGCAAACCGATAAGGTTTATATGGTTGAACGGAATATTCATTATCATTTAATAAGAGGTTTAATATCACTCCGAGCAAAATATTGCAAAACAAACCCAGGAATCCTGTTTTTCTCTGCTGGACTTCTTGAATAATTGTTATTTAATAATTAGGTTGTTGTTATATCTGCCAGCAAAGACAAAAAATATAACTATTGTGTTAATGTTACTATTCCTGCTTTGATTTATTTAATTGAGATTTAAAAAAAAAAAAATAGTTTGTGAAAAAGAAAGTATATTTATATTTAATAAATAACAATCTTACCTTATATAAATAATATGATACTGAATATATTAAATACTTAAAAATATAAAATAATTAATAGATTACTAAAACGTCATAGTGGACTACTTTGGTTTAAGCTTACAGCAAGGTAGGCAAGAGGAGCAAGCTTAAATGTGAAACTTAAAGCCCTATTGCACCTTCACCATTTGGCACAAATAATGACGAATCAATGAATTATAACCAATAATTCCTGGTGCTCTGATACTTAAAAATATTTCCTAGTGCTGTGATATTTTAGACACACAAAACTAAAAAGAATCAAAAAATCAATATTTTATGTAACTTTGTATTTTAGTAAATTGGAACAATGGATTTTCAGAATAAGCCACATTCTAAGATCTATATACTCTACATTGTTGTTGGATTTCTGTTTTAAATGTCACAGCAAGGTTTTATCATGCAGTAGATGGTAGTTTGTTTGTTACAGTTTTATGTGGAGATAATAATCTTTTCAGAACCAGTTGGAGTCCTATTGTTGGCTCATTTTGACCTTGGCAGCTTACACCAGACATCTCAGAGCTCAGTATTTTACTTATGTAACTTTACTTCAGTTTCATCTATAACTATTGCACAATTTGAAGCAAGAATTCAGACCTCAAGTGATCTAGGAATGCATTTCTATCCAAAAACATACATTTTATATAAAATTATATATAAAGAAGATTGTTTTGATGCAATAATATTTGGTTGTTAAAAAAATTGCAATTAGGCTACACAGCACTGAAAGATAAATTTTCAACTTAGAAGTAACTATTAAGTTTCTTGGGGGGAGAGACAACAATTCAACTACAACCTTTCAGGGTTGCTATTTAACTAAAAGAAGGTTTAAAATATTTTTTCCAAGGTTGTGTGGAGGGTATGTGGGTTTTTCAAGATTGCGCCTGCCATTGTAATTTACTATTGCAAACATTAATAGGGAGCAGACATGTCTACTTGTTACAGACTGCACAAGATTAAACAATATTTAATACACAATGGGGGTTGGGGGCACTTGTACTTATATGGGCATGGGAGAGATTTTAACATTTTTGTTCTGGAAATCTATTTTTCTAGAAAAGGTCCTGCTTATAGCAGATCAAGTTTCTATTTTTAGTTTCATTCATTTTTATTATGTTTTCATATAATAATGGGTTTGGGGTACAAAAAAAAGAAACATTTGCATATACAAATTGTGTAGTAACAGGTCGTATACAGCAGTTCTGGCACATTTTAACTAATAACTCTTTATTTGATTTTTTTTCTTGTGAAGAAAACCTTTTATTGTTTTGTTTATTTAGGTTATCTAGTTTGTTTACAAAGAGATTATTCATAACACCACCATTTCTGGCATATATTACAATACACCAGGGATAAATATTGCCCAGTATAGTAAGGGATAAAGTCCAGGGGGAACTATTTTTTGATATAATGTTCCAAATGTCATCTGTGTTGTGGAAATAAATGGTTTCTTCCAATTGGAAGCAGTATGTAGATATTTAATGGCTAATGTAGGGTTTTATAAGCATACCCGTGCTGGATGTTGTGTCTATAGGAGTCTGGTTGGTGCTAGATGTTGCGCCTATAGGAGCTTGGCCAAGGAGGCATGATTCTTATGTTGGTATAATTTATTTTTAGAATCTGTCTGAAATGATGATGCTAATTTTTCTTTTTTTTTTTACTCTTTGATTCTTTAGGACATGACCATTTAAGGTCACTATCTAGATATTATTTTTTTTATTATGTTTGGTGTGACATAAACACTCATAAACGCATGATCTAGGATATAGAAAGGAGAAAGGAGCAGTGGGGCGAGGGGGCAAACGCAAAAATCCGAGATGCCTTGGACAGCGTAAAACCTAAATATGCCCATGAAGGGAGCGAGCAGTCCCCTTTGAGACAATATTGCCTCTTAAAGGGGATGGTTCAGAGTGATTGTTTGAATAGTGATCTCAGCAGATATGAGTCACACCTAAGGTACAGAATAGCAAGGATGGACCAAGTTACATGCCTACCTTTATATTTAAAAATATATATTTGCCTTAAAATATTTATGCCGTTTGCCTTAAGAAACAACTGGTGTTTTTCTTGAACAAAAGAAATGGTTTAAAAAGCTCCATTGAATAGTATTTATGCTATGAAACCTATTGTCACAATGTGATGACCTTTCTTGGAATCATAAATACTGTGTATATATGGTAAACATGTGAAATCATCTTTGACATTTAAAATGTGGTAATACAAAATACATGCAATCTTGAAAAGCACAATAATTACTTTTTATTTTTCATTCTGAGATCATTCAATTTATGCATAGAGATGAGACAACAGCACAAAAGGTTTTCATGTACAGAAATAATTCAGACACAATGTTATTGTAGTGTACAATTTAGGTAATTATGTGCACTGGTAATTATACATGTTTTTTGAGTGAATTGACTTTGAATACTGATAGCTCACAACTTTTCTGTGATGTTGTTATATATATTGTTATATTTTTATACATTTTTTCAGACAAAAGGTTAATTTCTTAACCAGTATATTCAGCTCAGTTTATGCTAACCATTATAAAAGTTGTTCCGCACATTCTATAAATACCATGGGCCTCATTCTATTATCGGCCGTAAATCGGCCGTAAGGCTGCGATTCCTTGCGAGGGTTCAGTTAACTCGCGATTCTATTATACGGCCCCGCAAGGATCTCCTTTTACGGCCGGCCGCATATCTTGGAACCGGCCGTAATCTGTGAAATATAAAAACTGAAAAATAAATTCAAGCCTGCACTGTACAGCTCTGTAAATGCTAGGGATCATATTGGGGGACATGAGGAATAAAAGGAACCCACTCTCAAGCTTGCACATCTGCCCAAACCCGAGTTCAAATTAACTGTTTATTTGCCGGCTGCGGCGTGGGCGTGTCTGAGGTGCTCCAAGCACTCTGGACTTTTTACATGTATATTTTACGGATATTAAAAATGAAATATTTTACGGATTTGAGTACAGGATAATTATGTGCTATTTTTTCTAACACCTAAAATCCCTTTATAGTCTTCTCAAAGTGCAGGATGGCTTTATTTGAGCTATTTTATGTGCTTAATTGGTGCTAGCGGGACCTCTTTCCTGCAAGTAAGCAGCGGCTCGTTTTTAGCCTTGCAGAGAGGTTTCCCGGAGCAATTGAATTGCAAATCTCTTGCGGCCGTTTTAGATCAAAGGCTTTCCTCCGGCGCGATCGGCCGCAAGAGATAGCAAGGCACCGGCCGCAAGCCTGCCGGAGCCTACGGCCGTAAGGGAATAGAATAGCAGAATAGCTTGCGGCCGGTCCTTGCGGCCCCGCAGCGGCTGCGGCCGATAATAGAATGAGGCCCCATGAACTTAAATTAGGATTGTATCAAGGGACAGATGGTTGATGAGAATGAATTTCCATTCTTCCTCCATATGCTTTCCACATTCCATAGGAAATAAAAAAGAAACTATTATACAAGATATCTCTACCCTTCATGTAAAGATACACTGTAGACTCTTATGGAAATTACAGTCAGGTTCACAAACTCTTGTAAGATTGAAGTAAAAGTGGTCAATGACTTAATTAATCAATTAATGGGAAACTAACATGCCAAAATTTATTTAATCTGATTTTAGTGTAAAACAAATTGAGGCTCAAACCATAATCTTTGCTTTTGATACAAAAAGTGTACCAATTCACCCCGAATTGGTTTATCCATGTGTTTCCCTATCGTTAGACTCAATAATATAATTATTTGGCAAACTGGGGATTTCCAGGAAGAGATAATTGTTTTAAAATGTAAATCTACCTTTATGTTTTTAAGAGGAATTAAGCAATTTTCATTTTTGTTGCCAACATCCATCATTTTTAATAATTCAATAGTTGGAAGGTGTTTAACTTGGAAGGTGATTAAGTTCTACTTGCTGCTGTTTTATCTAATGTCATAAAGCTAATGTCCCATGGTTCTATGAATGTACATTTTTACATTTTCTGGTGACTTTATTTTGCATCAGTTGTATACATCAACTAAGAATTTGTGTTCAATAGATTATTTAAGAGTAAAATATGTATTTTCCAAAACTAAAAAATTTACTTTTTGTACCGTGGAACTAATATCCTAAAATATTAGTGGAACTTTTCTTGGGTTTGGCTTGTACTTCATATGTATATAAGTATTCATACTGACAGTGTTGCAGTCTTATTGATATTGAAGTACCTATTCCCAGGGTCCGGAGCTACCAGTGGTGCAGGTAGTGCAATGCACCTGTGCCCTGTTTTCTTACACTACTCTGAGGGAGGCCCAGCTATGGATAGGGGTTTTGGGGGGCTGCAGCTATGGGAAAGGGTCTTAGATGGTGCTGTTATGGGAAAGGGTATTAGGGTGGGGAACTTATGGAAGGGTTCTTGGGGATGGGCACTGAGTGATTTGGTATCAAGGTGTGGGGTCCATTGCAAAACAATGAACAGCCCCCCTTGGAGGGAGGGCCCCAAATTTACCTTTTGCGCCAGGGCCCTCCATTCTTTAGCTCCGCCACTGCCTATTCGCCTAATAATATTTCTCCAGGCAAAAATCCTTAAGATTAAAAGTTATGCATCCAGAATATTTGACTATGCTAAGTTTCCTCATGGCTTCTATTATAATAGGTATCCCAGGAAAAAATATATATAAACTTAAGATATTAACATTTCCTGTCCATTTGTAATGTAGTGCCTATAAATGACTTATAATTACAAAAATGACTTCACTCTACCAATAGGACATTAAAATGCTTATGAATCTTGCTGTCATTTTTCAGATCCCATTAAAATGGGAAATCTTAGTTGATCCATGGTATCAATAGTGGGTGTGCATCATGATCCACAATCTTTCCCAACTACTGAATCTATTCCAATTTTTATACAATAACAAATATATAAAATTACAGTTACTTATATTTCAATTATTTTTCTTTGCTTTTGGTATATATATATATATATATATATATATATATATATATATATATATGTGTGTGTGTGTCAAATCTCACACTATGAGTAAATAGTATGTTATTATATCTTGGCTATTAAAAAAAATCCCTTTATGGAAAGCAAGTTATGAGTTATATGGTTCCAAATCTCATCTTTCACAAAACGCTTTACAAAACTACATTATATCTTTGATTCCTTTTGCATTCTTGAATGTGATCTTTATTCACAAATGCATCATACTGACTGACAAGTTGTCTGCATCTATGTCTGTATTCTCAAGTGTGTAAACTTGAATGCATCTAATTTCTAACCATTTTTTCAGGGTCAACATCTATTTGTCATACCAAAATCAAGTTCACTGAGTGAAGAGAAAGCACATGTATTTCAAGGGAAGCGTATATTAAAAAGAAGGAAAATGGCAGATGTTTGTCCTGACATTTAACCAAGGTCATTTAGTACATTAATACCAGATAGAACAGCCTTCTTATGTGTGCGGCATCCCCAATGTGTCAATTTCTATATTAAAATGGTGTACTGAAAGGGCACATGTTAAAAATTTGAATGCTGGAATATTTTTAATAATTGTCAAAGGGGCAAACTGACAGCTTAAATTTTTATTAGTGGATTTGCATTCCCTGCTCATCTGTTATGTATTATTAAATTAAATTATTGCTTTTAATTCTGATAATCTTTAAAATGAATAGTAATTCCGAATTCACTGATGCTGAAATAAATCTCCTCTTCTCTGCGGGTTGTTATTGTAAGCTTTTGGCATAGGAAGTCTGGATTTTTTTTTCCACTGAGCTCTTCGAAAGATCAAATGGGCTAGCATGATCATATCTGGCTAAATGTATACAGCTTCTGTATCTCTTCTGTCAGAACAAGTGCATTGTCCTCATCCGTTTTCCCACCATTTCCTTCTGTCCATTGGAAACCTGACCCTCTTAGAGAGGTGGTGTAGACAATTTATTGTCTATTAATTTAGAAAGCAATGTAAATATGACAAATCTTCGAAAACTAATAGTGTTAATAGTTGTTCTTTTAGTGCCTTTACAAACTATCTTAAATTATGAATATGGACCTCTAAACTAAATAGAATTAGGGTGTGCCAGGGTTAGCTCTATGGAGAAGTTAGTGACTTACCCTACCTGGAAGAAGGGGCTCCTGGCACAGTTAGAAAAGTAGTTTGTGTTTCGATTAATCTACTTAAATATTACAGCACTTATTTTTCATTTATGGTTTACCATAATAAAACCTAATTTCATTGTGATCTACTTAAAAAAAAAAAAAATCTAGCTTTATTTAGTTGTTGTTTTCCATGTTTTCTAAAACACACACACATTATTGACTCATATTGTATTTTAATGATATTGCACATTGTTTTATTTAAAAAAAAAAAAAATAGATCCCTACAACAGATAAAAACCAGTACACCTAACTGAAACTTGAGTGATCTTCAATCAGTTTGCATCTGAAATTATGAACAATATGGCAATCAAAAAATGTGTGCAGATCAAAACGTAAAATTGCCCTTCAACAAAAATGCAGATCAAATGTTCTATATATATATTCTTTTTAGGTTAAATAGTTATATTCTTTTTTATGAAAAAAAAATCACAGAAGAAATAGTCTTGTAGAGCTAACACCTTGGAGATTATGGATTGTCTGTAAAGAGTTTAAGACCTTAGGTTCTTCTTAGCTCAGTTTATACAAAGAACGATACATGTATCCACCATTGGAGAACCAAACCTTAAACTTGTTTAATAATAAATAGATGACCTTAAAAAATACATTTTAAACTAATCTAAGACTGTGGATCTTTAAAATTGATAGTTTTTTAATAGATGCTGATTATAAAAATATGTACATCAATATTATCATACTTTATTATTTTTTTATATTGCTCCTGTATGTTTTTTTTTTTTTTTCCATACTGCACAATGGAAAGATTATTACTGGTTAAAGATAAATGTGGCAAATCCTAATACACCAGGGCCCTCATTCAATTGCAATTTGGCCAATTGAATAGGCCTCTAAATAAGCACATAACATATTTTTTTAAGACGTTTTTAGTTAGTAAACTTCTATCCAAAAGCAAGGTTTTCACTAACTAAAAACTTCTTTAAAAAAAATATGCTATGTACTTATTTAGAACCCTATTCAATTGGCCAAATCGCAATTGAATGAGGCCCCAGGTATCTTCAGTTGCTATTGACATTGATTAAGTGCAGTTCTCTGCATTCCCAAATTTACATTCCTAGCAGCTTCAATATCAGTCATGACATTCAGTTGCAACCTATCTAAATGGCTTGGGTTGTAGGGTTTAGGCACATGTTCATTATAAAATGCATTACTGTGCAAGAATAGTGATTTTTAGCTGATTTTACATGAATTGTAATATTATTGCATGCCACTAGCAGAATCACCAGATGACATGGATCATGCGCCTTCCATATTGTAATGCAAAGGTTGGATTCCAAGGTCTGCAGCCCGTCTTTCATCAAACGTATAACAGACATGAAAAAGTGGTCCTATATAATAAATGCTGTTTTTAAAAATCAGAATAATACCTATTGTAAGGGAAAATGTGATATCAGAAATTGTAAATAAATAGTACATTTGTGTTCATATTTAAAGGTCTAAAATAAGTTAAAAAACATGTATTTCCTGCTCAGGGTTCATTTGATGACTCCAGGAGATGCTGTAATTTAATTTTAAAAATACCTAGAAATAAAGTAAGACGCACATTTTCATACTTCATTCATACTACTGTAGTTCTCCTCTTTAGTAAGACAGACTTCTCAATGAGAATTCTTAATTTAAATGCATCCTTGGATATGATCCTTACATTTTTGAGAAAGCAAGGATTCTCATTACATTGCATAATTGTCAGTTGGTAGATTAAACCTTGTTTTCTGGAATGAGTTTACCACATTTTAAAAGTACTTTTGTTATTTAAAGTACAATAGTTGCTTTGTTTATTAGATGCATTTGCTTGTTTCATGGAGGAGAAAAAAAGAAGCAAGGCTGGAATCTATTTAATGGTGCCTATGTGTATATAAAGATTTTTCAGCATTTTTATTAATGTTACATTTTGAATGGTGTAAAGAGTTACAGATTAATACATTTACTCCATATAGAGGGGCTCATTCACTTGCGATTTGGGCAATTGAATAGGGCTCTAAATAAGCACATAGCATATTTTTTTTTTAAATAAGTTTTTAGTTAGTGAAAACCTTGCTTTTGGATAGATGCTTACCAACTAAAAACTTCTTTAAAAAAATATGCTCTGTGCTTATTTAGAGCCCTATTCAATTGGCCAAATTGCAATTGAATGAGGGCCAGAGTAAGCAGAAGATCATAAATACAAGCATTTTTGTAGGTACCGAATGGGCTTTTTCTGAACATCTGTTACATTCCAACAGCCTTATTAAATTGCGATTCGGCCAATTGAATAGTGCTCTATATAAGCACAGAGCATATTCTTTTACGGAAGTTTTTAGTTAGTGAACTTCTATCCAAAAGCAAGGTCTTCACTAACTACAAACTTCTATAAAAAAAATATGCTCTGTACTTATATAGAGCCCTATTCAATTGGCCAAATCGCAATTTAATAAGGCTGCAAATATGCAATATATCTTGAAACACTTGTACTTGGTAACCATGGGGACGTCACATAAAATATAACGCCTTCCATTCTTCTAAACAAGTTTTACTAACTTATTTTTGTGCAGATTAATAAAAAAATGACAGTTTAACATTTCACATTCTGCTTACATTCCAACACAGGTGGTAAAAAAAAATAAAAAAAATCATACAGCAGTGTTGAGCTAAAAACTAAATTCTTTAGAAAAGTGAAGCTGACATATTTTTCTGGTAAATAATTGCCATTTTCTTGAGTTGGTCGATGGGAAGTGAAATTTCTGACTGTCATCTCTTGAAAATTAGAACAGTGCGGTATTGCTGTGTTACTCATTAAAACAACTCCTTAGGGAGAGATCTCCACTTGAAAAAAAATTAGCCTTTGCTCCACTTTTATTTGATGATTTTGTGAGAGCCCTGAAAAGGCGTCCTGCAGCCTTCTGGCAAGGCTCAGTGAATCTCCATTATCACCTCACATAACAGGAGAGAAGGTACTTTTGATTCATTGTCACATTCATACAAGTGAGGAAAGAAGCTTTCCCACAAGTGTGAATAGATTTTGATAAACAAATGGACTCTTAAAAATAATATATGAGCTGCGCCTCACTGCACATTCAGTAAAAACCACTTCGTTTTTCCTTTAATTGTGCGCACCATGTCAGAGTTGTTTATGAATATTCAAAGATGCCTTTTCCCTACAGGATTTGCCCAACAGACCCCTGGTGAATGATTTATTGTCTTTGTTTATCTGATTGGCTGTTTCACATTTCATTATTATATGATTTAAAATGGCACTAAAAATAATTTTACTTTATTAATATTGACCTTTTTTGAACTGCGGACTCATATTTCACCTGTCTCTTGGGGTTGTGATTCATGTAACGTATCTACAGAAGTGTGTTAGGGATGTGCTAGAGGGCATTTCTTAAAGATTTTAATTATCTTTTGAAAAAAAAAAATGGTTTGGAACAAATAATATATAGTGAGCTTGTTTAATGGGTTTTGCATGAATTTAGTAAGTTCTGAAAAAGCATTATTACCAGCTGTAATTTATCATTTTACTGTCAATAGCATGCGGCATGCGTCTTCTAATAATAAAATGATGGGATATGAATACTGATAACTATATAATCTGTGCTTCTTTTACTGTCGCTTGAGGCTTTGGACAAGACATATTAATGTATTTAAAGCAAGTTTTTACTGTGTCTGGGATTACATTTATACCTTGGTGATACGACAGAAATGTTATGGAAACGTATAGATAAAATGCTGCTCGTTGGGGCTAATAACTCCCCACCCACACCCCTGACCCGTGTCTCCCTGATGAGGCAGTGTTATCAGGGAATACCTAGTATGTATGTAATGCTTAAAGGCATATTTAAGTTTCATGGATTATGAATGCATTTGATAGAGGAGAATCGGTAGTGTATGAAAACATTTCTTTGCATGAAACCCCCCCAAATAAACATTAATAAACTTACCCTAGAGTTTGCAAATGTATTCAGCTTTTCTGGCAGTTGGTTTTAACAAGGAATGCCCCTGAAAAAAGCTAGCTAAACTAGCAAAAAATGTATAATTTATTTGGGCCAATCGGAGGCAGTTACAACATTGTTGCAATCGCTGGGAAGTCAGTTTCTGCAAAGCATCATGGGATGTGTAGTCCTCACCACAAGGATGAATCATTGCAATGTGGGTTCCTTGTATAACCAGCATGTGTTACATTAGAAAAAGTCAAAAACATGGAAACTTCCATATAGCTTTAATCTTTTTCGAGGAGCACTGTAGTTTAGTAAAATTGTTAGATATTTGTGAAGTATACAAAAGCTAACAACACTAGCATCTGTGTAAGTAGAATCCTTAAAATGTTATGATAGCAAATACTGATATTTTTTTAGAATTTCCCGATAGCTTGGAGCCTTATCTACTGAAAAGTTGAAAAAGTGGTGTTTAACAATGGATAACGGGTGTTATTATTTGACACCTACCCAGTGGTGGAGCTACTGATGATGCAGTAGGGGCAAATCACCAGGGCTCACATCAGGGTAGCGGGCTCCTGCTATTGGTAGTAAATTAACAATCTTAATTGAACAGGTGAGGATGGCAGATAATTACTTAATAGAAAGGTGATCTGATTATTTACATATATTTTTAACATTCATTGACACATAGGGAATCATAGAGTATTTCAATGGAGTAGAGGCATTGTAAACAGTTGGTAAAATTGGTGCTCCTTTCATGTTATTTTCCATTCAAATTAAGAATAAAGCAACATCAATACTTTTCCATGTTCTTTCACTATCATCTTAATGTCTACTCTGAACTTTCAATTTATTTATTTCCCAGAACGGCATCAACCTGTATGCCTGAAGCTAAATGTGACTTGTACTTTGTATTACTTATTATAATAGGGTCAAGAGTTGTGTATTATATCAGCACGCATTACTGATTGATCATTATCGATTTTGAACCAGCATTATTACGTAGTTCCTGGTTTATGTAAAGACATTAAATACTTTTCAGACATAATCGCTTCATTTATGTTTTTAAGAAAGAAAAATATCCCCTAATGGGAATACAGACATGTATTCTGTTTATTTTACCAATAACATAACTGGAATAAATTAAATTGTGTGTAATAAATGTTACTTCTATAGTTTTACATTGTTTAATACATTTTTCCTAAATTAACATTTATATTAATAGAATTAAGGGTCAGTATAATGGACTAATAACATTATATTTGAATTAGTAATTGATCAATAGTAAACTTCCTATTTAATAATTAAAAAAATCATTTTATACTTGTTTTCAAACATTAGCTTCCCAACCTCCAGCCAAGTTGGTTGCCTCCACTCTGTTAAGGCCAATCGAGTGGCTTCAGAATTGTTGGTGTACATAGATATTAGCTTGATCTGGCTGAGATGAAGCTCTTTGTTGACTGTCAAACATATCTGATCAGCTGGTTGTTGTTTCCAGCCAATGAAGAGCAATGTTTAGACACAAGCTGACATCTGTCTATCTATTTGACCTGTATCATCGTCATAGCCATCCTCACCCCCTTAATGGCCATGGATGTACGCAACTTGACAGGATGCTGAAAAGTTATTGTTTCAATGTAGGTTTATCACTGAATATTGCTTTGAGCTTGAATTTTTTTAATGATCGATGGGTATGTTAAAAAATAACTAGCATTGCATTTGCCCTTTAAGCCAGAGAGCACTTGAAAATATGTCATAATAATATATTTACTATGTAATAAAACAACAAGATACAAGCATTGGTATAAAATAATACCATGTTTTTTCTTGTTTTTATGATAGCAAACATTGATATTGCATAGTAACAAATGTCTGTATGCTCTGCCTGTAATGGACTAGTTAGTTTTCTTTCCATCAATCAATAATGAAACATCTCTAGGTGCTGTATGTATCAACAACTAGTTTTCTCTTCTGATTATTGCTTCTGGAACTCCATGTATCACCTATTTAATTTGTTTTTGACACTATTGATGAATTTCATCACATTACATTAAATTTCAATCATTTAAACCAGAATTTTTAGGGGTGCAGCATTTTCCATAATATTTTTTTCTAAATCCCACTTGTTATTATTGTCACGTTTCTGTAGAAATTTAAAACTGGAGAAAGGTAAAGAAATCAATATTATTTCATGACTGCTAGAAGCTATATGATTTGGCTCAGTGAGTTGGTTAGAAGCACTCATCAAATCTATTTTGATGGCAGCAAAATGGCATAAAATAGACCATTGCCAAAAGCATTATATACTGAATTAACAGTGTCATTGATATTTTCATCTTGTTTTTTCATTGTACTCTTGTAGTTCTTTTTTTAAAGTGACTCACCTCAGAAACCTAATTATTTAAAAAGTGTGAACATTTGACATTATATTGTATTAGCCGAGATACTCAGCATTGCTTGTGCTGTACTAGTAATCAAATATGTGTTTCATAAATAATAATTAGCTGCTTTGAAGTGATAATTAGTGACACACAAGTTGTTATTATACAGTTGAGTCCCCCCAATCAAGCCGAGCAAGCTTCAAATGAACATAAGGAACCCCACATTAGCATAATAAGATGATACAAACAATGCTGAATACCCTGATACTGATTCATTGTAGCACAATTTATAGTCTACCCACCCAAAACCTTTAGTTTGGAGTTTTCAGTCTTGCATGGTGCGTCAGGGAAGCACTATGGACACTGGATTCTAAGCTCAAAGACGTGGCCCTTGTCTTTGCCTGGAACTTAACCCTGTATAGCGCTACGGAATATGTTGGCGCGTTACAAATAAACAATAATAATAATAATGCTCTTTAAAAAGATACAGACTTCTTGTTAGGGTGGCAGTGTCCCTTCAGAGTCCAGTATACAGGTTTTGTAAACATTAATTTTCTTTTTTTTTATCATATTTGTTTAATACACTACTTTAGATTGTGCAGAGTAAGAAACAAAAGATCTGATAACATCTTCTCACCTTCCATATAAACCTTCCCTTTAATAGTATATTTTCTTCATCACATCCAATCGTATGTAAAACATCCAACGCCAAGCCTCCCAGAACGATTGCACTTGACCATTTCGAGTAATGTCTGGATTTTTTTTTTAGTTTACACTCTGGGGAATTTATGTTTTATTATGTAAGGGAAATGGAGAAACCTGACAATTATCCAGAATACATAATATTTTCTACTTAAGAGTTTGACCTAATTGATTACATTGACTGATTTGCCCTTTCTAAATACAGTGTGGACTTTCTGCAGGAGATGAATAAATATTAAATTAGACATAATTTCCAACACAATTTTTTGTCATTTACATAATTTAGATATTTAGTTTTGGATTCCAGCCTTGTAATAATGCTAAGTGCTCTCACCAGGTGAAACAACTTAAAGGGACATGGAAGGTTTCTGGATTATACTAAAAATATAATATACCTTTGTATCTATTTACTTAGGGCCTCATTCTATTAGCGGCCGCAGCCGTTGCGGGGCCGCAAGGACCGGCCGCAAGCTATTCTGCTATTCTATTCCCTTACGGCCGGGGATTCCGGCAGGCTTGCGGCCGGTGCCTTGCTATCTCTTGCGGCCGCTCGCGCCGGAGGAAAGCCTTTGATCTAAAACGGCCGCAAGAGATTTGCAATTCAATTGCTCCGGGAAACCTCTCTGCAAGGCTAAAAGCGAGCCGCAGCTTACTTGCAGGAAAAAGGTCCCGCTAGCACCAATTAAGCACATAAAATAGCTCAAATAAAGCCATCCTGCACTTTGAGAAGACTATAAAGGGATTTTAGGTGTTAGAAAAAATAGCACATAATTATCCTGTACTCAAATCCGTAAAATATTTGATTTTTAATATACGTAAAATATCCATGTAAAAAGTCCAGAGTGCTTGGAGCACCTCAGACACACCCACGCCGAAGCCGGAAAATAAACAGTTAATTTGAACTCGGGTTTGGGCAGATGTGCAAGCTTGAGAGTGGGTTTCTTTTAATCCTCATGTCCCCCAATATGATCCCTAGCATTTACAGAGCTGTACAGTGCAGGCTTGAATTTATTTTTGCGTTTTTAGATTTCTGAGCTTACGGCCGGTTCCAAGATATGCGGCCGGCCGTAAAAGGAGATCCTTGCGGGGCCGTATAATAGAATCACGAGTTAACTGAACCCCCGCAAGGAATCGCAGCCTTACGGCCGATTTACGGCCGATAATAGAATGAGGCCCTTATTATATATTTTATTAAGTGCTTATAAGCTCTGTTTTTTCTCTTTTAAGCACTTCTTAATAAAATAAAGAACACAAAAGTAAATAAATACATGGGTATGTTATCTTCCTATTAAAATCCAGAAACCTTCCATGTGACTTTAAGGGTTAATGGCGGCTCAATTGGAAATGTGGTGATGGGGAACAGGATTAGGTGGTAACTGAAAGCTAAGGGACTGTATGCTGTGGCGCACTGGACATGGAACTGGCAACCCACTAAAGTATCTCTGCCATGAAAACCAAGTGGATCAGCATGACTATGGTCATAAAGATGTGCCTGGAATGTTACGGTCCATTAGATTATTGAGAGTCGGAAACAACTGAACAACGTAAAAAAATGGAATCTGCTACTTTATTTTTCGTTCTTCTAATTCCTGAGATATTAAAAAATGTTGTTGGCAATATGCTATTGTACTAAGGCTACAAATGTCCTTTCATACAGATCTGCAACTGTAAGCTGAAACAAAATGTAAGGAAATAAATATTTTTAATGCTTTAGTACATTGGCCATTAAATAGCAGAATAGTGCAGATTAGAGGGTTGGGGAAGTAGAGGAACGCTATTGAGTCACTTAATTTACATTAAAATTGTGTTGACTTTGGACATAAGTATAATTATACTAAATAATATGCTTATTAAAATCTATTGAAAGACAGAAATGCTGAGATCATTTGAAAGTAATTAAACCAATTGTCTCAGATTCACTTATCGCAGCAATTGACACCATAAGCAGGGTTAAATCGTGGTTTATTATAATTGATGTGGTAAGAACTGAGCTTAATTTGTTTTGTTTTTCTGTCATTTAACAGATGTTCAGGTATTTCTTAACTTGATCCTACAATAGTTGGTAAGAGAAAAAGAATATATATATGTGTGTATATATATATCTATATATATATATCTATTATACATATTTCTATATATATATATATATATATATATATATATATATATTTATATAAAAATCCGAAATCAAAATGACAAATATAATGATTCAATAACATTTTATAATGAAATAAAGATAATACACGTGTCAAATATTATTATCTTATTAAAAAATACTATTACATAGATTTCTAACTATTATTGTTGATATGTATACTCATTGAACTCTTGTGGGGAGCCTTTTCTATATAAGGGCCTCATTCTATTATCGGCCGTAGGAGCTGCGGGGCCGCAAGGACCGGCCGCAAGCTATTCGGCTATTCTATTCCCCTCCGGCCGGGGATTCCGGCAGGCTTGCGGCCGGTGCCTTGCTATCTCTTGTGGCCGCTCGCGCCGGAGGAAAGCCTTTGATCTAAAACGGCCGCAAGAGTTACGGCCGCAAGAAAAGCCCGGTTGCTATTCTATTGCTCCGGGAACCCTCTCTGCAAGGCTAAAAGCGAGCCGCAGCTTACTTGCAGCAAACAGGTCCCGCTAGCACCAATTAAGCACATAAAATAGCCCAAATAAAGCCATCCTGCACTTTGAGGAGACTATAAAGAGATTGTAGGTGTTAGCAAAAATAGCACAACATTCCCCTATACTCAAATCCGTAAATACATTTTCTTTTTATATATGTCAAATATCCATGTAAAAAGTCCCGAGGGCTTGGAGCACCTCAGACCCGCCCACGCCGCAGCCGGAAAATAAACAGTTAATGTAACCTGATGTCCCTTGGGAAGGGTGCAAGGAGTCGCATGGAACTCAACCTGGGGGAGAATGGCTACTTTCGGACTGTCCACTAATGCCCAAGTGTCTTTTTCTGGTGGGGCGTAGCGTCTCTTGTGAATTAAATCTCATGTTAAAATGAGAAGAAAAAAAGCCTGCAAATGCGAAGGCCGCTGATGTTTAAAGGGCTCAAATGTGAAGGGTTAACTGTAATGGAATAAAATCATACAATTATATTAGGAAGACATCTCTGAAAACCAATGGACTTCACCAATCAAAAATATTTTGTTGTTGATTCTATTAAACGCATGAACTGTTACAACCAATGTTCTTAACTTCACAACCAATATAATACTCATTACTTTCATACATGCTCAAATACTACATTTATTTCATGCCATTTAAAGAAGAACTTGCTGAAGGCAATATTTTCAGTCAACCAAACTATGTACAGAATCAACAGAATATGACTAAAAACATGGAAGCATTGATATGAGTGGCTTGTTCAAGCCATGATGGACAGACCACCATTCTAAATCATAGATCATACTTGTTCCTCTGTCTTCTTTTATGTATGTCAATGGCAAGCATGTTGGAGAGTGCAAATATTCCAAGTGGCTTAAATAGAAATATTGTTGGATCTAATTCATATCTCAAATAAATTGGTACAAATAAATTGTGAAAAATGAAGTTTAAAAAAAAAATTAACATAGATTAAATTTACCTTTTCATTAATAAGGCCGGCACAATTTTTTTTTACACTTCGTGACATCGGGGACAGAGCGTCAATCAAATAATATATGGCTAATTACACTATATATCTGTTATCTAACACCCATAAATAATATGAATAATAACATGATATTAATAACTTGTGATTGTGTTGTATCGCCCATATGTGCTAATTACACAAGAGTCTTATAATACCCAGGTTAACTTAACTGTGTATATAATACCACGTTCTAATTAGAGATCTCTGAATGCTTTCAAGTTTGTTTCGCAAACATTTATCTAAATATTAAACCCAATTTTACATATCAGCAAAAGTGTTTGTCATTTCAATTTACAACATTAGTTCAATTAGCCTTTTCCTTTTTTTAATACATAATACAAGAATAGTAACATACAACACATAAAAGAGATAAGCAGCATGACTCACCGCTAAAACGTCACTCCAAATACGCATCAAATAAAATTCCAAAATATCGGACATATAAGTCAAATAATAGTGCAACCTCCTTATCTGATATATCCACATTTATCTTTGTTGTCAATGTACTGACAGTAGACATAATAAGACCATTTACAGAGAGCTATTAAAGGTCATATATTCTAAATACAATATTTTGTACAGCTACACTTATATGAAATGTTTTTAAATTGGAAATACAACTAAAAAGATTCTAATATATTAACTTTCATATCGAATAATGTTGTTTTGCGATCTACCATTTTGTTTTCTGCTGTTCTAAAACCTGAGATGGGATTGTACCATCTACAACCGCCAATGCATTCATTTGTTCTAATTAGAAGCTCATTATTTTAGAAGCACAATTAATTCTGAGAAAGTAACAGGCAGGATTAAAAGAAAATGATGCTCGTAGTTATGAATAATGAAGTGTAAAGATACAAATGTAAATGTTGTGTTTATGTATTTATTATTTTTTGTTTGTTCTCTAAAACATTTAGCTTATTATCAAGTGTAGTTATTCAAAGAATAATATAGAAAAAATGTGCACAGTGGTCCTATAATAAAGCACAATTTTGTTTTTATTTGTAAGTATTTCTGGTAGAATGGATTTGGGTATGTGAGGGAACATACAACTTGCCTGGGGGGCAGAACCCAAGGCAAATGTTCCTGTCTTTTATACTTTTGCACGTGCTATATTCTCACATGAGATCATGCTGTTACACCAGCAGTTTTTTTAACGTGTAAAGTACAGAATCACATTTGAAGTGCATACAAACTAAGCTATGCGTTCCTTTTCTTCTTCTTTTTCTTCTTCTACTTCTTATTATTATCTTTCTTTATATAATGCGCCAGCATATTCCGTAGAGCTATACAGGGGTTAAGTACAAGACAAAAACAATATTAACACATATTGCAAAATAATGGAGGGCACTGTCTTTGAGCTTAATATTAAATGTACAAAGAGCTTTCCCTAAAGCACTTAGCAAGATTGAAAACTCACAAACTTACAGTTTTCTTGGTGTCATAGATAAGAACATCTATGTCTCCAGCACATTTTTATAACATATTCTTCATTTTTTATGGTGATCCACATTACACAAAAACATAATTAATCTTAATTATAACATCAACCCCAAAAAACAAAGATAGAAGTGCTCAGAGAACAAACTAACCTTAATAGGTTAGTCCTATTGACATGATAACCTGCTCTGAGAGCAGCCTCTTTTAGCCACTTGTGCCCTTCACAGGGAGCAATATTGTGTAGTATATCAGTCTGGTCCCACTCACTAGAGTGATCCAGCCCCAAAATACCAGGCAATTCTACCCTGAACAGGAGAGACAGCAAACCCCTGAAGTTTCGGACTTGATTGGGCTTCGTCAGTGAGATGTAGCTATACTCCCTAAGGCACAGTGAGCATCAACAACATATACAATATTATTTATCATATCATTCCCAGATAAATAAATTAATATTCCAAAATGCTGCCATTAAGTTAAAGTATATTTCATCATGGCAGTGAGATGAGGTGAGAAGAGCTGAGATAATGTAAGAAGGTCTGTTTTTCCCAATAGGAAATAGTGCATAGTAAATCAACATAAGATGCACTTGAGATGCTTAGTAAATGCTCCCTTTTATACTTTATGCGTATAATGTTTTTATTTAGGATTCATATATTCCAAGCTTTCAAATATTGTTCAACTTCATGAGTTAATGTACCTTTCAGCTATTCCATTTCCAATACATATAAAATACTTCTTCCAAATGTCTTATGTTAGAGACAAATATATTTATTTGGTCCAGCCCATGCATGACATAAACTTTATTTAATCCATTAAATTAATTATTTAATCCATTAAATGAATAAAGTCAATTTTATAGTATATCCCATTCGCTGATTAAAAACTAAAGGAAACGCTAGGATTAGCTTGAAGGGCCAAAGCGTCAGGTTCTGTAAATGGGAAAGATCCCTCAGTTTCAGTAGGGAAGTCACTGTTAAATCTTTGTGGCAGTTTAAATGATAGATTATGGATAAAATATCATTTTTATTAGTTGTTCATAAAGGTAAAGACAAAGGGCCATAATCAATTGAGCCAATTTGAAATTCGGAAGCCCGTAAGTGAGCTCACAAGCTATTTTGCTATTCAATTGGCATCTTTTTGTGGGCTAGGAGGGGCTTACGAGTTAGGGCCTTGAAAAAATGGCGCCGATCAAACTTGTATCTTACAGCCTACAGAAGACTTTGATCTTTCACTTTTGCAAGGCTAAAATCACAAATCGATATTCAATTGCTACGATTTCTCAGCCCTGCAAATCTTTTCACACCCGTAGATGCCAAATGAAGGAGAAAATCCTACGAGTGCTAGAGAGGACCCGCAAGGGGGTTAAACACCTACTTGTAGCACTGTAAATGCAAATAAAAAATCACTACTGCACTGTAAATACCGGGGAAAGCGATGACAGACATTAGAATGAATTGAACACAGTCTCAAGCTCGCAAATCGGCAGGAAATAAAATGATTTTTTATGTGTCATTTCGGGGTTAAATTAATCTCGGGTATCAATGAGTTAATACATATCAGGCCACCCATATGGACTAGAACAGTATTGCCATTCATTTTCATAATGCTTTATTTTGCAAGTTTTGCGAGTCTGATCGCATATCGGACCTAATTGATTCAAATGTAACCTCCATGTTTTACTGCAGTAATAATGACAGTCTCATTTTCTATTGGCCGATTCGAAATGGGCGGTTACGGGTTTGCTGAATTGATCAGGTTCCTGCCCAGAACTGCTCCCAACCAGTGCCTGGTTTACGGTTTTGGCTGGGGCTCATAATTTGCGATCCCGCTCAATTAAATAGCATCATAATCGGAGACAAACGGAAGCCCGCAACTCACTTGCAGACATTCAGCTGTCTGCGATCGAGTTACGGGCTTTTGAATTGAATATGGCTATAGATTCCAACAGGGAATATATTCAATTATTTGCATCAAATGCGTTATTTTTTTTCAGTCCAGGATAAACATATCCTAAATATCTGACGATGTATCCTTCCAACTACTTGATCCAACCCACAGTACAATACTACCTTCTCAATCTTCCTATCTCAGTATATTCTGCATCCTGTACTGTGATACACCTTGCTGTGTCAATACAATATGTACAGTGAGCAATCAATCATCATCATCAAACCCATGCTGATTATTGAGGCATCAGCTGTAAATTCACGTTCATCACTTGTGCTTCATATAGTACACTTTCTTGCCCTTTGTCTTGATGTTATAGATATGATTACAGACAGACTGTCACACTGGGGATAACTGATGCTCAGCATGGCATTCCAATCACATGCCGCCTCCACACATGTCTCAAGGCTTCCCACTGAGTAATCTTATTTCTCTCCATAGATACTCACCAACAACACACACCTTATTAAGAGACCTGTATATATATCAGTTTGTACATCGGGGAAATTTGCTGAATAGGACAACAGTGTTGATAGTACATAACAATTTATTAAAGCTTGGTAAATGCCTCTGTATATTTTTCTATTTTTGAATAAATTCACCAAGTATATATATATAGTAAATAAATAGTACATTTGTATACATATTTGAACATATAAAACAAGTTAAAAAAGGTATTACCTGCTCAGAATTCCTAAGAAATACCATTATTGCACTGCATTCTGGGAATTTGGGCAGGGGCATGCAGTTATGCCCACAAAGGCTTTGCTCTTAATCCAATCCAATTTCAAACATGGCTTATTTTAGGCATATGCCTGCTGCATTACACAGCTTTAAGCAAAGGCCAGGATGAATAATACACAAGCCAGGTAACATATCGACATCGACCACTGTTTTGATGATACTACCCCTCATCAGTGTGGGGTCAGTTCGTAGCGTGCATAGTAGATTTTAAGGAGAGTTTACCACATCAATCATTTAATTTATGGTGGGCAAAATAACGATAGAAGCCCTCCACGATACAGTAGTACAGTAAATAAATAGTACATTTGTGTTCACATTTGAACATCTAAAATGAGTAAAAAAAGATATTACCTGCTCAGAATTCAGAGAAATACATTTATTGCACTGCATTCTGGGAACCTGGGCAGAGACATGCAAATGTGCCCAAAAAGGCTACTGTATATATATATATATATATATATATATATATATATATATATATATATATATATATATTTTTTTTTTTTTTTTTTTTTTTGTTTGTTTGTTTGTTTTTGTCACATCTAAACTCTGTGATGGATTAACCATAATAAATATTATTTATATAGAATGGAACTATCCATCTTCTTACCTTCCCTGTTAAGAAAGGCTGAAAAATGGCTGTGGCGGCCATTTTCTTCAATTTTATGGTTATCACATTACATGTGTTGTCCATTCTCTTGTTATTTCAGAGGTTATTGGCTACATTAGTAACTGTTATAGATGGATGTATGGTCCTGTATATTATGAAAACACTTGCGGAATCTCCTCATAGCTATGAAAAACATCAGTGTTGCTGAAGGAATTTCCATTCAATAAACCCTAAGGCAAATACACAGAAAATAACATATTTAGCAATTTAAAATACATGCACTGTGAAAAGGAGTGAATAATTCAGTACAATATGTATGTACCAAGATTACCAAACCCAGGGTAAGGATTTGTTTATCTGTAAAATATTAAATTGCTGACATGTTTGTTGAAAACTTTAACTTCTATGAAAATATAAACACGTATTCAATTTGATGAGTTTATTAAAAAAAAAAGGCTAAATATATGTCAGATTAATTAAATAAATAGATATCGAAAATGGCAAAAAAAGCTTTTTTCCCCTATGCAGTTCCTAGGTTATTTTAATAAAAATGATACACATTGCATTACAAACTCCACCGACTTATAGTTGACATAGTAAAACATATTTTGAATAATGTACAAAATTATGCATGTATGCTATTATTTTCAGTGCCAGTTTAGTATATCGTTCTTGTTATGTTAGGGCAAAAATAAGTATCAATTCAATTTTTTCCCAACAGAAACCCTATTCTATTGGGCACCATTCAGTATGGATCTCTAAAATTACCTACAGACTTCAAAGTATCCCAAATATAATTAAAAGTCAATGGAAATTAGTAGACGTTATAAACAAGGTAGACCCAAATATGACACAAAACATAAAATTCTATAACTTTAAACAATACATGATTCCTGAGTGTTATATGGTGTAGATGGTATATACTGCGAGTTTCTAGTCTTGTAGGGTGCTTTGGAAAAAATTACTTTCTTCAAAGAATCTAAGCTCAAAACAGGGCCCTTCAGTTTCTGAATTTAGTAATATTGTATTTCCCTTGTTCTTATGCCCTGCACAGCGCTACGGAATATGTTGGCACGATACAAATAAAAGTTAATAATAATAATACAATTCCACAAAGAACTTTCAAATAATCTTGTTGTTTGTAGACCTCCAACTTCAGTGGTAATGTTCTTGACGTCTACATCTGAAACACAGATTATTCCCTCATTCTAATATGAACATGAATTGATTGCTTCTTACTTCAGTGAACCCTTATCATAAAATAATAACACAGAATAAGCAATCTCTAACCGAACCATTTAGATAACCTCTGATAAACCATTGCTTCTGTCAAAAATATAACACCTCTGGCCATGCAGAACTGAATATGGCCACCCACATGTTATCTAAAATACTGATTGCTCTGTGTATTCATTTAGATGACATGTGCATGGATTCAACATGGCAGCCAAAACAACTCATTATTGTATGATTCTATACTAAATACGGGATTTTCACAGGGATAAAAATATATGGGATAATTTCAGTCCACATAAATAATAGAATATGTATTAAATTATGAAAAAGTACTTTTTTTTCTAAATGATAGATACACTAGCTATATGTTTTAATATATCAATATTTAATCTTTTATAACAAACCTGTTACGCAAAGTAAGAAATATCCTATATGCAGTATGTGCATTCATCTTATTTTTTACTTAAGTTTTAATGCCCATTTTCCTAAAATTCCTATAAACTCAGAACAAATATAATCACTTTTTACATTTACATGGATAACATATATAAATACAATCTTAGCAAATATCACTTCTCTATCAGAATATCATTCCCAATCCCGTGCAATGACCGAGTATAGTTAAATATTGAAAAGTTGTTAAGTAAATATCCAAAGTATTAAGAACAATACTAATAATAGCTCCATTAAAAATAATTCTATTTTTTGTTGTTTCTTTCTGTACAGCACATTTGTTCTTAAATTTCTATCATGAAAAGAGTCCCTTTTGATGGAAAATATTAAAATGTAGTCTATACATATTATGTTTTCATTTTTTTTTTACTAGTTCTACACTTTTAATCTTTTTTATTTGAATGTAAATTGTTTTCATTTTCTAAAGTGACTTGCAGCCCTTTGGAAGAAATCTCTATAGAATAAAAAGAGAACTAAAACAATTAGAAATAAATGACATACTGTGAAACTGTTGTATTACCCCATTTTGCATTTGTTCAATATAGAGAAGTGAAGATAACGGCACAACCATAATAAAATGAAAGAAAATCTGATTTTAAAACTAAGAAATATAACTTGTGGTTTCTACTTTTTTTATACAGAGTGCTCAAAATAAGAGCTTTAACATTAACAAGTACTGAGATAAATATAAATACATATACATATATACTTAAACTAATAGATAATTTCATCTTTAGGACGGCATATCCATTCTCCAGGCAGTTTACTATCCATTAGATCTTATGCAAATTACTTTAAAATCCTTAATCCTCCCCAAATTTTGACCTCTTGATCTATTTTCCTTTTTTTTTTCTAGAAGTGCTGAACTTGGTCTAATTGTTTAATATATATCTGAATTATATTTCCTTGGAAAACTGTCCATTTTTCTTCTCTTAAAAAACATAAATATATGAACATTATTAAAATGTATTATTTAAAATAAAAATCTCTTACTTATTCAGTGAAATTTTTCCTCACATTGGCCAACATTTTCTAAGTTTTGTGAAAGCAATAAAACACAGTCAATAAGCTATTTAGTAACACATTCTGAAAGATTGTGAATTACCTATATTATTATTATTACTTTTATTTTTAATGCGCCAACATATTCCGTAGCGCTATACAGAGGAAATGAACAAAAAAAAATGGAGGGCTATATCAGTAATTCTATAGAATAATTCTATATATTATATGAGAATCAGCCTACAGATTGAGAATATTATACAGTAAATTAAACATGTTCATACCATTGTTATTACAGCTCATGGCAAGTATATAGTTCTTTCTACATTAGTTGTCTGGGCCTTAAAAGACCACTGAATAATGAAACATATAAACGTTGGTTTGAAAAATTTGAGTCATATAGCTATGAAAAATTAATTGATGCCTCTACAGGACCCTGGTGGGATCCATAATATGTTAGTGGACATTGTGTGTGTGAGGGACATTTACATTTTTGGAGAGATATGGTTGCATCATTTGATGCAACATCCTGCTTCTTGGCTAATGAAATGAAATAGCTGTGTTGTTAATTTCAGGTGTATCCATTTATATAACTACAAACACACAACCCATCATTCAGCTCCAAGGATGTGACAAACACAAAATGGATTCCTGCATTCATAACCCTTCCCCCAATAAACATAAAAAGACACTCCCCTCATTAAAAAGCTCTTAGAATTTGATGCAACAAAGACAAGATGGAATCATCTATGTATAAGCAATTTTCAAGAATTCAGACTTTCCAAAAAAAATACATTTTATGTCCATAATTTGCAAAGCTGCTAATATTGTCAATTTGATATATACATTACAAACAAGTTTTTTTTTTCTTGAACTGCAGTTGCCCTTCATCTTCTTTCTTTTGCATTCTTACTTGCATACAGAATAATAATACAATATTTTACTGAATACTGCAGCCCCTTCATGATTCTTTTTTAGTTTATCTAGCATGTTATTTTGTTTTTAATTTTTCACTCCATGATAAATATATCCCAAGTGGTTCAAAAGATGTATCCTTTGTACAGACTTGTAGTGGTATAAATGTTTTAAAACTGGTATTTTCATGTTAGACACAGAAACACACTGTAGAAGATGTATGGGTGCTGTAGTACATTGTGATGGGTGACATGCTGTAAACATAGAATATTTATTAGCTTCATATTGATAATAATTGTAAATGCTGAGTGTATAAGTAATTCTTTACTAGATATTTGGTAGGAAAATGTAATTTTGTATAGCGAACTAATGGCGCTGAGTGGATAATAAGATTCAGCTTGGCGCTGCTCAGAGTCCTACACCATATGTCTTTTAAAACTGTTGCATTTTTGAGGTGGCTCCTAGGGCAATGTTGTCATGTCAGCAATACATCATAAAAATGACTCTTGAAGCAAAGTAATCATGGTACATATTTCTTATGGTACTGGTACAGCATCAAGGAAGTAATTTAATAAAAACTGAAAATTAAATCTAATACCGTAGATTTATTGGCTTAATTTCTTGAGGTTCTATAATAGTTTTATTTTTTGCCATAAATATTGCTTTTAGCTGAATAGGAAAACACTTTTTTTTGTACTTTACCAGGAAACAGTTTATTTTTAAGCATTTTATTTTCCGGTGGCTGTATAGGGTATGTATTGCTTTGCACGCCAATCCAGAGCTGAAGGGGTAAAATATTGTATTTCACAGCAAGAAATTTAATTATGCATTTCTGCAAATCATTTGCACTTTCCTAATGTGAGTGATATTGTGCTGCAGGCAAAAAAATGCTTCTCACATCTGCTAGCCACTTAACATCACCTCCTACATTTCTGGAATCTTTCTTAATTAAATAAGAGCTTGCAGTTGTCATCTGTGAATTAGTGTTTTATAGGGGTCAAAATCCCATTGCATATTTCATAGATCAAAAGTTTGGAACACTACGCACTTTATTCTCTCTAAAACTAATAGGCTGGTTTCTCTATGGTGGCTTCAATAATTACAAAATTAGTTGGTTGGTAGATAGACAGTAGACACTTTCAATTGCAATTTGGCCAATTGAAAAGGGCTCTATATACAGTAAGCACATAGCATATTTTTTACAGAAGTTTTTAATTAGTGAACTTCTATCCAAAACCAAGGTCTTCACCTAACTAAACATTTCTGTAAAAAAAATATGCTCTGTGCTTATATAGAGCCCTGTTCAATTGGCCCGAATTGCAATTTAATAAGGCTGTAGATTTGTTGTTCAGCCATGTCTGTTTGTACGTGAACCCATGGACCACAGTACTTCAGGCACATCTTGTGTCTGGTTCTGCTTATCTATAATGTTTTCATGGCAGTGATACTGGAGTGGGTTGCCAGTTTCTTCTCCAATGGACCGCCATTTGTCTTCCCATCTTGGGTGATCCTTCATGGTATAACTCACAATTTCATTGAGGTACAAAACCCTCTTCACCACGACAAGGTAGCAATCCAGAAGGAGAGACATTTAATAGTCAGTAATAAAAAATAGTATGCAGGATGCCCCAAAATACTTTATTTAGTTTCCATACATAAAATATTCACAGCCAAACACACCTAATGTAATTTACTTTATTGCAGTAGCCCATGGCTTTAAGTTCATAGTTTACAATCAATTATTGTTTTTCAATACACCCGGGAGTGGTCAATTACCTTCTGAAAACTCCTATCCAAGCCAATGCTTCAGGGCTTATTGAATATATTCTATAATGGCACACATTAATGAACCTTTACCTCTGTAATACTGCAAATAGCATTTTCTGTTACCATTGTAAAAGACGCTTAACTTAATATACAAAATGGTGTGCTTGAGATAGATTAGGTATGTACAAAACATTTATATGTTTGTTAAATTGATCTTTTGTACAGCATGATCTTTATTTCCACTTAAGTATAGTGAATCTCCCAACTGTGCTGATGTAATGGCAGCTTGGAAGATCTGGAAGTTCATGGTATGCATACAAAGTAATTCTATCTTTCTAAAGGTTTCTATTAAATTTATCCTTGGAATTTAAATACATAGCCATATAAGCACACTTGATTAGTGTTAACATTTTCTGTCTAAAAACAGAACAACATAAGGCCAGGCTCTTTCTCTCTTAAGCTATCAAGGTTTATCTTGCTAGAAATGCCAAGTCCAAGATTCACTAAGCTTTGCAGGGGTATTTCCTAAGGAAAAATGACATTCACAGCCTCAGCAAAGCTCTTCACAGACATCTCAAAATGTCGGGAATTTGCCACAAAGAGTGACTTTACTTTAGTCAGACAACAATCGTACTATAGAAATAATGAGATTATAAATGTGAACTTAAAGGTATATTTAAGTTTCCCTGTTTTTACCTTTATCTAATCTAACACATGCTGCTTATATCAGAAATACACATTACATTGATTAATTCGATACACATAGAGATATATTTTATTTTAAAATAAAATGTGTTTTCCACACTTCCAGAACTGCTTACATATGCTCAGTGTACCTACCAATAGCAACACTGCATCTGGGTATGATTTTCAACCCTATACTAACCTTAAGGCCAGCAGCAGCTCAATGCAGAGATCCTCACAGCAATGTCTTGCCTCATCCTTGCTTCCTTGTGCAGTGTTAAAATGAGACAACACATTCCATGATGCCTTGCTGCACAAACTACAATCACAGACTGAAGCAATGTTATAGCTGCCTGTGATTGGTCAAAACAAATTATGAATATTATGCTAATTTTAGCAGGGATTTTCAGGGGTATTAACTCTCAAAATCAACTGCTTGCAAACTGAAGAGATTTTGCATTTTTGGGGCAAGTTTAATATTGTTTATTTTGGTATTTTTTCAGATGCATTCATAATCCATGAAACTTAAATATGCCTTTAAATCAGTGTCACTGCTACATTTCCTCTGTGTTTTGCACCTCATATAGCCTGTTTCGTCAAAAGTAATATCAGTCAAAACAGATACATTCATATATTTTATATAAATTTTGAACTACCTACAATGCAAACAGAGAACATATAGGAAGTGGAGATATTTGTATTTATCCACAATTAGCACCGCGTAACTCACATAACCCAATTTTTACCCCATTTAAAAACTAGACCCCAGTAGTAATTACAACCCCTTTTAAAACAGAGCATACATAGTTAACCTACTATTAAACATCTCATCGGTCACTAATGCAAAGATGTATATTTTCTGTTATGACAACTATTTATTGATCATTTGCTGTTAATTAGGACACAGTTTGATTGTCTAATTATAAAAGATTCCTTGTACATTCATACTTAGAAAGCTTTAAGCATGAGAATAAAATAAAATAAAAACATATTGTTAGAAAAATTAAAGTGCCTATTCAGTTATACACATGTTTGTGTATTTGTTATTTCGCTAAAAACCTATTCAGATTAAACATATTATTCTTCTGTGTACAGCAAAGTTCACAAAATGTTAATAATATTGTCTTGCTTTTAATTTGCTTCCACTAAACAGTTTTACGAGAAATTGTAGTCATTAGAGTACATAATGCATTTCTGGTAATAATTAGAACTGGTTCTGATTGGAATAATTATTTTCAAAGAGTTATTACATATTGTAATTGGCTAATATCTATCCAAAGTTGAAACACATTCATCTGTATCACAATATATGACTTAGCAACTAATAAAGCAAAATACATATTATAAGACTACTATAGAATAATGTCACTTTAATGTCACCTTTGCTAATGTTGTTAGTCTGTAAAGTTTTTCTAAACCAAAGTGGTACTTTATAGAAGAAAGTATGTATTTATTTATTATTTTTTTAGTATCTGAAAGTGGGATACATTCGCCAAATAGTGGTGATATGGTTTTATAAATCAGTATGTTCTTTGCTTGTAATTCTAAATGGAACAGAATTATATGAGTCTTGAAAGGAGATAGATATAGGAGTGATTTTAGACAGGCAGCTTAGCAATGAATTTCAATGTAAGATGGTAGCTGCACGAAAGCTACAGGAAACATTCATGCATGCAGAGGAATATAGATAGATGGTTTGACAGCATAATTTTACCATGCATAAAATCCTTAGTAAAATAAAACCTTACATTTCAGGCATAATTTTAGGAGCTACACTTAACTGGAGAAGGTACAGAGAAGAGTCATGAAAATAATAAGAGAGGTGAAAAGAGGTTGAATTGATGAAATCTTGTTTTCTTTATATTAGAATGAAGAAGGCATTAGTAACTAGGTATAAATATGTTCAGCATTATCACATGCCCCTTAATTCACTTAAAAACCCTCTTGGCTAATGACAAACTTCTCACCTTAGTGAATACAAAAGTTGCTTGAGAACATTCACTGTCAAAATGTGGAACTCGCAATCCAGAGTAATTGTCAGGATTAGCCATATATTGTGATACAGATTATATGAACAGGGAACACAAAAAATAAAAAAACTAAACCTAATCATGCATTAGCTGATTTGGGATAATATATATATATATATATATATATATATATATATATATATATATATATATTATTTTTTATTACATTGGGGGGCAGGTTGGTGGTGGGGCTCTGGGGTCATTGATAATTTAAACAAAGAAATGTAAAAAAACTAAAAGGTTTTGAAGGGCACTGCAGCACTGGGGCCCCCTGCGGTAGATCCACCCCTGCTGTCTGTCCTGGGAGTAGAGTTGAATTGCACCACTTAGGGACACCGTTTTTTTTTTGTTGTCTTTTTTTGGGGGCTCCTGCACCAATGGTTTTTGTATTAACTTATGAAACAGAATATTCATTGCAATATTGGACATGCTATTAGTCATTTTCTTAGTCTATGTAAGTGAGGCGGTGTATCTAAAAAAATAAAATTATAATATTATCATTATTATCGTTTATTTGTAACGCGCCAACATATTCCGTAGCGCTATACATAAGTTAAGTTACAGGCAATGACAAGTTAAAGATTCACACATTGCAATGAATGGAGGGCCCTGTCTTTGAGCTTGGAATCCAGTGTCCATAGCGCTTTCCCTAAAGCACCGGGCACGATTGAAACTCGCAGACTTACAATCTAAAGGTTGAAGTTTGTGATACAGTTGGGAGAGAGTAATGCTGAGCATTTTAGGGAGGAAGGTTATAGGCTTCTTTAAAAAGGTGCGTTTTTATTGAAGTTTTGAAGGATTTAAGGCAGGAGGATAGTCTGGTGAAGTGAGGCAAGGAGTTCCAGAGAATAGGGGCAGCGCGAGAAAAGTCCTGGAGGCAGGAGTGAGAGGAGGTGACAAGAGTGGTAGAAAGAAGAAGGTCGTTAGCAGAACAAAGAGGGCGTGTGGGGGAGTATTTGGAGATGAGAGCAGAGATGTATGGGGTGCACTGTTGTTGAGGGACAATAAGATAAATTTACTAACCATCTCAAGCGCATTGCATGTCATGACTTGATTTACTTTGCACCATATCCTATGGGGAAAACAATCATGTCAGGTGAAAAATGCTAAGTAAATTCTCCTCATAATTTCTAGCATTGTTTTAGGATCATCTAAATCAGAGATTCTAAAACTGTGATCTACTGACCACTAAGTTTCTATGAACTAAAATGGATTTAGAAATAAATCATAAAACAAAGTAAAATTCAGTAATTATAATGGATGAACAAGTAATACAGACATGTCTCTATACTAGATTTTAAACAATATTACTACATATATTTTCTTTTAAATAGGACAAAAAGTGCTCCGCCCAAAACAGCCTAAATGGCCAGATGGTATACAAACTGATTTCCAGTTACTTTGGAAACCACTATGTAGCTAATTTAAAATATTATAATGTATTGAAGTAATATCAATTATAATATCAAACAAAATGTTTACCACAGCTAAATCTTCCCTTGATTTTCATCAAAATTATGTTTTTTTTTCCAATTTTAGGTAAGTCTATGTTTTCTTGAGTAAACGCATACTAAAAAGCTAAAAAAAGACTAATATATTAACAGCAGTTTGAATCTCATAGCTCTGCCACAAAGGTTATTACCTTTTGTTATTTTTAAAGGTTAAAGCCTAGAATAGTATTATCATTGTAATTCTATATATTTGACTCACATAACAATTCTGAAAAAAAAATGGTATGGCCAAAACGTTTGCTTTGAATGTTTTGTCCAGTTATTCAAAAAAGGCTCAATTATAACTACAGCATATGCCCAATATCCTGTACTAACAAAGGGCGGAATTTACTAATAGGACTAGCACTAGCCGCGGCTGATCACACATTATGGTGACTCACGTCTACAGGCAATATACTAAATCTCATCATAAATTATAGTTAGGTTCACATATGTATAAATAAATACATATTTATAAAAAAAATAGCCCTTAGTAAATTACATGATTTCCTGTGATACTAGATTGCAGGTTAACATGAGCTATAGCTCCAGTGTACCTGTGATCTATTAGTAAATTCTCCCCAAAGATTTTTAATTTCTAGCTGCATAGTCATATTTGTTTTATCGAATAATGTAATATGAGCACATAAAATGATCATACTAAGGTAGTGTTTGGTTTAATATAATAGTACTGATAACTGATCCATCCCACTATGCATAAGGCAAACATATAGAATGTAAAAGTAAAATGATCACAGTAGACTGTTTTTATATAGATAAAAAAAACATATAATAAATAATGTTAAGTTCTGAGGAACTCCAATTCTATTCCTGCTGGCCAATGCTTTATTGGTGTGTCTGAGATCAGAGGAGGTAGATGTTATTTATCATAGGAGATAAAAGCTTAATAAGCTTAATACCGCCAGTTTCTATTGTATCATATCTATGAAAATGTATACAACTTTAGACAGCATAACATAGAAAATGCCACGTATTGAACTCCACCTTTAACTCAGTTTGATAAATTGGTACGATAGTGCCTCATATTACTACACTTGCCTTTAAGTAATGAAGTCTTATCACCTCTGCTTAAGCAATGATCACATTACTTTCTTTAGCTTCTGCTTATTAGTTATAGTGCTAGGATCTGGAATGAGTTTTAATATTGGCCAATGTATAAACCATTGATGTAGCAGCCCACCATGAGAAGATCTGCAGACTGCAGGGTTTAATATTCCCATAGCCACAAACCTCTCTTACAGTATTATATTAGAATATAATTAAACAGATGCTTGGTTGACTGACAGCTATCAATGTAAGTAGGGTATAAGAAGGATTAGCTGGTGTAAATGGAAAGATATACAAGTAGATATGCTGGTAGATTATTTTCCAATATTAGTATGTGTTTCCAATGCCTTAGATCTTTACTTTTGTGGGAGCATATAGTAGACTGGTGCATTATGTGTTGTCCTTGATGTTCATGTATGTTTCTCCTAGCTTTGAATGAGAACATAGGGCTTCATGCAAACTAACATGAAGTTTGAACTGTTGTAATACCATGTATGGCTTCAGGCTGCTAGTTTTCTCTCTAGACCAGGTTCTGGAGGGCCACACACGCCTGGATTTGATGATATCGCTGCTACGCACAGGTGAGTCAATCACTTCTTCAATCATCCTGATTGACTCACATGTGCACAGAAAGGATATCTTCAAATCCAGACTTGTGGGTGGCCCTCCAGGACAGAACTTGCCCACCCCTGCTCTAGACTCTATTGACATTTTAGTATCCTATAATTGCATTTTTTTCGTATGGGGTTACTTGATACAAGACTTCCATATAAATTTGCAGTGGGAATGTGATTAAACTGAATGATAGTCAATATTACGTCATTATTTTTTTCTCAACATTAATAAAAACATATTTCTATTATATATTATTCAAATAGATGTTGTAATGATGCTTGTGAACGCCTTTATTTTTGAAACCCTGTTCAAAAATACTCAACAAAGCAAATATATCTCAGCAGTAAAGAGATTATGTAAAGTCATCATTCCAAACTTATTTAATGCTTTCAAATTCTTTTAGAATGTAGTGTTATTTCAGCCATTTTTTTGCTTACAAAAACGCCTGAATTTAAGAGCTCATTTATTAACTTGTTTATTAGTTCCAATTTGTTAGTCTGGGAAGAAAGCAAACAATAGCTTTAAATGTGAGTTATGTCCGTTTAACTTTGCCAAAAGCAATGAAACGACATTGATCCAGTCTATTCCTCGCAGTATTGGAATATGCGTAACAAGATTAAAATGGTTAATTTCTGCCCAATAAATTACAACAGCTATGCCACAGTCAAATATCTAGTTCCAAAGGAATATTTTAAATGATGCAATTGAGGGAAATAATTTTAATAGATGTACAGCCTTATTACATTGTAATTTGGAAAATTGAATAGGGCTCTATATAAGCACATAGCACATTTTATTTACAGAAGTTTTTAGTTAGTGAAGATTTTGATTTTGGATAGAAGTTCACTAACTAAAAATTTCTGTAAAAAATATATGCTATGTGCTTATATAGAGGCCTAATCAATTGGCCAAATAGCAATTTAATAAGGCTGTTAGTTGGACATTTTCCCTATATTTTATGAGTTTCAGGATCAGGGCAGAGCGTGCTACAAATTATAAAATGTGAGAGACTGCTGATGCAACACCAGTCCCAAGCAAATACAATAAAAATAGAGGATAACAAATATATATGCTCTCTTCTTAAGACCGGTTCCAATGACTCCGTGACAATAGACATAATATAGAAAGATAGAAACAAATGTTTGGTCATATTAATATTATTTAATTTTTTTGTAATGCACCAACATATTCTGTAGAGCTATACAGGGGTACGTTCAAGTCGAAAACAATATTAACACAATGCAAAAGAAAGAAGGGACCTGTCTTTTAGCTTAAAATCAACAGCCTTTTTAAATTGCGATTCGGTAAATTTAAAAGGGCTCTATTTAAGCACACAGTAAAATTTATTTTAAGAAGTTTTTAGTTAGTGATCTTCTATCCAAAAGCAAGGTCTTCACTAACTAAAAACTTCTGTAAAAAAAATATGCTCTGTGCTTATATAGAGCCCTATTAAATTTGCTGAATCGCTATTTAATCAGGCTGTAACAGTTTAAAGGATGTAATAGATAAGGTCCAATATGTCAGACAGTTCTAATTATTATTCTCACTATTCTTTATTTATATAGTAACTACAATTCCCTAGATTTGCTAAGCATTGCAGGTGGTGTAATGCGCTTAACAGAAGGCTACACTGTCTTTTTTTCACTGGGAAAATTTCCATTCCCAACCTTTACAGTCTATCACAAACTGTGTAATAGACTGGTGAATGAACTCAACTGAGAGATTTAATTTATCTTGTACAGAAAATAAAATACAATACTATACAATGAAACATTATGCAATGTGATGCAGTGGAGTGGAGGTTCATGTTCCCAAGAGGTCTTACAATCAATAGGGTCTGGTTTGAAGTGAGAGAGAAACAGGTTAGAGATGCATGTGGACAGTAGGCTGTTCTGATGGGAAGTGGGTGTGTTTGAGCCATTTGGAATCAATAGGGCGCAGTGCTATATGGTAACGAAGTACAGTCTAGTTTGACTATTATAGCTACTGAAAAATACCAATTAAAGCTACGTAAAATATCATTATGAAATGCGACATTGTGCCGTAATGGGATGAAAAATAACAATCCCCTTCCAAACTCCCCAAAGCAAATAAAATCATGAAGACGGTATTAAACCATAGTCAGGAAAGATAATGAAAACTCAGCCAAAAATACCTAAAGGGATCCGGGAACATAGCATGTAGTAATCTTTTTATCATTGTTTGATGAATACACCCCACAGTCTTTGTTAGAATTCAATATACTTACACTTCACCCAGCAAAAAAAGCAAAGATAAATATAAAAGACTCTAGGCTTCAAACTGGGACAAGAATCTGCACTATATTTGAAAGTGTACTATGGTTCTGCAATGTTTTTTTTTCTTAATGTTTAGATTTGTTACGCACATTTGGGGATCTCTAAATACAACATGTGTTACACCTAAAAAGTACCGTAATGCATGTTGAGTTAGTGGAAATAGAATAGTAGCACTATTTTAAATAGTGACATATTAACATGCCAAGTTGATCATAATATTTGTTTTCTCCATAGTTTATAGAGATAATATTTTTGTAATATTTTTTTTTCTTGTGTACTAGGCCAATGTGATAGTTGCAATTAGTAAAAGAAATATGAAGCAACAGACTCACTGATCAAAAGAACTAGGACTTGTGATCAAGGTTGCTTGTTTGTGCATATTCTAATTGAAGTCTACAATAATGATGACAGATCTGATCTGGCACTTACTCCATGAGCATATGGGCAACATTTCAGCAACAGAGATTTTGAAGAAAATAACCTCTGTGACTGAATGCTTCTGCCTCCCAACAAATCTGATTTTTCAGGATATTAAAAATGAGATACAATAAGTAAATAATCTTGCATTAGTTAAATACTGCTTACCGTTTTGCTGTTATGTATAATAACACCCAAGCTATCTGTTTTTTTAGTGACAGGATACATTCCTGTTACATTAATGGTCCCAAAATAGGATTTTAAACCATGGGACAGTGGTAGAGTGGTGCGATTTTGGGGTTCAGGTCTGATTAGCAGGAGGGATTTCAGTGTTGAAGCTATGGACCCAAAGGATGTATTTCAGCTTTCTGTGATGGAAAGTATTTTTGGCTTCTGGTCAGCCATTGTCGATCTCTAGACTGTGGTCTGTGATTTTGAGATGTGGTTTTGAAAAGGTTTTTTGTCTCTTTGGAGCCAATATGGTTCAAAAGTTCTGTCAATATAATTTGAGAACAAACATTTCTTGACTGAATTTGTTTAGGGTTTCTCTGTCCCATGCTATCTAGGGGTATACCAGCATTTTGACATCTGACTAAAGATCAAGAAATTATTTGGTCCATATTCCACACCTTTGCCCTATAAAATTAAACAAATGAGGCATTCATACATCCTAAGATATCAGAATAGGTTTTTATATAACACACAATGTGAATAAAATTATAAGACAATTGCAGAATTCTTAACATAATTTGTATTTTGTTGATTAGGACTAATTGTGATATTTCTAAGTGCTGTTTATTGGACACATATAATTTTGTATTAATCATACTAGTACCAGACTTCAGTTTCTTGAGTCTTAATGTTGGTGAATTAAAATTCACGGAAGACATTTCCATATTTGTAGCATCAAATTAACCTTTGGACTTGTGGAAGAAAATATATTCAACCATGAATATTTAGAAAAAAAATTTAAGCAAGTGTTAGAAATCACTTTTTTGATTCCCCGCAGCTAGATGCAATAGCACAGCAAGACTCATTTTGATGGTACTGCTCTAGAATTATACATTTTATGTAGAATATTATTCTTTATCTTTGTTGACTATTAGATATGTCACAATTTTATATCAATGTCCAAAATATGTTATGAACCCATTAATTGAACTGTACAGCTAAATATTATAGGAAACATTTTTTTTAATATTGCATAGAACTTACATAATAATAATTTATCTAAAATATGAATGTTTTAAAAAAAGCATACATCATGCAGCACGGTAACGATGTATGACGTTCATTTTTCCAAGATGTATGCGTTTTCTTTTTTTAAACATTAATGTTAACAAATACATGAGCACCCATTTTGAAGTGAATGGTTTCCTACTTGGGTTTTCTGGTGTATTTCTTGTTCAATCTAAAAGATAAATTCTGTGAATTGCTTAACATTTTGCATTTCTTTTAGAGATTCATCTGTCATACATAAACAGGTGTGTAGGAGCCAGAATAATTCTGGGGGGGGGGGGATACAGTTCATTGTATAGACATAACGTAAAATAGCCTATTTATACATACATACATACATACAAACATAGAAAAATCTGGAGGGGATTTGTCCCCCCCATCCACCCCAGTTCCTACACCCATGCCCATAAATGAGTATACAAACTGTGGGGTCATTAGTAGTGTCCATGTATATACTTCCATATATAGTTGGTGGTCAATCTGAAATCATTAAATCATGTTTATATGAAGAACTTGATAGCCCAATGAAGTGACCGAAACATTGGTTATGTATCAAAAAAATAATGAAATGACTTAAAGAACCCAGCCTGAGTACCAATGTGTTCATATTATGCGGAGAAGAATATAGTGGGGCAATAAGGCACCCTAAAGCTTGCAGAGTGCTTGTCCTGAATACCTATGTACATAAATATGTAAACACTATGTACTGCACATAGGCAAATAGTAGTTTGCATGAAGACATGTACTGCTTAGTCCTGTTTGGCCCAGTATATGTAGCTATGAATACCTTTTATACCTTTTTTGAACACATTTTTTATTTTGCAATGATGGAGAACCAAAATAAATCTCAACATAGCAACACATTTTGGAAAAGTTTATAATTGGGATATGCCTTTTTTTAGGATATTTTCCCTTTTAAACATAATATTTTTTTCCAATCTAGCATACCTTACATTTTCCCCTCTGGCAGTAGTAGAGTCAGGATAGCTAATGTGATCTGCATCTATTAGTGAACAAGCTACAGTGCATCATTACTACATGCATATTTCATTACTGGCACCCTTTTACATTTACTGTAACTGTGCCTTGGGTTGTTAAAGCCCTTTCCAAACATATCTTTAGGTTGCTTCATTTTTTTTCTTCTGTTATAGAAGCTCAGTGCACAATGAAATTGAAAAATAAAGCTCAGTGTGTGCTCTTCTTTGTGTTGATGGAATTAGAGTATTAGTGTAATATTGCGCGGTTATATGTTGTTTCAGGGTAGAGTGCATGCTGAGCTTTGTCTTCCTTTGTTATTAAGAAAATTTACAAAAAGATGCTTTCAGGCTCTGATCTCTATTGTAATACTTTTATGACACTTTTTTACGTGTATATCTATTACTTGAGGCCATCTTTGACATTTCTAACATCTTCTATGGGCGACTGGATTGTTTACCTTTACATAGTATTTATGAGCGTTCTTGGACTTCTTATGTTAAAATAAATTAATACAATATATTTAATGGCATGAATGTTCCTTTATGATTCCCACTGAAAAGAAATGGCATTACTTATGACATTAATAAACTGCTGTAAAATGAGCTATAAAGACGAATCCAGTGTATTAGTACAAAATAGTTTGAGTGAAACAGTTGTTTTTCCTTTAAGTTACCAATAAGGAACTAACCCTAGTATCATAGTTCCTAGAATTCAAGTGCTGACAAATATTCTCATCCTCTGCTATATATTTTACTATAAAGTAAAACTTGTCAAATCATTATAATGCAGGGCTAAGCCTTTATTTGCATACAGATGTATGCAGCTACCTTACTCATCAACTTAAATTATAAAATGCTAATAATAAAGGAAACTTGAGAACATGAAAAGCCTACTTGATTAAGCATATTTTTTATCAGTTAACCTAATAGACTGCTAGAATGAACTTTTAGCCAATACTTCTCAAGTCTTAATGAAAACGATCCTCTCATTCTGTTTAATGTATAACTCTACAACTGGAATTTTCTTATCAGTTGATTACATTATTGATTGGATTATCCCTTCATAGTTTTCTAAGCTTCCATTTTCAGTCTTTGGTAAAATAATGTAAAAAAAACAGCTTTAAAACATAACCATTTGCAGTGTCCCTGCTAAAGGAAAATCTGAACTCTCATATAAAGTCTATAATTTAGTTTTAGAATCCTAAAGCAGTAGATCAATTCTTTCTCTGTTGAGTACTAAACTTGCTTCATTTCATTCAAGTTTATTTTTCAGTTTAAAAACATATTTATTGTATTATTGTTCTATTTTTACTTATCATATAATACAAGTTATGTAAACCTCACACAGTGCCTATGTTATTATATTCTGTTAAATACCATTTTAAATGTATCACCAGACAACAAGGGATTTTGTACTCATTTGAGATTTGTTAAAAGAAAAAAGTACAAACCCAATGCATCAGAAATAGTAACCGATTTAGAATATCAATTATCCATGAACACAATGTCCCAGACTTTGTGAAATGTCAAGAGACAAGCACTGGAAAATAAACTTTTGAGATACTAAAAAGCAGTTACATGTATTTTACATCCCTTATAAAAAATCAAATTAACACTATTTTCTCTTTGTTTTCAGCACCAAGGAAAAATTGGAGTAAAATTTAATGTTGGAACAGATGACATCTCAATTGAAGAAGTCAATGCAATCATTAATGATGGAAAATACCATATAGTGCGGTTTACAAGAAGTGGGGGTAATGCCACCTTACAAGTGGACAACTGGCCAATTATTGAGCGTTTCCCCGTAGGTAAGAATGTTATTAAACAACTTAAAACAAAAACAAAAAGTCTTCATTGTAATTATTATTATTATTATATTTTTGTGCTTTAGAAAAAATAAAGATCAAGTTTTGATAACAACATACATTCAGTACAAAAGTTTAAAATATGTGGCCAAAACTCTCAGAAGAGCATAGTAACTTGATGAGCTATTCTTGTTGGAACTAGAAAAATGCTGTTTTTGATATAATTTTGTAATTTTTGAGATGGAAAGGTTTTGACAAAAGAAGTAAATACAATAAATTAAAGCAACATTATACTAAATACATTTATTTTTTTGGTATTAAGAAATAGGTATTGTATGACCATATATACTAGTGAAAGGAATAATGTAGTAATCTATTATACACCATTTGGCCAGATTTATTAAATCGGAGGCATGGAGTACTGTTGAAGACGATCTTCAGCTGCATTTTATTTTATTGCTCAAATTTGCTAAAAGTTCCAAGAGTTCTCCAAGCTTCACACTAATAACCTTTGAATACATTGTTCAGGAAATAGGAGATTTAGATAGTTTGCCACATCAGAGGTTACTAAATAGGCTCATCATGAGGTTACCAAAAATAAAAAGGATAAGGCTTATATTATTATTAACTTACAAAATTATTTCAGTCATAAATATTTGTAGAAGTTAGAAAGCACACTAAACTGTTGTGCAATAGCACTTAAATATATATTGAATTAGATGACACAATAGGGCATATTTATCTAATATTTATCATATTTATTTAAGTGGGGATAGATAAAAACGTGGAGTTAAAGATCCCCATTTCCTATATTTTATAGGAGCTATTTATCAGAGTTAAAATGTATCCCAGCTTGATAAATAGCACCTATAGAAGTGGAGGTATTTCTTGTGTTAACTCGGCTTATCACTACTATCCACACTTAATAATTAATAAGCCCACAAATCCCTTATATATCTATCTTGCATTAGCATTGCCTATGTAATCATTATTTTACTCTTCTAGTAATTTATGATTGTGAAGTTTGCTTTTAACATACAAGTTCTACATTCATACTTTGCCATTTTTTGGCAAGATAGGATTACTTCTCTGTCAGTCTTCCAATGTTTTGAAATGTTAATACTTATGTTTTATTTATGTCCAAAACTGCTTTGACACAAGGTATGCAATCAGTGTTGTACAGATGGAAAACTTCAATTTATTATGAACCATATTTGTAGTTGTGATATTATCCCAAAAAATACACCCCCATGGAATTCCAGGGCTTTGGAATAATAAAAAAAGATAGACATTGTCAAACAATATCTTTTAGTAAATGTGATGCATAATTTCTAGGAAGGAAAAATCCTGACTAACGCGAATTTCTCAAGGAGAAACTTTGGGTGGCTTTGTGCCTCGTAGACCCCAAGCATTTATTTTCTCGTTTCTGCAGAACGGCTGTTATGTCACAAGCCAGCTGTCAGTCAGCCTTGGGCTGTCATCCTTCCCTTCTGACCATATTAAAATTATCAGAATATCCCTTTAACAATTAATGAGGTCAAATTTCTAGTTTATATATTTTATAGTCTTTCCAAGATTGTGTTCATCACACATTTGAAATAAAGATGTCATCTATAAATACATATATAATCAATATTTGGAATCTGTGAATTTTTCACAGCTCTGAATTGTGTCATTTAATATTATACCATTATTTTTGTTGGCACAAACCATTGTTTGAGGTGTTGGAAACTACATCCTAATATCTCTTTGCATCCGAATCAAATTCACTATAGTCCAAATAATATGTTGAGGTTAATGCACTATTGGGAAATGTACTGTGCATTACAAGTAGCTGAGATTTGCATCCCTGTATTTACTATGCATTATTTCCTTTGGGGACAAACAAGGTCACAGCTGTTCAGACCTTATCTATGCTACTTGAGATGCTTAGTAATACCCACATTTGTTTGCTCATTGCTTAGTAAGCAATACAATGTGCTATTTGTATATATATATATATATATATATATATATATATATATATATCTTGACGGTGTATACCAAGATGTTTTTATTAGATTCTTTATTGTTGCAAGCAAAATTATCCATTGTATCTTATGATTTATATATTCCACAGCACATTTTTACATATTTAAAGTGTTCACAAAAAATAAACTTGATAAACACATGTGCCATTCACTCTGAAGATAAGAGCACATTAATTTAACTGGAGCACTTCTATATTTTGAGGTATCCATGGTTACCACCATTTGCACAATAAACATGCACGTCTGTAGCCACCAACAGATCCCTTATGTCAAAAATTTACATACAAAATAATTCACCTTCTGAAATCATTTACAGTAAATGCTAAATTCCAACATTTGTCTTATCTATTGCAGAGCAGCATTTAATTGTTATGCATCTTAATGTATTCTATATAGTATATATTATATATATATATATTACTATATTTTTTGCAGAATAAAGTGAATGCAACAGATTGCCTGAAAACTGAACATTTTCTACAGACTAGAACTCAGTGTTGCCATTTTGTTTTGGTAGTGCGCCTAGTTGTTGGCATGTTATTGATATCATCCCTTCTGTAGTAAGAAGCTTAGATTGATAGGGCTTTTTGCCCTAATGCATTTCCTGTAATGACATGAAAAACAACAACAAATATGCTTATAAATAGTGATCTTGCCAAATGAAAGCTCATTCACCCAATACCAGGAATTTCCTAACCATAATCTCACTTGAGGTGAGAAAGACTGAGATGAGGCGAGACTGAGATGAAGCTGTTTTTCCCCATAGGAAATAGTGTAGAGTATATCAAGGGACAACATGGCATACACTTAAGATGAATAGTAAATTCCACCCAGTATCAGTATTGGATATCTATTATTTATAGTAGGTTGATAAAGTCCGCCAAAATGAATGGACATACTGTACAAGAATTGTTTCAGTGAAGCTATAAATGGCGACGTGGAAGTCTTGCAGAAGTGAATTTATCAATTCAGTAGTCATGATATTCCTGAGATAGTACAAAACATTTTATCCATTAAAAATTATTAACCTTAAAACACTGAATGGAGAGAGGATATATATATCACAAAGAAAACCTTCAAGTCAAAGACTATTATAATCTGCTAATGATTCATAGCAGATATTTATTATTCTTAAACATTATTTAATATGTAGAAATATATATTTAATTAATTTCATCATACAAAATTATACACATATATTTTCTCCGTTGTATGAAATATATTCTGAATTAACATGTATGGTGTTTTCAATTTTTTTTTTAATTACTAGACTTTGCTAATGACTTTTTATTGTGGCATATTAAAATTTCAATTACTACTTATTAAAATAATTTTGCGTCTAGAACAGAGCTCTAAATAGCTTTACTTGTCCATGTACCATATCTATCAATGTATAATAAATGGCAAAATACAACAAACTTTTCCAATGTTCACAACCAAGGCATCCCTGTTCATTCCATGATAATGAGAACAATGCATAATGCTGCTTGAGGTTTATTTTGTAGAATTCAAAAGGTTTGTTTGCAACAAGGGATTTCAACAACATTAGGAAGAATGATTTTTGTTTCTGAATTAGTAATATTAAAGAAATATGTGGTGTAAAAATAATAATTCTTCTTGAAATGCCCCCACAAGAGACTTTCTTTAAGCACCATTTTCTGTTATTAATTTCTCATAGCAGATGGGTTAAGCTGAAATGTCAGTAATGTTTATTGAACATTTTAAAGACTTTGTTTTATTTAATATCTCTAGAATAATAAGACCAATTCATCATTCAGAACAAACACTGACCTTTACTTCAATATTTTGCAATACATATACTGCATAGAGCCAAGAACATCAAGGCTCCTTTTGTAAGAGATGGCCCAGAGCCTTCAACCTTTACATCTTGTGAACAAGACATAGTTAAAATCTAATGCATGAGCAGTGAACTATTTATGAGAAATACAGTTTGTTTAGAACTTGCACTGTATCGGAATTTAAATACTTTATGCAAACGTATAAACAAAGCAATTGGCATACATATGTATATATATATATATTATTATTATTATCCTTGTTTTGTAATGTGCCAACCTATTCTATAGCATTATACAGTGGTAGAGTACAATGAAAACCACAATATTACCCCTGGCAAAAAATTAAGGGCCTTGTCCTTGAGCTTAAAATCTTACGTACATGGTGCTTCTTCACAATCTAAAGGGAGTAGGAGAGACCTGGACAAGAACAACAGTTAGGGGCGTAAAATGGCCAGAAAGAAAGTGACAAATGAAAGTGAGAGCTTGAAGAGAAGACAATTCTGCTCCAGTCAGACAGGTGTAAAGTTTGCCTGGGTAGAAGATGTGCAAAGTTTGGAAGGTGTTTCCATTGTACAATATAGGATGTACAATTGAACCTAGTGTCAGTTGCCACCATGTGACCTTTTACCTTTTTCAGTATGTCGTACTGTTGTTGGTTGAATGGTGTATACTATCAATATAAATCTGTAGTCTGTACTGTTTCGAAATAAGTACTTTGACATACTTTCGGTAGATTAAGCAATATTAAAAATCCATAAGCGAAAAAAAATCCCCTTTGCGTCAAAATAAAGTGTTGACTTCACCAAATACAAGCCATTTTTAGTTATATTTTCTAATCCCTCCTGTATAAATAATTATTGTACTTGGAACCATGTAACATCAACAGCCATTTCATTTTTTGTGTGTAGTTTTAACTATTTTCTTTGGCAACCTGCTCCATGTACGTTCAGCGCATCCAATTATTTCTTAATTTTTTGCATCATTTGTAATATAGCCCATAATCAATTCCCCAAATCGTCTTTAGCCACATTATTGTATAAGCTGATTATAAAACTTGGTATTGCAAAGATTTGCAGAATAATTCCTGACTATAAGGGTTAAGAACAATTGTAGCTTTGCATGCATTTTCTTCTGTTCTCCACATAATGATGATAAATATTTGTGGTTTAAGTAATACTGTGCCATCTTCCACGCCATTTGTTCTGATGAATACATGTCAAGGGAAAAACCACAGTGTGTCATTTTAATTGCTTATATTAGATGCCATCCTATATTGTACAATCAGCACTTTTGTTGTACACCATTATTCTTTATCAGTCGACACAAACTATCATCTGCTTTAAACCAGTAATTTTAGCTAGAAATAATATTTAAAAAAAAATCAATTTACATCCAAAATCTGGATTATTTTAACTGATATTATTTTAAAATAACAGGTTCCTCATTTTTGAATGCTTTCATCATGATTTGATTATTATAATGTTGGCATAGCTTTATGTTGTTATCCACCATTTACTTCTCACTTATGACACTATAATTAATATAACAAATACAAAACCTTGAAATTGTAAAACAAACACTAAATAAAGGATATGTTCTTGCATTAAAAAATCCAGTAAAAAAGATTTTAACTAGGTTTCATTTTATTGAAATCGAGGCAAGAGTCTAAAATCAATAGGAAAAAACATACAAAAAAGTACATCAAAGGGCATAAAAGGTGGTAAAATGCAATATATTTTAAAATCAATTACATTGATGATATTGATTAAACGATGCCCTTACAGAATGGCGTTTTGATCAATGCTGTTTATCCTACAAAATGGTATTGATGTTCAGCTATTTACAACATGCCGTCATCCACTTGAGTTCTTGTCTTATTCCTGGAACTCTCCAGCTTTGATGTCAGTGTTCCCAAGTGAGGCGTGAAAGTGCATCCCAACTGAAAATTGCTTGAGCATGTTAATTCCGCCTATCTATTTCATTTTTCTATATACTGGGATTTTCCTACATAAAATTCCCATATTTGCTATTTAAAAATATATTCAGCTTTGGTGACAGCTATAATCCACAGTAATTAGTGTATTTAGTACACCCACTACAAAAGGGTTTGCTTGGCAGCAGGAGACAGTTATGATAATGCCAATGGTGTATAGATTGCTTAACATATTGGAAGAGGTGAGACCTGTGAATAAAGCAGAAGATCAGCAAACACTTGAAAAAGTGCATGATTTAAATATAGTAATTACATTTACTTAAACGCATAAACCAAAACATACTTTGGTTTTATACTGCCCTAAGCCCATTTAGATGTGGGTTCACCCTATTGCTCCTTTTCCTGTCCCCTTTGCTATATATCAGTGATATGTGTGTATTTATGAATACACCTACAGATAGATATATCACTAAAGACATTTCAGTGCATTTCCACATTATTCCGTGGCACTCCATCGTTTACTTCAGGTGGCTAGCTGCCTCCTAAATGTTGCAACCATAGACCTAGCCTTGTGGGTCTAGGCAAAACAAACCACTGATATAAGCCACATTATATATCACTTAAGCAATATTCATTGGCTTTACATCTAGCAGATATAAATTCCAGCTCTTATATACAGTAGCCTCTCAGTTATCTGGCACCCATGGGAATTGAAAGATGCCGGATAAATGAAGTTTCTGGTTGCTTGAGAGTTACTGTTGAAAGAGGCCTAGATTAGTTGCATATAGGATGCTCTGCTAAGTATATTTGTCAATGAGGGCTGTTCTAGCAGCAGCAGCTTTCACTCCTCACTTACACACAGGTACGCTCAGCTGGAGGGTGCGGTGCTGAACCTGGGGAATGTAATGCCAACACTGCCCTGGCTCAGTCACTCATGCCTGTCTGCTTCCAGGTATCACTGAATTGCTGATACATACAGTGGAAATCTAAGTGCCTGTAAGTGTTTTGTGGCATGACAACCTGGCTCCTAGCATTTGTTGAGCCCTGTAAAATATATTTTTTATTTAATGTACAGTATTACATTTTTTTTCTGGTTGCTTGAGTTCTGGTTAACTGAGAGTCTACTGTAAATCTGAATCATAGTTGGTTTAAATGTATCCTCTTTGCTTGGATATATTTTACTGAGTTAAAATGCCCACTAAATAAACTTTTTTTTGAAGAACACAATTTGAAATATGTCAAAACTGTTTTAGAAAGTACAAAAAAAAAATACATTACAATTTCAAGATAGTAAGTAAAAATATATTTGATTTAATTCATCAGTTTTTACATTCAACTATTCATGAATGTGGAATGCCACTGTTTTTGTGAACTGCTTTCAAAGCAGGGTATGAGTTTTATGTTAGTCCTGTTGAAAGCACTGGCACTTTGCATTGTCATGTTTCAGTTGTGATAGCAGAGAGCTTTCTGCACATTCAACATCTCTTCTCACAATTAGTAGCAGTTGAGTAGAATAATGGCTATATTTATTTATGTATTTTACTTTCAAAAAGCATGTTGTCTATTATCAAATGAACAAACTGAAGATATGAGACAACTGTATGAGTATCATTTGCTCATATCAGACCATATGTATAGTAAATACTCCATGTCTGTGGATGGGACTGTAACACATACACACATATATATATATATATATATATATATATATATATATATATATATATATATATATATATATATGTGTGTGTTACAGTCCCATCCACAGTTGTTGGATCATACAGTGATCCAAACAACTGATCTTCTATCATACATGACCTAAAATGAATCATTATACAGATTTATAACTGAAGTGGGGAATTCAATAACCATCTTAAGTGCATCTCCTGATTTGCTATGTACTATTTCCTATGAGGAAAATACATCCCTTCTCATGTTATCTTGGCTCTTCTCTGATCATCTCAGGTGACAAAGTACTTAGTAAAGTCCCATCCCAATATTGTCATACATAAATAATTTATTGACCTTCACATAGAAGTTATACATATTTATTCCTTATGAGATATTGCATTGCAAAAAATCTCATTGTATACAATTTTCTTGCACGTGTTCATTAATGATTATGTTAATTAAAACTTATTTATAGATTTGGATGATCTCAAAGAATTTGCATTCACATTGACAGACAAGTCACTCAAAAATAGAAGAAATTGTGCTAACTTGTGATGAACCTGATGTAGATAAATGCATTTATAGAGTGTTTGATTTGATGATTATTGGCTTCAAAACACCAGAACAATTTTGAAACTGAAAATGGTATTTGAAACTTAAATATATTCAAATGTTTTCATGTAAAAACATAAAATGATTAATTAGTTGAATGTAACAAATTACAGAAATATATTTTTCATTTTTCTTGATATATGACCAGCTCCAACTATTTTTTAATAAATTCAGCAGTGTATAATATGAAAATAATAGACAGAAATGAATAATATGTATTGGCTTGTTTTAATCTTAATTAAATTAAAAAATTTAAAGTACAGTAATTGTAGCAAAAAGGTCAAACAGTTACCCATGTAATAGAAAAGCCCCACATAATATACTGTATATTAGTTTTAAATTTAGTGTTCATTACATTTAAAACATATGCAACTTCATTATACAATTCATTGCGTTTACATAGAATTTTACAGTATCTAAGTTATATTAAGATATCTAAAGATAGGTAGGTTGTGCTGAGGAATAGTATGAAGTCGGAAAAGAAAAGGAGTCTGTTACCAATACTTTTCAAGGTTTATGAAGGAACCTGGTGAATTTTGTTTTTGAGCCGTACAAAATAACAGTATGTGGGTGGTGAATGTTATGACTTGCATAGATATAGATATTGTGAATATATAAAATATTATATATCAAGCCTACACTACAATTGGTATTGAGTTGTCTTTGTCATTAACATTGACATTATCTATATAGTAAAATCTTAAAAATTCTGAAGAAAAATGTGTACTGTAAAATAATAGTTTATATATATGGAAATCTACTTTTTACAGTAAAAACTATAGATTAAAAGCCCCCCCGAAACAAATTTTATTTAATAATTAGCATTAAATACTGGCTATGCACTTTGCTAATGTACTAATGTAAATCATTTTTAACATATACACCATTGTCTGCTTGTCAGTAATGTACTAACGCGTATCTACGAAATTAATTTTTCGACATTTTGCTGAATTGTTTCTGTAGTGTTATCCTCCCATAACCTAATCAAAAACACTGTGCCATGTTAGTATATTTTGGAGGGATTAACAATTGTGTATGTTTTAAGAATAATTCACTATACAAAGAAATGACTGTAACAGTGTACGTTGAACAGGATCTATTTAAGGCTTTAAAAATTGCAATAAATTAAATAAGTATAAACCAAAAATATGCAGATTCAGTCTTAACTTTATTAATATGAAAACAAACGCTGCATAATATTAAAAACGATATAGTCTATTCTATGGTTAATATTGAAAAATGACCAGTATAGTAACCAATTTATGCTATTGCAATATTGAAGCCAGAAAGGAATATAGAAATAGTAGATAAAGTCATATGATCACCATGGAGTCCTCCTGACTGGAAGGTTCAACCTATGTTGAGACCCCAAATCTGGCTAGGTCTCTGGTATAAATAGTGTAGAGAAAAAGATACCAAAGTAAAGAGGTAATAAATAATCTCTACCATACATTTAAACATATAATTGTATAAAGCACTAACAAAGGGAATTGTGCCATACTTATTTAAAAAAAAAAAAAAAAAGTTTATAAAAAAGAATTACCATGGGCATTACCAAATGCCTTACAAGCTTTGTAAAATAGCTAAATAACGAAACTTGTTGTTATTTTTGCTTTGGCGATTGGTATTCTGTTTATATCACATACAGTTTCTTTAAGGAGCAAAATTGTTTTGATTTTTAATTTTTTATTCCATATTTTTTCTCCGTGTAATTGGATTTGTTTTGGCAGTGTACCATGAAAATACAGTAAATAGTTAGGTATTGCAAAGAGCAATTGTTAGAATTGCAAAATGTTGTGACATTTGTATAAGTAAAGGTGCTGTCTTTTAAAGAAATATTCATGAGTAGAGTATTTTATTGATGTTATTGATGAGAATATTGCTGAGGAGCATAAGAATAGTGAATCATATTTTTATCTAACGAAGCAATTAAACACCCGTTCTTTAGTATTAAAATAATGTTCCAGAGAGCTTACTGTAATCTTTAAAATGTATAGCACCTTGCTGTAGAAGTCTTTATAATACAAAATGATATCTTCTCTCTAGGTTAAAGCTGGCTGAACCTAATAGAAACAATACAACGGCTAACAGAGGGAAAGTAAATCTAAATAAAGTACATCTAAAAATTAAAAGCTTAAAAGCTACCCTGTTGATTATGTTTGTGAGTATATGACTAACTAGTGTCCCTTTAAAATGTATTCCAGGCAATAAAAATGGCAAGTTTTACTAATTACTCAAGTAAGTATAAAAAAAAAAAAAAAAAAAATTAGGAAAGTTAACACTAAAGCAAAATAGAAATATTTTATTATTATAGTTCTTTTATAACGCACCAACATATTCCGTAGCGCTGTACATAAATTAAGTTCAGACAAAGATAAATACAAATTAACATATAGCAAAGCAAGGATGGCCCTGTCTTTGAGCTAGGAATCCAATGTCCATGGTGCATTCCCAAAGTACTTAGGATTGAAACTCGCAGACTTACAATCTAAGGTATAGTGAGGGGCAAAAGAGGGAGAGAGAGGTGATGAGCGTGTTAGGGTGGAAGGTGATACGCGTCTTTAAAGAGATGCATTTTAAGTGAGGTTTTAAATGTTTTGAGGCAATAGGAATATATTTAAATTTAAATATATTTTGAATCCAATTTAAACTGACTTGGGAGGAAGCTTTAACCAGTGCTTATAAAATCACTTAAAGAACCACTGAAGATCTCATACTTATCGTAAGCTCTTTTATAGATTTAGTCTTGATAATGGAGAACATGCTTTCAGAAACTCAAAAATAAATGCAGTTTTCATTAACTGTTGAATACAATTTTTTTTTTTACTGTAGACTCTTCTGTTGTATCTTATAAAAATCACAAAAACCTTCTATAATGGATCATGCATGATCTTTCACGGCATTATAGAACACTTGGCGCTAGAGTGTCTCTTTAAACAGAAATATCTTTGGTTGATTTACTACGGAATATGGGATTCCTGGAAATATTTAGTCACTGAACTGTAATCAATCAGTGTTATAACATGGGTTGTGATGCGACAATAAAATTAATATGACAGTATCATCCATCATACAGTATTTTTTGAGAAACATCAGCATGGTAAAATCGTACATGCATTGTCATTGTCTCATGATGTGGACTGCTCAAAATAGTTCTGCAATGCTGAAGCACCCATCTGCTGTCATCTCCCAGAGCATCTGTTTTTGTTATTTAGAGTATCTGCATACCTTGCCAAAAGCATTCAAAGAAAGTGTGTGCAAGTTTAAGCATCACCATTTGAGGCAGATTACTGTTTTACAGTAAAATATCTCTGAGGCATAAATACACAAAATGAAATGCCACTTTTAGATTTAGCTCGAAAGTCCTAAGCTGCACTTGGCTATGGGCTACTGCTGGCACTGTCCTTCTGACACGCAACAGATTTTTATCTCTGAAATGCCATTCTCCATTAGTGCTAGTGCCTCTGGTGTTTTGCTTGCAATGCCTCTTCCAGTGACCTCCCTTTTCTTGTTCCTGTTGACTTATGGCTAACCATGCATGATATTTAGAATAGGAGCTGACACTGCTAGGGACGGATGCAGCACATTTGTCATCCCACCTGAATTATTCCTAGCCGCAGATGGAGGGGAGTATACAGACTTAGTAGCAGAAATAAAGATAACCAGATACTCTTTTGTATTGCACTAATTTATTAAAGGGTTAATCATTCCTAGACAAACTGATCTACAAATCTATACAAAAATATATATATTATTAAAAATATAGGAATAAACCTTAATACAATATCCCTTTTCTTGTTCTTTGCCAGAAATATACAAGCGATCCCCGGGTTAAGGACGATATACGTTCCTTAGAATGTCTTTAAAATGGATTTGTATGTATGTAAGATCCATGAGAAATAATTATAATAATTATATAATGGCTCATATATGGTAATAATAACAGTAATAATAATAACAGACCTGTACTGTAATAATCTTACAGAAATTATTGTGCTCTCTCTTTTAATTTAAACAAACATAACATAAGAACAAACTCATACAAAAAGCCTTGCAAGTCCGTTCTTAAGTAGGGGTTGTCTGTAAGTTGGGTCATCTGTAGCCCGGGGATCTTCTGTAATATATGAATACAGACTGCACACTCTACTCATATCCATCAGTGCTGGTGATAAGGGAACACAGGAAAGGGTTTTGGTGCTTTCTGGCCTCTGATACAACTTGTGTTTCCAGTATAGAGACAGAGACCTTTGATCAATGACATACTTTGCACAGTACATCACTATATGGAGAAGAAGATGGATGTAGGGATGTGGATAGTTATCGCTTGGAGGTGGAGAGGATAACAGTGGCCTTACTAATATTTTTTTCTTATGTTTAAATTATTAGGAAATCTAGGGAAATATTGCAAAAACAATGTATTTTGGGAAGTCTATGATCTATTTAGATGGCGAGCAACATTGAATGGAGCCCTTGCTGTATTTCCACAATATTTGGTAAAGTCAACCTTTGTCAAGTATTTTATATACAGAAAATGTAACTCTTACACCTGTTGGTTACTTACTAGCAACATGTACCATAGGGAGACTCATCAATAAGAGTTTAAACTAAAAGCTGAACACAATTTTTCTAGCTATCCATTGTTCATTTCAATAATACACGTATTATTTCTTAGCACTGATACATTGTGCGAAAGCTATCTGCTAATGGGAAATGAAGATTGCTCAATCTGTTAAATGACTGTGGTCCCAAGCCACACTTCTTGCTTACTATCAATTCTTTTAAGACACAGTTCCTAATACTCAGGACAGTACAATCGAAGTAGCATTTAATGATAAAGTGGAAATCCCAACAGAGAAGCATTGTCCTCTGCTTTTCAGAATCTGAATGGTTTGGAATAGGCAGTAGTACAAATTTAGCTCCTGATTAAATTCCTAGTAGGATAACAGCTGTAACTGCCATTGTCAAATAAAATTGTTCAAATTCCTGAAGTGTCTACCAAAAAAAAAACATTTTGAGTGACCATTCTATTTTATAATTGAACATATTTTATGGTTGGCCAAATAACAATGTTAACATTTATAATTATTTGCATGTGTTACTTGTTTATTTTTGTTATAGCAACTGAATTTATATTTTGTTTCCCTAGAACAGAGCTGCCCAACTGGTAGTCTGCGGACTGAGTGTGACCCTCTAGCTGCTTTCTGTGGCCCACTGACTGCTAGGGAGGTCCTCCTAAGAAACTGTATATTAGTAAAATAAAACATGTGGGACAGTTATTAAACTTTATCATCATTTATGAATAATCAAATGTTTGTTTTTTCATATAAAATATATAAATATGTTAGTATATATATATATATATATATATATATATATATATTTATTTTTATTTTGTATTATATAGTTCTGCCCCCACATACTGAAGAAGTTGGACAGCACTACTCTGTGTCAACTGTCACAGTTTACTCATATTTTTTTTAGCCCTTTGTTTTAATATTTTTAGAGATGTCCATCTATCAAAGACGGACTTAAGTGTTACATATATGGCTGTATAACAAGATGTTTCAAAAAAGAAAAAAAAACAGTTCCTCACCATGTCCTTCCCCGATAAACCTCACATAACATAGATCAGAGCAGGTCATCATCAGGTAAAAATATAACTCACTCTTGTCCGAGTAAAGTGAAAAAGAGAAGAGGTCATGGGTTCTAAAGGGTGAAGTGTTGGGTAGCTCTTGGGGAATTAATTGGGGCAAATCTATATACTAATATTGGACATTTCAAAGAGTTCTCCAACACCGTAGTGCATATGTTATTGTTTACTATCTTGTGACTTTTCCACAGAAAATTGGCCTTCAATATACTTAAGAAGGTTGGCAGCTATGCTTATGTGATTATATATAAAATACTGAAATTACCTTATAATAGGAATGTGAACATGTGAAACTTCACTTTTGTATCACATCTTAAATTTATTTGTGGCAGAAACACAAGTTTGCATATGTTTTGTGCTCTTCATATTTTAATCTTATGTTATGCAAGTGAAATAATATGTATTAATTAAGTATTTTAGTTGAAAAACTGGTGGTAAACCAGTGGACAAAACACACTAAACTGAGTTCTATGTTACTTACAATCATTTTAAGCATTGGTCTGCTGTTTCCATGAGAAAAAAAAAACAGCTAAACTATGTAGCTGAAACACCTTTTTTTTAATTTTTTTTTAAATAGCATTCCATTTACTATTCATAAAACTTCTACTTTATAATCTATAATGATCCTTTAAAAAAAATGCTAACAAATGTAAACAACTAAAGAGCACTGTGTAGCACCTAATTAAACTGTCAGTGCTCCCTTCCTCACTTCGGTCCCAAGGTTCTCACAAGTTCATTATCACACATATGGAACAAAGAATTAATAACTCTTGGAAGTGTTGATGTTTACATGGAAACATAAAGTTATTGTTGTAAATTGCATTCGAATAGAAACAAATAAAATGCATCATAATTATGGAGCATCTTAAGTGCCCATGTGTGTCACATGAATTTGGCACTGTGGTAGTCATTGTTTCACCACAACAAAGAAAGCAATCCATGTTAATTAATTTCAAACGCCAGCAAGAGGGAAACTCATTCAAAAGGCTGCACTTTGGGTATAAGGAGGATCCATTAGGGAACTAGAACCTACACACTTTAATTTGTGCCAATTAGAACTAAATTAAAACTGGTGTGTCACATAACATGTTCAAAAAATCCAACATAAGAATATCTGCATAAGAATATAAAACATGATGTAAAAATGTAGAAAATATTTTGTGGTAGATTGCTTATTCTAGTATTATCTTGACATATTTATGGTGTCACATTATCTTTCTTGCTTCAAAATAATATGAGAGTCGGCATGTATACATTTTGAGCCTATCCAATCTTGTATACTATAATAATGCAAACACATAAAGCCATATGAACTAGTGTGAAGTTTTGGTGGACTTTTGGTGATATGAAATATTGGTACATATGCCCTATCAAGATAGTAAGGGAATGTAAAGGATCTACAAGAGTTCTCCAACTCTTCACCTCTAAGTGCACCTGGTCCTTTGTTCAACTACAAATTAAATCACAATGTTAGAAATTTACCAAACATCTCAAGTCCATCTTAATTAATCTCATTACTATGCACTATTTCCTATGGGGAAAAACAGTCCTTCCCACCTCATCTTAGTTCTTCTTACTTCAACTTGGGTGAGAAAATGCTTAGCAAATTGCCAACAATGTGTTGCAATAAACAATAGATTTCACTTTATGATTAATAAATAAAAACACAAGTTTGAATGGTTTTAATATTTTACAAAATCAGTGAGGTTTCACATTTTATATAATAATATTAACAATTTATGCCCTAAGTATTTTAATACATTTAGGTGAATTACAAACACTTAAATACGAATATAAAGGATATAAAAAATGTCTAATTGATCATGGCCAAGAACAATAAGAAGTTTGTCACATTGGTTGATAAGGATGAATACATTTTAATCACTATATAACAATTATTATGGAACAAAAACTGCACCATATTTATTTTCAGTTCTAAGAGCAACAGAAAAGAAATTGTAGCTTTAGAAACCCTCAAAAATATTTTTTTTATATTCTTCGGGGTATTGGAAATTTTTCTAAAGAATTTTAAATGTTCACTATTAAAGTAACCTTTTATTTTCTCCTGGGACCAATACTTCCACTTGTATTTTTATATACTATGATTCAATACGAGGATCCCCCTTACATTTCGACTATTCTGTTCCAGATTTATGGAAAATACATTATTTTATATGGTACAAAAAGAGCATAAGTGTCTTTAATTAAAGGACCACTGTGATCAAATTTTTCAAAACATGATAATGGCCAAGATTTTCTAGAAAGCTAAAAAAAATAATAACTAAATAAACACAACCTTCATGTTTTGCAACGTTTATACATCGTCTTTCTCTACTGCATGACTCCATTATGCATTCTTCCTGCTGCTGCCTTTTACTTTCTAAGGTGGGTATGTACTTGTAAACTAATTAGCTTACCTTTAAGGCAGTGCAAAATACAACTACCACATTCCCATTGTGCAGGCAGACATGCTATGTGTAATTCAAAGTCTCATTTCTCCTCTGAAAGTTTATCTTCTGAAGTCAAAATCGTAGATTGCACATCAGCATAGGTGCATATAAAAAAATAACTAATCAGGATTTACCTTCTAAAAGCATGTTGCATATTTTTAAGTGTAGTTCTTCAAAATAGTAAATGTTAAATAATGACCACAGTGATCCTTTAAGATCATTGCTAGCCATTTAACCTTGTAAAATCTTGGCCAAAAAAATCTTCAAATTCAATTAATTTATTTTAAATTATCGCTATGTTGTTGATAGAATAAATTATACTCTAATGAAATTATAGGACTTATTGAACATTTATTTATGTTAACATTTTATTATACTGTTTTTTCCTGTCTTCAGAAAGAAACTGTGATTTTGTATCAATAGTCAACAGTTATGTTAGGACAAAAGTCAATTGTATGTTAGCATTGGAAGTGTTATACGTTTTTGAAATGGAATTCACATTGCATTCCTCTGATCTGACCTTCTAATAATAAGTCATGATAAACATGCTTGACTTCTTTTGTCAGTCACATAAAAAGATTGATTGAATTCAACAGCCTGACCTTTTTTGCTTTTACCTGGAACCCCTTTAACATTCCAATTCATTCTGCCATAATGTTTGAGTCACAGAAAGATTGGGGGACACAAAACATCACGATGAGGTGGTTGGTAATTTACTATATAAATCCTACTTGACAGACTTATCCTTTCCCAAATCTGAAGTGACGAGGCCAGGTTGTTAGACAGTCCTTTTTAGGCATAGAATAGCTTGCCCTTAAAAAATATGCGTTTAATGCTGATCTATGGATGACAAATTCTGACTCAGGAACTAGTTGATAATTTTAGGGATTTTTAGAAAAAAGACGATGGTTCTAAAACATTCTGTAACCTTTAGAATTGTGAATGTCTATGCATATGTAAGCACTTAAAATATCTTTAGATAGTTATAAATATATTTAATGTATGGCTAGTGCTTTAAAATAACATTCCATCATGTGCATGAATTGTTATGGAAAAATATTTAGTGGAGATGATACCTTTTAATGGCTAACTAAGTAGGACTCCCCCTTCTTGGTTCGCTACCTTGTCATGGTGAAGGGGCTTGTGTACCTCAATGAAGCTGTGAGCTATGCCATGTAGGGTCAAAAAAGATGGGCAGGTCATTGCAGACAGGTGAGATACATTTTGGTTCCCTGGAGAAGGAACTGGCAACCCACTCTAGTATATTTGCCATGAAAATCATATGGATAAGGACAACCAGAAACAAAGACAGATGTGCCTGGTGTGCTGCATCCATATGGTCACCGAGAGTCAGATGTGACTCAAGGACACAACAACAAGAACAAGTAGGACTCAAGTGCAAGGCTCTTATAGTCCTTTCATCGGTGGTGTATGATTCTACTACTATACGTTACATTCCTTACTTCTGTATTTAATTTCCATTTTCATTACAGTATTAGAAATGCTAATAATGCTATACATGAAATTTGTTGTTTAGTCGTACTACTCTCGGTAATCACTCCAGGCACATCTGTCTGTGTTTCTGGTTGTGTTTATCCATATGGTTTTCTTAGCAAAGATACTGGAGTGGGTTGACTGTTCTTTCTCCAGTGGACCTCTCTGCCATGACCTGCCCATCTTGGGTGACCCTATATGGTATAGCTAACAGCTTCATTGAGGTACACAAGCCCCTTCACCATGACCAAGTAGCGATCCAGAAGGATACATGAAATAGTTGAGTGTTTTATATGCAGTGTATTAGTAACACACATCAACAAATGCACCATATTCCTCAATACCAAGTTGTTGTAGATGAGGATAAAGTGGAAGTTATTACCATTCAGCAAAGGTAAGCAATACAGCTCTATGACTCCGGTGATTTATCTTCACCTAGCATCCATCACACAGCCTTGGTGGTTTTTATTTGGCAACAAATACACGTCTTCAATTAGGGTTTATGCACATCAGTTGTTCACTTTTTTATGAGCTCTGACAAGCATATATATTACAGAATATTTGGCACTTACAACTATTGTATCAAGAAACATCACACACAATATTTTATATGGAATATGATAGCATAGAGATAGGTTCATTTGTACATTGTATTGCTTCTCCAACACAACGCAAGATCTCTTTGAAAGATAGTTTAATGGTATTAATTCAGTAAGTAAATCCATGTAAAACCAGACACAATGAGACAATTTGTCCACTTACCACCATCTGTATTTCCTCTGCAGTTTCCATTTTACAAGTAAATGAAACGCTCAGATATGTTCCTTCCATTTAGTATGCCAATCAGGGTTGGGGCTTTAAAAATAGCTACACCTTAGTGAAGTACAAACGCAACACCCAGCAGTTAGTGACTATACACATTTCAATATCTTTTTAGACTGCAAAAATCTGTTTGTGTATCAAATCAAGTAAAAATATACAGAATAAAGTACCATCTGCCTCAAATGTACAAAGCCATGTGTTGTAGTAAAAATAGTTTAATTTCATTGTCCTTACATATTCCTTGTATGTATGTAGCTATTGTTTAGAATCTATCTATCTATCTATCTATCTATCTATCTATCTATCTATCTATCTATCTATCTATCTATCTGTCTATATGTCTGCCTGTCTATCAAATTGTTGTTGTTGTTCAGTCCTTCAGTCGAGTCTGTCTCTTGGTGACCATATGGACCACAGCACTCCTGGAACATCTGTCTTTGTTTCTGGTTGTGTTTATCCATAAGGAGTGGGTTGCCAGTTCCACAGTTTGTCTTACCTATGCCTATCTTGGGTGACCCTACATGTTATAGCTCACTGCTTCATTGAAGTACACAAGCCCCTTCACCACGACACCAGAAGGGTTCTTTTGAATAGACAGATAGATTAGGTAGATAAATATATTATATTATTATTACATTTTTGTAACATATTTCTTATATCAATGTTCCAGTTTATATAAATTGAAATATGTAGATCAATTGAAAGCAAAATATAGATAGACAGCCAAACAGACGTAACCATTGTTCCTTAATCTTATACACATACACACACACATTGTTCCTTAGTCTCTTAAATAATATTTAGCTGATTAAGGAACCAACCCACACACCTGTCAGAAATTTAGATTTCCCAGAGTATTCATATATCATAAATAGCAAATGTGTTCATTATTATGTTTTATTAAATCTGTAACAGCTGTGTATTTATGTGTTCTTCATATTCCGGTAAAAATAATATGTAAACATTTCTGTTACTTTAGTGATGTTCCCTTGTAATGCATTCCATCTCTATGCACTGTGGATTTATCTGCATATTTCCATCAATATTTAACCCCTGTGGAATTATATAATTGGATGGGAGATGTATAATAAATGGCAGGAGACCTCAACGTGCTGTCCTGTCACTCCAATCAGCCATAGCTCCCCTTGGAATACCAATAACACTGGAAGGAGATTTAACATACAGATTAAATCACAAACATTCCTCTAAAGACTTCCTACCGGGATACCATTTGTAATGGTAATTTTTATGACACTACTCCATTTTAATTGTATTGAGAGCAGTTCCAAACACACAGATGATAGATTTCAGGTGGCATTTCTTTTGTAGTCTCTAGGACCAGGGCCAGATTTGACTTGGAACCTCGAAGATGAAAACAGGGGCCAAATCTGTGTTGGCATTGAGGCGATGAAAGCCTCCAAGTGCCCATATATTCATCCATCAAACATAACAGATGCATTCTTTGTTATTAAAAAGAGTAGCATAGCAGCACAAAAAACAAATAAGTCATAGATTGACCCTATGTAAAGGACCAGGTTAGTTTGGGAAAAACTGCCCATGTTTGTGAAGTATGTAGTAAACTGACATCATTGACATCTATTCAATGCAAGAAAATAAAATCACTTCCCCCACTCCTTTCAGGCATCTAATAGTTTAAGGAACAACAACACAATTTCTGTCATCATTAAAACAAAATGGAATACAATAATTAAAAATAAAAGGCTGTATTTATTTTAAACATTGTAAAAACATTGTGCACTTTAAAATTGTTGTTGTTATTCAGTCATTCATTTGTGTCTGACTTTCGGTGACCATATGGACAGCATCACTAAGGCACATCTGTCTGTTTCTGGTTGTGCTTAACCAAATAGTTTTCAAGGCAAAGATACTGGAGTGTTTTGCTAGTCATGTCCGAATTTTGGTGACCATATGGACCACAGCACGCCAGGAACATCTGTCTGTGTTTCTGGTTGTGCTAATCCAAACTGTTTATCTTGGCAAAGATACTGGAGTGATTTGCCAGCTCCTTCTCCAGTGGACCACAATTTATCTCACCTATCCGCTATGACCTGCCCGTCTTGGGTGACCCTACATGATATAGCTCACAGTACACAAGCCCCTTTATCACGACAAGGTAGCAATCCAGAGAGCGTCTGTAAAATCGAATACTATAAATATGACACATCACTGGTCCTTTAAGTTATGTACATTTTGTATTACTAGAAATGACTTATAAAACGAAATATTAATGTGAATGCATGTGAACTTGATCTAGGCTAAATCTGCAAGGACTGTATTTTCTGTTATGATTGACAGGACAAAGGCCACCTTGCTTAACCTTCTAGAGAAGTGTATGTTGTGCTCAGTTCCTTCCAAAGCATTTCAAAGAGCTCCTCTGTGCAATATTTTAATTAAAAGAGAATATACTAGATAGTATGTAAGAACAGTAATGCCCTTCACAACTAACACAAGCTCCTGTGTCTTTTATGTAGTGTGACTGTCTTTCCCTGAGTAATAACTCCACTATGCCTAATCATTCCAGAACTGAGAAAAAGACAAAAATGAATGTTTCATAATCCTCACCGATTTCGCATTTGACTTCCTCAACGTATTAAGATGTGTACGAACGATCAGTCATTTTTCAATGAAAATGAGAACAATATAGTTGATTTTTAAAGGAAATATATGCATTTAGCCGTTTATACGTATTGATTGTAAAAAAAGAAACTGTGTGTCTCTGCAAAATTAACATTACAAAGTACTTGTGGGGTCATCCTTGACATCTGCTAAAAGTAGGGTGATTTAAGATGGATTCTTTAGAAATTGGTTGCAAAGAGAAATTAGGACATGATATAATCCAAATGTCCTTGAACAACCTATGTGCATCTCTATTACTTGATCAACCTGAAAGGGTTACCTTGTTATTTGTAATGCATTTCTTGTAATGAAGAATAAATATAAATTCTCGGTTGAAATAATAAAAATTCAAGTGGTATATTTTCAAAGTAGCAGACATAGCTGAACTTAATTAGGATACAGCTCACTGATGCTAGATCAATATCTTAATACTACAGAGATAACTTTTGTCAAATCCTTATTCCATGATAGAGTAAACCATGTACAGTTTAATTAATACACTTTTTTTTATTCTATATAACGTGCAATGCATTTGTACCATGTGATTTTTTGAATCTTGTGGATAAGAATTAGTAATTAGTTTTTTTTTTTACTTCTGTGTTACATGGATGCATTGATGGTAACATCCAGAATAAAGTTTTAAGATCTGTGGTCTTTTTAAACCTGTATTAAGAGGTTGGATGTATCCTGCAAAATTAAATATGTTACATCTGAACATGTTTAACTAGATAATAACAAATATCAAAAAACACTGATTATTTCTTGTAAATCCATTATATGCTGCTTAAATATGTTTTTTGGGTCTGTCTATAACATAATTTTAATAACCTAGTTCAAGTGCAGATTTCTAATTTTCAATTAACATAAGAATAATTTTGTTTGCTAAAATAAAATAAATGATTGAATGAAAAGTCTGAAACATGATATGTTGTAGGTACAATTTTTATTAAAAATCCAAATTTCAAAAAGTCATGTGGCAACTGTATAGCTCAAGCTTTAAGTATTAACTTTTAACCTTTGACCTTACAGATTTTAACCAATGAAATGTCTCTTTAAACTTTAAAGGAAACAATGATAACGAACGCCTGGCGATTGCTAGACAGCGAATTCCATATCGACTTGGTCGAGTAGTTGATGATTGGCTACTCGACAAAGGTAAAAAACATTGATTAAAACTTCCAATAAAAATAATTTGAACATAACCAAGTAGTGTTTCATTGTAACTATAATAAACCTAAAAATAAATTTTCAGTAAACCTAAATTAAAAACATTTAAACAGTAAAATGTAGATAGCAATATTTGTATAGAATGTATAATAATTTTCATACCTTTCTAGAAACATCAGATGTTTAATAATCGTACCCTGTTAACTTAAGGTTAAAGGGACTGTAAATATAATCCACTAACTCAATCTATGAAGGCACTCATAGATAACTTTAACCAAACATGCTAAATCATTCATAGACTATATTTCCTGTTCCAGCATCTAAATTATTAACTAAAATATGTGTAGATTTCCATTCCTTTCGTATGGTCCTGAAAAAAATATCTTGGTTTAAACTACAGGTATCCTAAATAGTGGGCAACATGAATTGCCAATCAAAATGAAGTCCCTTTAACATTTGCATCCTTTCACGGAATTTTTTTTGAACAAACCATAATTAAACAGTACTTAAAATGTGTGCATGCTATTCATAAGCAGAAATCAATCTGCTTAAAATGTATATGTGCTTTGATAATACTGGTAATGTTTTTAGGATTTCTTTGTTTAATGAAACTGTGCCATGATTTCACCATTGGTATGTGTATCATTACTGAAGTCTTTTCTACATCAGAAAGCTCATGTTTTAATTGGTAGTCTTGCTGAATGCCAATCACAGCTATTTTTATGCTCACTGCATAAATGATGTATTTCTTTTACTTATAGTCAACGAAACAAAATCTTATAATGCAACAAAAAGTGTTCAGCGTCCAATGCTGAGAATGGCTATACAATGCTATAAATGTATCAACAAACTACATTTTGGTTTCCAAATAGTCTTTAATTCAAGTTTCAGCCCTACCGGGCTTTGTATAACAATGTTTCTTGCTTAATAGTATTCTTATTAAGCAATAACTTTTGTCCTAAAATTGGTTTACATAATTATTTTATGAAAAATTAAGTATATACAAATAAAAAGAACAAGTTTTGCTTGGATTCTTTTATAGCAAAATTTGGTTAAAATGTTTGATTGGCCTTTGCGCAAATAATCTCATTCAAGAAATACAAATATTTAATGACAGATATGCATATCATAGTCACCTCATTAAAAACAATGAATTATGAGATTATTCCTATCTTATAATTTATTGTGCTCATTATTCACTTCATAAAATCTGTTGTTCATCATTTTACACTATATACAGTTCACAATCAACATTTTTGCATGTATGTAATATTATTTTTACAGGGCGTCAGCTCACAATCTTCAATAGTCAAGCAACAATAAAAATCGGAGGCAAGGACCGGGGGCATCCATTCCAAGGTCAACTTAGTGGCCTTTACTACAATGGCTTGAAAGTTCTGAACATGGCAGCTGAAAATGATGCTAACATCATGATAGAAGGAAACGTGAGACTTGTTGGTGATGTGCCTCCACCAATGACCACAGAGTCAACTGCCACAGCCATGCAGTCAGAGATGTCCACATCAATCATGGAAACCACTACAACACTCGCCACAGGCACTCCAAGAAGAGGAAAGGTAACTACAAGAGAACCTATTGGTCAGGTTAGTAGATATTGTGGTATATTCTTATATCACTATTTGTATATTTACTCAGTTAAGGTATTTGTCTAAAATATTGTATTGCTTATAGGTCTATTACTTTGTGTATGCTATCAGGGTAGAGAGCAGTCACTTAAATGTTAGAATGGGTCCGCATTAACTTAAGAAACACCTCAGATATTTTTTCTGATAAAGGAAATATTACAAATTTGGAGCCACGTAGTTAGTAATTGAAAAAAAACAAAACATATAAGGATACTCATGCAATAACCAAAAGGATATTGTCATGAAGTTTACAGCATGAAGCAATATATAAATATTGTCACATAAGTATTATATGCATATGCTAATTACTAAGAACTGGAACTTGAAAATATTTTAGTTAAAAGGTGAAGTTTGAAAAAATATAGTAGTATATACTGTAAGAAAATATTCTACATCCTTCAAAATTGGCTGTACCAGCCATATACTTTCAGTGGAAAGTTAAGGGCAGACATGTCAACACCTATCAAAGTGAAATGAAAATACAAAGCAAATAGCCTATTTTTAATGTCTATGCTACACACAGGAAAAATAATTAAAGGAGGCAAATCAGAAGACTGTAGTTCAGTCAGTCTGCTTAAGTCATTCAGTTCATGTGGGTGCGTATGTATGCATCCTGTAAATGGTAAGTGATAAATGGAATGTCTTGTCAACTCTCTGTGGCTCATCGATAAACCTAAGCACTTCCAGGAAGTTGTTTTACCAATGGCTTCCAACTTGCCCTCAACCATATTGTTGGTCATGAGATACGGCTATTTTGCATGCCTGCAGATGGGTGAGTGCATTAAATTTTTTTCTCATTTTGTTAATTATGAAAGTATATTTGGTCACTACAGGGCTATTGAGAAACAATGAATCATCCTGGCTTAGCCTCTGTGTATCTATGTGACTATGTTGCACCTTTTTAGGAATTTTCCTCCTTGTATTATGTACAATATAAAATGAAGGTATTCAGATACAGTTTTCTGTAGTGTTTGCTAATATTTGAATTGTATATTGACTTAAAAAAAAATTTCAACTCATTTGGCTTTGTTCTACTAGTCAAGAGAAATATTTCTAAAACAACAACTTAATCAAATAATATACCCAATTTTGTACATTATATATGTGCTTTTTGCAGTAACACTTAATTTATACAAAATGAGCAAGTTCATTATAATGACCAAATATCAGATGTTTTCACTTTTACTTGCTTTCTCACATTTTAGTCTCACAATGTTTTGTGTCACTAATTTGTCAGTATTAGAAAAGTCCTTTCTTTTTACAAAGTTGTTTTAATATAAGGGATGCTCAATATGCTTGAAAGCTTAGTCCAATTACTTAGGGTCCAGTTTTTTTTATTTCCAAATATGACACACTTTTTGAGGCTTCAAGAATAAGGCCCACAGTTTGTTATCTGTGTATCAATAAAAAAGATGACTTATATTAACAAAAAAGTGTAGTCCAAAGAGGTTTCTGTCTACATGTATCTATTATAGTTAAACATTTTTACAAACACTTTGGATTTCCAAAATAAAGCTCATTCATTTTGTAAAAGCTGTATGTGATACAGACTTTTGAGTACTTCCGGCATATTGTAGGCTACATGGGCACCTAAATATAAGCTATATACTGCATGTTCTGCAACTGAAAATATTTTAACAAGCAATATTGGTTAATTTTAATCATGCATTTTTTAAGTCTTACAGTTATGTAGAGCAACTGTATATTTATTTTAAATAATATTCCAACCAAACCTGGTTCAAGAAAAGCCCTTTAGATGGACATATTGCCCTCGCAGATGGTGAAGAATTGCAGAGAGATAGACAGACATTATTATTATTTCAGAGTGCCCGGATTTTTAGATATATGGTAGCTATGAAAGTCTGTTTTAGTAAATTAAATTGATAAGATGCTAAGTAAGGAATTGACACTATGTTCAAAATGTATTTGATTCATGTGTGTCATTAGAATGTTAATTAATGAATATGGTACTAGATTGATATTGGCACATTGGAGATGCACTATCAATGTATAACTCAGAATCCATCCAATTTGCAGCCAAATTCCTATACATTTTATTGCATAGAAGAATATTATGCGTATGAACTTACAAACTATTGCATGTATTATTAGAGTGTTCTCCCCTTTTGTTTCCATAACAGAAGGCTTGAAATAAAACAAATGTGGGTAAATTAAAACATAATTCTGCCCCTTCAATTGTTAGCGCCTTATTTTCATAATTAAATAATTTCTTCCATTTTTCCTTCATATACATATAATCCTTGTGGGACATTAAAAAAGGCAAATCGGAAGACTATAGTTCAGTCAGTCTGCATAAGTCATTCAATTCATGTAGGTATCTTAAGGTATATCTTAAGCTATTGTAAATAATAGGTTAGAATAATATTAGAGATACAATGGAATTCTGTTGGGCTTGGAAATACTGTATATAAGACTGAACATCTGCAAAAACTATTTACAGACACAATGTCACCATAGTTAGTTATGCACTTTGGTTGGTTGGATAAACTGTATATACATTAACAGTATATTAAAATGTTACTTTTCATTATTTTTTTATACTTTCTATCATTGTTGCCTATTGCTGCAATGTTTGAACCTCCATTTTCCATTGTGGTCTAGTAACATGGCACATGCACTTCTACCCACCTTTTTGCATTAATGGATATTATTGATGTGTGAACAATTTTCCTTATTTGCAACGATCTCAAAACGACCGGAGTGATATTATAATGACTGCACTGGTGAAAAATCAATATTAGGAACATGTAATGGGCTGTGACCTCTCCTATATACATACCCATTGTGTAAAGATTAAGAAAATGTTTACTAAATTGTAAAAGTGCTACAAATTGGTTTACTGATACTGCTGATTTTCTATGGGATCATTAATAGAAAACAGAAATCCAATCCTCCTAGAAATGCTTTTCACCCCAGCATATCTAAATGGATTTCGGTCTGTCTACTTAAAGTTTATTCATTTTTGTTGAATTATATATTTTGTAGTCATTAACTGCTTTTTGAGCCCTTAAAGAAAAAATAGAACAAATATAATATACAATATATGTGTCCTGATATTAAAGTGGAAAAATAAGCCACCAATAATGTTATAATAAGCGAGCAAAGCTAATGTAGATTGCAGCGATAAAGTTGAACTTCAAGCACTGCATTTCTCAGCACATATGGTACTAAAGAAAAATATCAAAATTGAAATTAACTTTGTAATATATATATATATTTCTGTATATATATATTTATATATATATATACATACATACGAAGAGAGATTAATAATGAGTATTGCAGTTTTGAGAGGTTTGACCTCTCTTTACCTGGTGCCATATTCAATTGAAGTTTTGGGCAATCCGGTAGCCCGTAAGTGAGGTTGCAAGTTAATTTGCTATTAAATTGGCGTCTTTTCTTTGGCTCCAAACAGGAAGCCATTCAATTGCTCAATTTCCCCAAGTCCTCAAATGTTTTCACCACCTGTAAACAGCAAATGAAGGAGAAAATCCCACAAAGAGGACCTGCAAGGGGGTTAAACATCTATTCGTAGCACTGTAAATGCAAATAAAAAATCACTACTACACTGTAAATAACGGGAAAAATGATGAAAGACATTAGAATTAATTGCTCAACAGTCTCAAGCCCGCAAATCGGCAGAAAATTTACTTTATTTTAATGTTTTATTTTGGGTTAAATCGATCTCGGGTTTCAATGAATTTAATACATATCAGGCCACCCATATGGACTAGAACAGTATTGGCATTAGTTTTCATAATTCTTTATTTTGAGGGTTTGCAAGTCTGATAGCATATTGGACCCCCAAAACTAATTGATTGACATGTAACTTCCATGTTTTACTGCCGTAATAATAATGTCTAATTTTCTATTGGCTGATTCGAAATGGGCGGTTACGGGCTTGCTTAATTGATCATGTTCCCCCCATGAACTGCTACGAACCAGTGCATGGTTTACGGTTTTGGCTTTGGGCCCATAACTTCCAGGCTTGAGCAATTGAATAGCATCGCCATCGGAGATGAATGGGAGCCCGCAACACACCCACAGACATTCGACCGCCTGCCATCGAGTTGTGGGCTTCGAATTGAATATGGCCCCAAGTCTGTAGCAATACAGATAGCATTAAAGACTCGATAAAGAGAGGTCAAATCTGTAGAAAGCTTGTCAATATAGATAAGGTAACACAGTATACTGCAAGGCTCATTATTAATCTAGATTACTAGACATTCATGGCTGCTTTACTCTTCAATTATATATATTTATATTATATATATAATAGAGTTAATTCTGATTTTGATACAGATATGCTTATTTGATGTGTTAATTCATAGTATGTTACATAGTATTATTTTTACAAATAATTATTATTTTAATGGAAAGAATAAACATTGAGAATCTCCTTTAATATAACATTTTATTATATATCTAATTAATTGATGACCCATTTATAGGAGCATGCAAGTAGGAGCACATTTTCAACTCAATTCCAAGCAAAAATAGCTGTCATTTGTTACAAACTGCTCCTATAAATGGTTCATGAAGAATGGTTGTTTCACTACCAAAAAAGAATTCTGTCATGGTGTTTTGTTTTCCTCAATCAAACTGAGCTTTCAGTGATAACATTGAGCCACTTAAACAGCGATTGCAATATACCCTAGGGTGATTGCATGTTTTGGAACAATACGAACAGATTTTTGGCCAAGCAGAATTAAATTGGTTCCATTTTAAACTGAAGAGCGTAAGCATGCTTGGTGAATCTGGAGGGCAAAATTCAAGTGAAGGATGTATTTCTGTTTATACTGAAGCAGTGACTTTGAAGAAGGTTCATCAAAATATTCTCACGACAGCCTTGGCTTGTGCCCTGCAACCTAAATAAAATAAAGGCTAGCATCTAAAAAAGCCACAATATAGTTGCTTACAGACAATTTCACTTTCAAGCCACAAGTTCCAATTGTTCTTTCAATGAAGGTGACCTCAATATGATTTTATATTTTCACTTTTTCATTTTTCTAAAGCTAAAAACCAACCATTATAAAGATTAGTGGTTAGAAGTTTAAACATCATGCTTCTATTTAATAGTAGTTCAGGGATTGAAACTAGTTTTATAGCATTAATGATATATTTAAGTTTCATGGATTATGAATGCATTTGATGGAGGAGAATTAGTAGTGTTTGAAACCATTTTCTTGAATGAAAAAATACCAAAACGAGCATTAACAAACTTACCCGATGTTTGCACATTTCTTAAGATTTCTGACACCTAATTTTCATTATTATTTAGATAATTCTTAACTAAATTAGCATAAAATTCATAATAAATTGTGGCCAATCACAGGCAGTTATAACATTGTTTAAATAACTGGGGAGTAAGCTAAAACATTGATGTGTGTATCTCTACACTGTGCTGTTGTTGGCTTGAAGGTTAGTATAGGGTTCAAAAACATACTTGAATGCAGTGTTTCTATTGGTAGATACACTGTGTCTATGTAAGCAATTCTGGGGGAGTGGAAACCAATTCTGTTTTTAAATAAAATAAGTCTGTATGTGTATAGAATGACTCAATGTAATATGTGTTTCTGATATAAGAAATGTGTGTTCGATTAGAAAAAGTAAAAAACAGGGAAACGTCCATATAGCTTTTAATTCAATTGATCAAATAATCAATGACCATATAGCAATATATGCATATCTTATTTTCAAGGCATTACTCACTTTCCACTAAATTTAGTTTCAGTTTTGTGCAGTGTGTGGAATACGGTTAAGAAAAATATAACATCTAATCTACTACATACAAAGCAACAACAAATATCAAATTAGAATCTTAGAAGGCGGCCACACTAAGATTGTTTCTCTTGGCATAATGCAGCATGTAAGTCCTCAGCTGCTTATAAATATTTATATAGTCATACATTCTGTGTTAATATATTACATATTTCTGAACAAATCAATGCTTTTCCTTATATCTGAAATTACGAGGTAAAGTTACACATTCTTTTTATGTAAAATATTCACAGCTGAAAGTTTTCTTTCTTAATCCCAGCTTTATTTCTACAAGTGCTTCCATTTCCTTGTAATGAGTGAATTTTATTTTCTTTCTTAGCAATTGTACGTTTTTCAATAGTCAATTCATCTATAACAATGTACAGTAAATATTTCTGATCTCATTAGATTTTTGCATTTCAATAAAAAATGTGGGAGAACGATAGCCATAAAGAAAAAACTATTCAGAAAAGGCACTTACACAAGCTGCAATAATAATAATTGCTCACATCTTTGTCTGCATTCTTTCAAAACATTTAATTGGTAATACTGTTGCTTATGTATGATAAAGCTAAGTTTCACTTCCTTTAGAGCAAAAAGCGAATAACATTTTTTTCCCATAGAAACAATTACTGAAATGGTAATGTAGGAAAATGCTACATTAGAAAGAATAAAACATGAACAATGCTGATTTTTATACATTTTTATATCTAGATTTTTCATTTTATACATAAGTTTATTGGTTTTATGGATTCCTTGGTGGTCCAGTGGTTAGGATTTCGTGCTTTCACCTGGGTTTGATTCCAGTGAGGGAACCAATAGGTTACACCACCCTGATGCCAAGCAGGGTTGGGCCTGGTCAGTACTTAGATGGAAGACAACCTAGGAATACCAGGAGCTGTGGCCCACTATAGAAGGAACTGGCCAACCACTCAAGTATCTCTGCCATGAAGTGGATCAGCATGACCATATACATAAAGATGTGCCTGGTGTATTATGGTCCATGAGGTCACAGAGAGTTGGAAACGACTGAACGATAAAAAATAACATTGATTTTATGTCAATAACGCATTGCTATGTATATTAAGATAAGATATTATGTCTATACATAATGTATAATAAAAGCACTCCACTCTGAAATATATAACTTTTTAGTAATTTAATTAGTTTCATGTTTTTTAGTAGAATGATTCATATATTAAAGGGTCACTAGGCCCAAAATAATTTATTCTTGTTCTGTTCAGTCATTTGGACGCTTCCGGCTCTCAGTGATCCTATTAACTGCAGCACACCAGGCACATAATATGTCGCTGGTTGCACTTATCTATAATGATTTATTGGCAAAGTTACCCGAGTGGGTTGCCAGTTTCCTCTCCAGTGGACCTTGATTTGTCTGACCCTTCTACTATGACCTGACCATCTGGGGTGACCCTACTTGCTATAGCTCTACTATGACCTGACCATCTTGGGTGACCCTATTTGGTATAGCTCTACTATGACCTGACCATCTTGGGTGACCCTACTTGGTATAGCTCTACTATGACCTGACCATCTTGGGTGACCCTACTTGGTATAGCTCTACTATGACCTGACCATCTGTGGTGACCCTACTTGGTATAGCTCTACTATGACCTGACCATCTTGGGTGACCCTACTTGGTATAGCTCTACTATGACCTGACCATCTTGGGTGACCCTACTTAGCATAGCTCTGCTATAACCTGACCCTCGTGGGTGACCCTACCTGGTATAGTTCACAGCCACATTGAGGTACACAAGCCCCTTCACCATAACAAGGTAGCAACCCAGAAGTGGATGCCGTTATTAGAAGCATAATTATAATGTTCTTTAAGACATATTAGTACAACTATGAATACATTTTATTTTTATTTTTTAAAAATATACTACCTTAATGATTGTGCAAGAAATCTTGGTATTGCCAATTGCATCTTGTTTATGATTTATGTTTTTGCTCCGCATCATTAAACAATATAAAGCCAGGAAGTTGAAGCCACATGTTTAAGTGGCAATGTGAATGTGTAATTTCACAGTTGCATGCCATTTGTGTGCTTTATCCTTTTGAATTATATAGTTGTAGATGAATACACAATCCCCATAGGCTGGAGATAGTGTTGTGAAAATGGCGACTGGGAACGTTGATTATTGTTTCTATATACTCAATGGACTTTCTTCAGAGCTACCAGAAATTGCTTTTCTTCTCTCTACAGCAAGGAAATTAAGGAGTTCTACATATAGTCCTGAAACAAGGGACAAGTTCAATTTTTTTTATAATTTTGTGCAGAAAGTTCACACGGTAGACCAATAATTTAGATTAATTTAGATTAATGTTATCAAGAAGAAAGAACATAGCGTTGCCATTATTATTATTATCCTTTATTTATAACTGCCAACATATTCTGTAGCTCTCTAAGGGGTTAAGTACAAGGCAAAAAATAATATTTTTGCACATTGCAAAATAATTTAGGGCCCTGATTTTGAGCTTAAAATCAAACAAAGGACCTTACAAGATTGAAAACTCACAAACTTGCATTCTAAAGGGTTTGGGTGTGATACAGGAGGGTGATAGATACAAGATGACAGTGTGTAAGACAAAAGGCCTAAGCAAGTGGAAGTGGTTGTGTGTCGCCCTGTAGAGTGTGAGTGTGAGTGATATTATTCTGTAGAGTATGCAGTTGCGCTTATTAAGGCTGAAGGTAATAAGCTTCTTTAAACAGATGAGTTTCTAGCGAGTTTATGAAGGTTTTGAGGCTTGTGGAGCGAGGTAAGGAATTCCAAAGAATAGGGGCAGCACAAGAAAAATCCTGATGGTGAAAGTGAGAGGAAGTGATAACAAAGGAGGAAAGAAGAAGGTAATTAGCAAAGCAAAGACAGCAGTTGGGGGAGTATTTTGAGATGAGAGCAGAGATATAAGAGGGTGCACTGTTGTTGAGAGCTTTATATGGTCATGATTTAAAATTTTATTCTGGAGCCTATGGGAAGCCAGTGGGGGTGACTGACAGAGAGGTGCAGCAGACACTGAGTGAAAGTAATCATAACAGTTTTTTTTTTGTTTATCATATTTTGTACATTTAACGTATTTTACATGATTAAAGTCTAAATTTTTTGTTCTAATATATCTAAAAAAAAAATTTTATTTAACACAATAAACATTAGTGGCGTCACTTCTGTATTTGCTCAACAATTTTTCATCCTTGGGTTAGTTTATCTTCATGTAATCTCTTTTTTCCTTTGCTCGAGAAGCTGACAAAAGCATCTGGGTCTCTATGGCAGTAATTAGGGCAGGCTTACTGCATGCTGTGCTGAAAAGTAGCTCAGAGACTTGAACATGAGCAAATTCGAGTAGGAAAGATAGAAAATGCTGAGTGCTGAAGCAGTGGTACCAGAAACACATGGGGGGTAATTGTATCCACTGGAGATGTTGAGTTTGTCTTCTGCTTTTGTTATTATCCCCATAAAACACATCAAAGGACAATATACACATTTAAAATTACCTCATTTATTGATACTAACTTATATGTAATGTGCAAATACCTGTCTAATTCACATTCTTGTTACTTTTAGTAAATTATTTTGATTGGCATCTAAAATTACCTTGAAAAACAAGTGCACACTGTGCTTCAAGAAGTTAAAAGCAATATAACTATATATGTCAAATTTTACTCACATTCATAGCAGTTTAAGGTACGCTTTGCTTAGAAAGCCAATCTCATTAGTGATTCCCAGTGGAGAACAACGTGGTTTTGTTGTCCACACATAATTGTGCACATATGTGTATTTGTCTGCATTTTTTCTAGACAAAGGCATTACAGTATAAATAAATTAAATAGTATAAAATATTACACTGTCTTTATGTTTATGATGAAAAACTGTTTTGTTAAAAAACATTTTTAACTATGATATTGCTAAGTTTCAACATTTATGGCATCATAGTTTAGAAAAGAAATACATTTGCTGGAAGTACTGCAAGTTTCTAGGAAATAATGTAGGATGGGAGCATTTTTAAATAATTTCATTAAAATAACAAATGACCTAAAAGCCATTCAGATTTATTAACTGGACGTCTAGAATATTGCGCCACAGTTTCGACCATCATACCCCACTTAGACTTGCCAAACATTATTTCCGCAGTATAAAGTAACAGTTCACTTGCTTTGTACTCACTGCTATCTTATTTTCTCTTTTAGTATTTGTTTTTAATATTAGTTAAAGGGCCATTTACCTCACTGTAAGTGCTCTTCATGGTGTAAAAGAGCACAAGAATTTATGTTAAAATTATATATTTTTTTACCTACACTAATAACACCTAAAGTTGTAAGTCTGTTATTAAACACAGTGTATCCCTCCTCCTGACTGTTGCTTGATTAATAACAGACAGCCAAGCCGTATGGTGAAGACAATGATTGATAGTAATTTTTCCCTGAACTCAGGAACGCACCAACCAGTTAACCCATATCTGACTTGTTTAGGTGATTCCAGCATTCCATGCTCTACACAGCTGCATTTGCTCACTACACCGCGCTCTAGCGGTGGGTCTGGTAGTGGGCAGTCAGTGACACATGTAAACACAGACTTTGCTTTATTGATTTACTCAGTGAAAAACACGTTTTTCAAAAATGTAAAAAGTATTTCAACACACTTTTAGGAGATCTTTACTGTGATGTGGACCAAATTGTGCTGAATTAAGTGGCCCTTTAAGGTCCAAACTGTCAAATTCTGATGCTGCACAGCCACGACTACTTTACTAGTGGGAGTGGCTTGGGTAAATCTAATTTCTCCCCTAGATTAATGAAGATTTATATGAGCTATAAAGTGCTTTGCGGAATGCTGCAATTGCTATTACAAACAGAAAAAAATGCCATTGCAACCCTTCAGGTTCCTTTGTCACCCATTTAAATTGTACCATCTCCTGACACATATCTCTATCTTATCTGTAACATCAGCACTTAGACATTCACTTCCCATTATAAACGAAGCCTTATAAGCATTTGGCCCAATTTTTATTTTATGCTTTCACCTTCCCTAGAATTGGGCATTAATTTTTCATATCTTCTAAATCTTTTGACAAGTATTCAAAATTGCGATTTACCAGGTTAAACCGTAATGCAATGTATACTCTATTATTCTTCAATATATATTAATCAGAATCAAAATAAAAAATGTACAATAATAGCTCACATTTATAACATAAAACTCATGCATTCTTGATTCGGCTAGTCTCAGATAAGTGTTAGAAGTTGACATATAAAAATATGCATAGCAGCTCAGATTTATATCACATATGGGAATATGCCAGTAAATGTGCAGAGATTCCAATGCTAAAATGAGATTGTTAAAAGCTTTGTTATGGAATGTGCTTCTTGCTTGAGGCAGAAAGCTCTGATGATTCTACAATAAGTTCATTTGAAGCAAGTCATTACTAGACACCACTCAGAGATTCAAAAGTGGCAAAACATATTATCCTTATCTATAGTCTTTTCTCTATGAAATGGCAGCTATGGAACAGATTCTTAAAATCATGTATCATTTATTGAGTCTATTTATGTGTAGAAAACAGTACCAAAGGCAAAATGCGCAAATGTTTTTTAGTAAAATGAGAAATAAAATATGTGTCTTTAGAGTTATAACCAGTAAGCAAAATTACTTAGAATGCAAATGTGCAGTGAGAAGTGATGATTAGTATTACTGTATATGATGGCCTCTGTTGTAATGCACCAGCATATTCCACAGTGACATACAGGGGTTAAGTACAAGTCGGCAACAGTTTAAAGCATTGCAAAAGAATGAAGGGCCCTGTCTTTGAGCTTAAAATCAAACACAAATGGTCCTTACCTTAAAGAGGGCGGTTGGGGGAGTATTTTGAGACAAGAGCAGAGATAAAGGAGTGTTCAATATTGTTGAGGGCTTTATACATTTAAAGCATGTTCTTTTGATGAATTGTTTTAATAAAAAGTAAAACAATAAATATAGCCTATAATCTATAATACATTTTAAAAAATCTAATTTTTCACCATTTGAAAAATAGTGGTAAATAGTGTAGGAAACAATGCACTGAAAAAAACGCAATGAGATTATTTTTTCCTCCTCTGTCCTGACGTTACAGGAAACAGAAGGGCAATGAGCCTTGTGGGTGTCTACAAGCCAATAACTGTGCTTGCATTAATAAGATGTTGAATGTAGATAAGATAAGAACACAGAATTTGCGGGCTCCCTCTGAGTCTTTATTTATACTTCTTCTCACTTCACTGATGAAATAAAGCCGGATGATATATATTGTTCTTTTTTTTTTCTTTGTGTTATACTTTTTTAGTAATATTCGTGCAGATAAACTTTTGTCATGTGTAAACATGCTTTTAAATGCATAATAGGACGTTTTGGTCTACAGTTGCCCTTTAACTATCATACGCAAATGTGCTTTACTGTGGGAATAACCTGTAATGTCTCTTGGGAGATTCTTTGGATGCAGATATCAATTCAGGTCTATTGAAAGTCTATATTGAAAGTCTAATATATATATATATATATATATATATATATATATATATATATATATATATATTTATTTAAGAATTTTTTCCCATTACTAAGATGTGGAGGGGATTTGTTAAGCATCTTAAGTGATTTAGATGTGCGTCCCTGTATTTAATTTACACCAATAAGCTTGTTTTCTGTTACACAAAGCTGTCTGCTGATCCATTTGTAGCACAGTTGTATTGTATTGTACTTGTAATTTGTATTTTTACTCACTGTACTTTATTCTACTCTGTAAATAGAACTATGGAAAATGATGGTGCTTTATAAAAAAAGGAGTAATGAAGAGTCTTCTTCCCATGTAGCTTTCAAGCAGCTTCAGGGATTGCATGTACTTTGAATAGCTTAGCTCACAAATATATGACCAGTAGAACACACCAGCCTTCCCTTACATATAAAGCAGATAAAGACTACTGGTTTCTTTTACATTAAATAATTCACAATTGATTAGATTATTAGCAAAACATATAAGAGAGTTCCATTTATCCACCAATGTAAATAGTTGGGAAGTAACGATGTATGCATTTAACCTGTGCAGTCTGCTTATTACACTTTCCCTGATATTAAAACACTTACAAATACCACACTAAACTGGCATTGAGAAGTCTGATGGTTATGGTTCAGGTTATTAAAATATTTAAAATGTTAAGAACCTCATTATTTTCTGTTTTCTTGAGAGATCAGCATTGTCCTCATAAAATAAAACCTGAAAACAGCTACACAGTGTGGGTGGTGGAATTCCCAGAACTAAAACTTTTCTCAAAAAAGTTTGCATTTACAATTTTATGGAAAGGGAATAAAATACTGGTTTAATGTTTTGATCATATGTATAATGTTTTACAGCTGACTAGTGGTCATTCATGGGAAAAAGCCTTCTTTGTCATTTTTATCTTTTTTGACATCTCATTTGACATCAAACAAAGCATCTCCCCCAAAAACCTTAAGGCTTGTAACACCTTTATCCCTCATGTTATTAATGTGTGCCAGTCTTTTTTGCCCACTTACCCTTTTTACAGATTTAGGCCCCCATTTAATTCCATGTCTGTAATTACCTTCACATTGCCCGAATGTCGGCTGGTTAGAATTTTGCTACAGTTACAGATGTATTTAATTGACTCAAGCCTGCAATTACATGCTCACAGCCCCAACACGCAAACCATGAACCCGTACGTAGCATTTCAGGGCATGATCATGATGAATTAAGCAAGCCTGTAACAAACAATTTAGACAGAGCCAATAATAAATGAAACCGTCATCATAACATCAGTAAAACATGGATTTTAGACTACAATCAATTAGTGTTTAGTAGATCGTACTCGCAATCCAGAAATGTAGAAATCAATAAAAAAATCAACAAATCAACTGTTCTAGTACATGGAGGTTCCTTGATTCCCAGGATCGATATAACACAGAAATAAAATGTAAAAAACATTTTTTTTATTGCTGCTATCGAGCTTGAGACTGTTGTGCAATTAATTCGAATTCCTTTCATTGCTTTCCCAGTATTTTAAAGTACAGTAGTGTGTTTATATTTGCTTTTACAGTGTTACGAACAAGTGTTTAACCCACTTGCGAGTCCTATCTAGTACTCATAGAAATCCTTGATACATTCGCCATTTACGGGTTTCAAGGCAATTGCGGGCTTGTTGAAATGTTGCGTTTAAATATGGATTTTGCGTCTTTAGCTGTGGTAACATTTGCAGACTTGAAACATCAAAGGAGGAGATAGGACGGAGTTTTTGACAACTGCTTGATTTTGAGCCTGTAACTCACAAATCGATTGCGGGTAGCTAAAAGAAGGCAATTAAATATCAGTAACTTTTACGGGCACCATTACAGTAATTGTGATTATGACAATTAAATAGGGGCCTTAGTATGCATTGCTGCTTTTCTTTTATACCATTTTTTTTATTTATTAACTTGTCTTCCTGGCTAGTGAGACCTGGCCAGATTATTTCACAATCCTTTGAAAAGATAACTTTATTATACAATTTTAAGAATAGACCAAGATCAATATGATCTGTACCTTTTCCCTCCAGATCAATGGACTTTGGTATTCATTTATTTGTTATAAAATACCAACAACACTGGACACTAATGCTTTTTAGCAAACACACATGCTCAATAGCTTTAATCTTTTAAAGCTATCTTTTAAAGTGTTTGTTTAATTATTCTAAGACTTTGTTTTTTTTATATTTTATAGTGAAAACTAAAGTATCCTCCTGTTTCTCCTTGATCATCTTTATTCTCAGTAGAATGACTCACATTGACTCTAGAAATTAAGTCTTTAAAAGTGTGGATTGATATCCTACTGGGAAGCCAATAAGATTATCAATGGGAGTTCTGATAAGAAAACCAGAAAACTGGGACTTATCTAAGCATAGAAGATAATCTTATTTACTAAGAAAAGTAATTAAGAATCTCTTAATTTTGCAAATATATGCTGGTTCTGTATATTTCCCAGCTGCTTGAATGTTATAAAGACAAGTTCAATCTGTGATAACCTAGCAAACGACAGGCAAGTAAGAAAAAATGGAAAAAAGTAAAAGAAACAGATCACTGCAATAAGCACAGATAACTCTTCCTTATACATGATCTTGTACCACTGATACTATTGGCATTTGGCTGAAGTCAGGGCTATATTTTTTAGTATCTGCAATGGAAATTTAAGAATACTAACCTCTTTTGGCCTGAGAGCCCATGTCTTGGGAAGCTTTATATTGCATTAGCTATGACTAGCTCTGCTCTTTGCAATCTGTCAACCAAACATGCTTGCTTTATCAACCTGAAAATTAAACTAAATTTAATTGACCACTGAAGCGTCATATGTCCTCTTCTGAAGAATGAGATTTAAAAAATAAAATAAAAAAATAATAATAAGCACTATTATATTGATTGAACGTATGCATTTTAAAAGCATATTTAAGTTTCATGGATTATAAATGCATCTGATAGGGAATAATCAGTAGTGTATGAAAACATTTTTTGCATGAAAAACATTAATAAACTTCTTGCAATTGAACTTGAGAGTAAATGCCTCCTAAAAACCCAGGCTAAGTTAGTATAACATTCATAATTCGTTTTGGCCAATCACAGGCAGATATAACATTGTTGTAGTTTCCGGGAAGTCAGTCTGCAGCAAAACATCATGGGATGTGTAGTCTTTTTTCCCATGACACACCTCTCCCTCCTCCGTTGAATGATGCAACTGCTCTGAATTTCTTACTGTGCTGCTACTTGATGGAAGGTTAGTTTAGTGCTGAAACATGCTAGAATGCAGTATTTCTATTGGCAGGTACCAGGTGCCTATGTAAGCAGCTCTGGGGGTGTGGAAACATTTAAAAAAAAAAAATAAATAAATATGTATGTGTATTGAATGACTCAATGTAATGTGTGTTTCTAATATAAGCAGTGTGTGATAGATTAGAAAATGTTACAAACAGGGAAACGTCCATATACCTTTAAGTATTGCACCTCAGGATCCATTGTGCGATGGATCACCCAAATAAGCCGGTGGTACAATGTCTTGTGAGGAGCCTCCCTGGAGAAGTGAGCGTCACCTTAGTCAGTTTTGAGTTGTATTTTTCCTTATACCATTGTATATCCAAATATGATCAGTGATCAGCGTTAAATACTAGTCTAGACATTTTTTTGCTAAACATTTTATTTTTTTATTACTATCTACTTTAAGTTGCTTTTATAGTTAGTTGTATGAAAAACCTTTCGGGACCAGGTTTCCATGCCAACTGCAACTTTCTTCTGCAGTTCCTATAGCAACATTTTAGCACCTTATATGATCAAAACAAATCATTATACCTTGATAGAAAACCTGACTTGGCTTTCATTTTAGAGACAAATCTAAAATATTGTCCAATTTTATTTGTGAATATCCTTTTTTTTTTTTTTTTATTATAATATAATATTATTATAACAACAACAACTATCTTTTCAGACACGTTGATGTCTTCAACCAAAGATGTATGTTATTAATTAAAATCAACTTTTTTTGACCTATAAATTTTAACTAAGATGAAATTAACACTTATCTTTACCAGTTCGTCAAAAATGTCTTCCTTCAAGGAAAAGGGCAGAAAAAGTACTTGACAATGATTTATGCTCTTTCTTACCAACCATGCTCAAGTAATCATCTATCCTGACATGCATATGTACATATTTCAAGCAAGCTCTCCGGGCACCTGGTACAGTCACTAAACTAAATTTATCCTTGTTCCTTCCACGAACATTGGTTAGGAAAGAAAAAGGACACTGAGTCCCTTGGTACACAACAGCTAGCTGTAGTGGTAAAAGGTTTCAGTACAAGCTAAGTGTGTGCTTAGAGACTCTGAGACAAAATTAATTAAAAGAGAATTTGACTGTCATCCAGACTTGCATTCTTCTAACTACAAAAGACAGCATGGCAGCTGCTAATCCTATAGGTCAACAAGTAATCATGTAATTTCTGGATGCCCCGACATCTTCAAGACTGTTTGATGCAGATACAGAGAAACAGAAGTCACCTATGGGAACCAAAGTCATGACTTCTGAAAATGTAAAAAGACATGCAAAATGGTAGTCCGCTTGCTCGTTTTATTACTAAAATGTACAACTGTAAACCACTTAGTGAATGAAAATGGCTTGGTTTTGTTGTGTTTATGTTTATATTTTATAAAATTTCAAGTTACTAATATGTGACCAGACAGAGAAGACAAAAAAGACAATATATATAATATCCCCTCTAATCAAACTCAGTGTGTATTTGTATTGATATCAGAGCAAGCTGTTAAGAATTGGTACACTTATTAATGAAAGAGATTTCTTTATAACTGTAATGCTATTATACCTCATGCTGGGGATTCATTGAGACAATATTCTCTCTTCAAATCAAACATGACTATACTTATCCATGAGGATATAAAACATAATTTTGCAATCACCAAAAAATACACACTTTGATATCATAATAAAAACAGTTTGATGCTGAAGATACAGTATTGTGGCAACATTATATTTTTGTCCTGACAGTAGCTTGTTGCATAGAAATACATTTATTCATCAGTCAAAACCAATGCAGGTAGCTATATATATATATATATATATATATATATATATATATATATATATATATATACACCCACATACAAGCATCATATTCACTCCAATACAGTAAAAAAGAGGATTGGCTAAATAACTTTTTTTGTCGATAAATAGCCTACAAAATTCAAATAAAGTCTTCGGTGGCCGTCTTTTGCGCGCTGCAGAACAGCGCGCCGTCATCAGGGCTCTGAGTATTGCGCTCTGATGACGCACTGCGCTCCAGCCTGCATCCCATCTGCCCCTTCTCATATTTACTGGACCTGCTTGCTGGAGGCTGCCATGGCTAAGGTAAGGGGCTGACAGTGTGCCATGTGGGACTGGCATGTGTCACTAGGAGCATATAGTATGTAATGTCACTTGTATGTAATGTCACTGTGTGCATGTGTCACTAGGGGCATGTTACATTACATACAAGTGACATTACATACAATATGCTCCTAGTGATACATGGCACACTGTCAGCCCCTTACCTTAGCCTTGGCAGCCTCCAGCAAGCAGGTCCAGTAAATATGAGATGGGGGCCTTTTAAACAGATGGGATGCAGGCTGGAGCTCAAAGTGTCACCAGGGCGCAGTTCTCGGCGTGCCAAATTCAAATAAAGTCTTCATTAGAGGAACACAATGTTCCAACTAAGGTATAACTTTAAATTATAGGTACTATATTATTTGAATGCCCACATGGAATAATTACAGCAAATAAACTCTACACAAAGATAAAAGTAAGGCTTGGTGGGAGGATCAGAAAGCCTGATTAAAAGGTAATAATACAAACTTCAATGTGAGTTTACTATAGGAAATTTAATTTTTAAAGAAAGTGTATTAGTACCTATAGTTTTAAATCATACCAAATGTATCTTGTAGTAAATATCAGGGAAATACCCCTTGCATCAGTTATCTTCAGTGCTATGTGCTGCTACCCTGGTGATCCCTTATCTGGTCCAATTATACTCAGACGTGGCTATTTCAATGCTAAGGGCCCATTGTATTATGCTTAATTAAACAACTGAGGGTTTACAACATTTCTTAAGAACTACAAACGTAGTAGTAGATCTACAATATATTCAGAAAACATCCAAGAGAAAATATATTTCAAGTGTTTTAAAACTTGCGTTTATGACCATGCAAATATGTTAAACATCCCTAGGGACGACAGAACAAATTGTTTTGTTCATCAGATGTATCACGCCTTGTGAAAAGACTCATTGGTATTATGTTTTAAAGCTTTTAGCAAGGGATGCTAAATACAAGTAAATATAATTAAGTATCATTATCCATTCATAGGAAAAGTATGAATAAGATGTAAAACTTATTTATCTGTACTTTTGCTTATAATGGACAGCTGCACTTAGCGTACCACACTCTGTGTTTTATGTTTCTTACATTATCATAGTATACTTTGTTATCGTAAACATTTTAGCACAAATAGGGACATTTTCCACAAAGATTTTCTTTTCATGCAAATGCAGAATTATATATGGGGTTTAAAATGAGTTACTTTATTTTACTATGATCAAAAACGTAGAATTTGATACTTCTGCAGTAGTTCTAATGAGCCACTCCCCCTCCTCGCTACACATTATTCTTCAATAGTATTAAATGTTCTAATTTTCTATATTTTGGGTCAGAGCTATTTATCAAACAGAGTAAAAGGTTATTCCTGTGTGATAAATAGCTACCATGAATATATTAGAAGTGGAAATATGTTTAATTCCTCTTACCCTGCTTTCCCTGACTTATCCCTGCTTTTGCCCAAATACCTCAATGAAGTCAAACATTTGTTATCATACTTTTGAAAGGGTACATTTTAAATATTAAAAGTGTTTTGTTTGCCTGAAAAACTTAGTGTAGTAAGGTTAGAAAATGGCCTTTTAATGTCAGTACCTCCTCCTGATAGATGTTTGGCTATGTCACTATATATATATATATATATATATACTAGCGAATTGCCCGTCAAAAAATGACGGCAATGAAATTGTAAGGTAGCTAATGCTGTTTAGTGTGTAATAATGAAATATATAATACATTAATAAATGAATATACTTTACCTATTTTAAAGCATTGTGTGGAAGAGCTGTGAATGTGTTTTGATGTTGCTGCAGCATTAGTGGTGTGGATCTGCTGTGTAAGCGTGCTGAATGTGTGCAGTGTAACACTGTGCCTGCGCGAGACCAAACCGTTAGCGTAGTCGTGTACTTCCGCATTGGCGAGAAATGGCGAGTAATGTGTGTTATACGTTTGTATCGGAATATCCGTAGGTGTTTTGTGGTGTTTTGCGAGTTTCTTGTGGTGTTTTGCGAGTTTAGAGTGCTGTAGCCTCGTTTTCGTTTTGTTCGGCGGCCATTTTTTCTCTCGCTTCGTTTTTTTTTTAGTCTCTAAACTGTTTTATTTGAAGTAAAATCGAGGTGTAAGTTGTATTTTTGAGGTGCTGGGTGCTCCCTCTTGGTGTAGGTAAGTTTTTTATGTATGTGGTGTGTGTATGTATTGTGTTTGACATTTTGTAATGTTCGCGAGTTGCGTCCGAGTGTTGCGAGTCCGTAATGTGTGTGAACGTGTGTCGTATGTTGTTTGCGAGTGTCGTAATGTGTGTGTCGTACTGTTTGGGTTGCGACGTGAAGTTTGCGAGGGTCGCAGTTGCTGGCAAGGAGCGCCTTCGGCGCTCCATGCCAGCAACTGCGGCCCTCGCTTTGCGAGGTCCTCAGGTGCTGGCATGGAGCGCCTACGGCGCTCCATGCCAGCAACTGAGACCCTCGGGCAGTGCCCTCGCTTCGCGAGGGCCTCGGCTCGCTGCGCGAGCCGCGGCCCTCACTACGCGAGGGCCGCGACTCGCGTAGCGAGCCCGCGGTCCTCGCTTCGCGAGGGCCGCGGGCTCGCTACGCGAGCCCGCAGCGTTAGCAACAACTCGTACGCTCACAACTATATATGTGATATATATATATATATATATATATATATATATATATAAATCAAATAATGCAATATGTAAACAGATCACAGTGCATAACAATACCACCTACTCTTACATATATCAACATAAAACACTACAAACCTACAACAGTGATAAACTTCTGTATTCATACATAGTAGGATGAATATATCCATCCCACTACTGCAAATATAATGTGAAGAGTTTGCTTAAAGAGGTCATATGTTAGAGGCCCCTAATCAAAGCCTCCCTTCTCAGTTGGTCAATTAGTCTGTCCCCAGATAGAGCAGCCATAATTGATAATTGTCAATAGCTGGTAATGGTAGTTGTGATCCGAGTACAAAGCCCAAACTGAAAGAGAGAGAGAGAAGAATCCTATTTATAAATTTGCTCAATTACGTAATGGCTGCTCCTACTACCTCAGCCCTTCTCATTTTATAAAACCAATTATTTTTGATAATGTGTCTCCTTATTCCTGGTCAAACCCCCACTCTCCTTGACCCTGGATGGCCCTGGTCTTTCTGTATTCATACATAATAGTATGAACATATCCATCCCAATACAGCCAATATAATTCGAGGACTTTGTTTAGGGAGGTCATATATTACTGAATATTATTGATAGGGTTACACAGGAACTGAACATTTCTCCATTTGTCTCACCTTAGTGAGTGTAGTCCACAATACCATCAAATTGCAATGTCATCAGTATTGTAAAATAAATGAAAAGTTACAACTCAAAAAGTAATATAATCCTAAATTATTGTCTTGAAACTGGGTGAAAATATGTAATACAAATTCTAATGCAAATTATTTATCCTCCATTAATTGTCTGGCTATATTATTTGAACATTGAACAGTAAGGCATTATTTACTACCAACATTTTAAAACTACACTTTTTAGAATGTGCTCAAAATTACATTACATTTTTGGGGGAAACTTTAGTAAATTCTAAAAAAAAACATCATCATCATTAAAATAAATTGGCATTGTTATACACTGACATTTATCAACTTTATAGTAACATTCCTATTTTGGCATTATATTAAGAGACCATATTTTAACAAGTGGAAGAACCTTGTTTGATTCAAGGGTATATTTTCCCTAAGGTATACAAACAGATTTTCTCCTAATATAGTCATCATTAATCTTTTTTTAGGAAACCTGTTCCATGAGGTACATGTTTGACCAGCATGAATCTCAGTTTGCTTGAAAATTATTATTTTTGCAGGAATGTGGCAGCAAGGAATTAATGTTAATATATTGCAAGGAATCTTATTTCCTTGCAGAGTGAAAAATCAGTTTCCAAAAGATTTCACAAAATTATTAACGAGTACTGCAATGTACTGTACATCCCCTTGGCTTACCACAAACACCTAAATTATGCAGGTTATATATCTATATGGAACTTATATGTAGATATATATTAAATATACACAACATTTGGATTTTTTCCGGGACTTGGTAGTAGTTTTCAAATGATTTTTTTTTGCACAAATAATGTCAAGAAGCATTTATTATAAATCACGTCTTATAGAGATGATCAATGTTTTTCGTTGTATGAAATTGTAACCAAGAGAATTGGAAAAGAATATGAAGTCTAATTTTTCAGATTGTTTTTCTGCAGCATTCAGCAGATGTTCTGGATGGCTGGATACAACTTGACAAGCATTGCCTATTAGCCAGTCTATAACTCTCCAGCACCAGAGAAATCAAAGTTATTGCTAATTTGTTCTGTAAGTCGATTTGTACTTTGAAGAATGAATATTAATAATCTGTCACAGTGTTATTTGGAAAAAAAAACATAGGGCATCAAAAGATAATGGAACCTATCTTCCAACATCCAGCGCCTTCATTGTAATTCATTCATGTCAAATTAGCTATCTTGTTCCCACCAACCTTCTACATTAAGCACACCACCTACAACTTGGTGATTCTCTCAATTTATTTTAAACAACTCAATGCATTTTAGTCAGAAGCTATTCCAGGGGAAAAAAAGCAATATAGATGATGTTAAAATGCATAATCGAGCAAATGCGTGATGAGTATGAAACAGTTTAAAAAAAGACAATTGCTTTTATCTGGTTAACAATTTATTGTTATGTATTTTTTTTTTTAAATGTAAATCATTTGCATAACTTACAGTGTCCCAAAAAAGGAGAAGCATCAATGATTATATTTTTTTGCCGTGTAAATCTGACTAAGTTGTTTCACGATTTCTTGCTGAAGACTAGTAAATGTGCTCTTAAAGGTATATATAAGTTTCCTGGGTTTCAAATGTTTTGTAAGAAACAGGCAGTGATTATCAGAAAAAATATGTGTTATATAGAAAAGTTCAATATACTTACAAAGTTATACGCAGGACAGTAAAATCCAGCTTTGCACACCCTCAGGGAGCTTACCTAACCAAGTACACTGTGGAGAGTAACCAAATACAGATTTTTACCTTTTTGGTAGAGACCAAAGGAAATACTTGCTGCCGGATGGCATCACATGGTTGGGCGGGGTCTGAACTCACAGCTGAATCAGAGCACAAGGAGAGAGACTACATATCCCAGACTGCTTTGCAACACAGGAACCCCATAGTTTGATACAAATGTATCTGCTAACCTCTGCTTTCTCCTGATTGACCAAAACAAATTATGAATTTTATGCAAATCTTAGGAAGGTTTTTCAGGGGTGTCAACTAACAAAAGCGGCAGCCTGCAAACTGAAAATATTTAGCAAACATCAGGGTGAGTTTTTAAATGCTTATTTTGATATTTTTTCATGCAAAGTTTTTTTGCATACACTACTGATTCTCCTCTGTCAGATGCATTCATAATCCAGGAAACTTACATTTGCTTTTAAAAGGACTACATTTATTGCATGCTCTTATGAAGAACTTTTCTTTATAATGTGCAAAACACAAAATAAATAACTGTGTTTTATCTACTGTATTTATTTACACTGTAATAGCAGAAGATGTTTCTACCAAGGTTAGGAGGGGGGAGCACTGGATTCAGATAAGGCCTCTACTCAATTATGTTAACAGACCGCCATTGTAAATAGCAACTTGATAGCAGAACTAAATATAGTGTATCTCAGTCGGACGACCCTTCCTCTCAGCCAAGATGGGATCTCTCTTGACACAGTCAGGTAAAACTATAATTTTCTCGAGCAGCTATGTAAGCCATGAGATTGAAAGCATTATATTTGTTTCATTTGTTACAAACATAATAAAAATTTACATTTAAAAAAAAAAAAAAAAAACTAGCGTGCATTTAAGAACAGGGCTGTTAAACACCAATCTTTGAGTCTATGAAGTATATCTAGGCCAGATTTAAGGATTTAGGTCATCAGCTTTAGATTCTTCAGATTCTTCATTGAGACTCAAGCTGAGATATCCTTAAATAGTGGCCTATTCTAAAGATCTGTAAAACGGAAATTAGAGGTGGGTCATCAGTCACATGGTAGAGCAAAGGGAATGATAAATGAGTATTTGTAAATTATAGCTGATCTATAGAAGGACACAGTGTTCCTAGGGATTTGATATGTTTGGAGAGGGCTTTTATATTTAACTCTTGAGGACATGCTGTAGGTACAATTTTCAGAGAGCAGCATCAGATCAAGAGTAGTTATGCAGTCAGATGAGACTTTCAGCAGCGTTTCTTATGGGTTAGAGGATATTTGCATGATTAGAAATTAAATTGGGAGTAATTGCAGTGCTTGTTTGGGTGTATGAGGAATACAGAAGAGAGCACCATAACAGCAAGCTTGGAAAATTGACTAGATTATAGCGTTATTAACAGTGACAGCGATGTTAGTTGTGGGGGGACACAGTGGTAGTATATTGCACTAAAAGCTTATATTTGAAATGATAAGAGTGAAGTAGAGTAGAAGCTGAGAGCCGTTGTACTAACTGACCTTTATATGGCATAATATCATTTGCATTTTACTTGGGTTGAAGTGGATTTTCTGTAGAGCATTTGTAATATGTGCAAATATAATTCTCAGTTTGATACCCTTGCAGAATCTAGATATAATCCAATTAAGATCTGTAGACTGGAAAATGTTTCATAAAAAATTACATTAATTCAAGCTCATATGCCATTGTGAATTCACACTTGTATCAGAAGAGAGCTCACTAGTAGTGTAAGATTGTATAATATAGCAAGGCAATGACACACAAAGATCTTCCACCATCATTCACAAACGTTCACAGTAAACAAAATGGTATATTTGTGTGTTCATCGGCATGTCTAAAACAAGTAAAAAAAACAAATACCAATAAATACAAAGTTCCCACTGTATTTAGGGAATCTGGGCCGGGATATGAAAAAAAGCTCACAATATATTTAACTCTTTAATCCAATAACCATTTTAACATAGGAGCTTTATAGCCCCTTTATAGGATAAATATATTTTAGAATGTGTAAACAGAGTATTATAATGTTGTCTAGTCGTTTATTCCTTTCCGAATCCGTGGCCATATGGACGGCAGCACACCAGGCACATCCATAAGGTTTTCATGGCAAAGGTCCTTCTCCAGTGGACCGCCATTTGGCAGACTTCTTTGGTATGACCTGCCCATCTTGAGGGACCCTACATGGTATAGCTCACAGCTTTATTGAGGTAAACAAACCCCTTCACCACAACAAGGTAGTCATCCAGAAGGGATATTATAGTAGCGGACAAATATATGACAAATGGTTACCTGAGACTATATCGTTTATATACATGTAGGCGTTCATGCGAAAAGTAGAAGTTAGCTGAGGGAGAGAAAGTATCAAGTATAATTTACATATCAGAATATGAATAGGGTGCGTGGGTTTGTATTAAAAGAATGACTGTTTAAATTATTCATTTTGGAATTGTGTTTTAAATTAAGAATAATCATTGCCAGGTGAATAATAGTTATTAAAGAATTCTTAAGAAAAAAAACTTCTTTTACAATTGGCTTGGCTTTTGAGAATAAGAAATAACGGGTTTGGCTAAAGGACTTGGTACGAAAACAACTTCAGCTGGAGTATCTTGAATAATACGTGATGTGGCATTGGGATGAATGGAAGATTTACACTTGTGGCTAGCTTTAAACTAATGAAATGAACATAGCATTTGTTATGCGATAACTTGATATTGGAAAGATAAGAATCAGGAATACCAGTTAACTTGAAGTTGCAGACAGAAAGTCATTTAGGTCGAGAAAAAGAGAAAGAAAATGTATAATGTTGTGCCTTTGAGCAAGAGATGAAATTACTTGGCAAACGTTTGAATTAAAAAGACTAAGGAGAAAGTGTGACACCAAAAGAATATGTGTGGGGAGAGATAAATTGTTATGTCATTCAACATGATGTTAAAGATTGTACTATGACCCAAACTACACAGATAGAGCTAGCGCAGGTTCCTGCATCTGCTGTAATTTGTTCCACTCTGTTTTGACTTAAAATTAATCTGGTCACCTGCAACTGATCCAATACCTATTTAACCTAAAATGTAGCATTTTTTGTCAGTAAGATGCTAAATATACCATATAGATAATGTTAAAATGTGCAGCAGGGACACTTGGTTAGATAAAACACACATTGCTTCTTAAAGCTTGAGATCAATGTGAATGTTAAGATTTTGAGGTCAACAACACTTGCCCCATTATATTAATATAATTAGTGGTATTATAACAAAACAATACAATATAATACTACTAGAGAGGGATACTTTTTGTTATAAACAAGGTATTACTTCCCAGTTTGATTTTTTAATCCACATTTCTGATTTTATGTTAAAAAAAAATGCTTGGGAATTTGTAAGGATAATGTGCGAAACCAATTGGATTTATTCATAATATTCCCAGAAAATTAACTTTGCAGAATTTTTTTAACAAAATTGCAGTTTGTAAATATATACATCTTAGATATATCTAAATACAAGAATAAGTACATTTCTATGCAGATATTTTTCACATAATTGTTATAATACTTTATTTACCGTATATGTAATTTAGAAAAATCTAAAATTGAATATTCACCTTCTAATGTTATTAGGAGAAGTTGAAACACAAATTCCACTACTGTGTATATCATTAGGTGTCTATAGCACTTTTTAGAATCACATATATAGTTGTGAGCGTACGAGTTGTTGCTAACGCTGCGGGCGTGAAGCGAGGGCCTTGACTCGCGTAGCGAGGGCCGCGGCTCGCGCAGCGAGCCAAGGCCCTCGCAAAGCGAGGGCACTGGCCGAGGGTCTCAGTTGCTGGCATGGAGCGACGAAGGCGCTCCTTGCCAGCAACTGCGACCCTCGCAAACTTCACGTCGCAACCCAAACAGCACGACACACACATTACGACACTCGCAAACAACATACGACACACGTTCACACACATTACAACCTCGCAACACTCGGACGCAACTCGCGAACATTACAAAATGTAAAACACAATACATACACACAGCACATACATAAAAACCTTACCTACACCAAGAGGGAGCACCCAGGACCTCAAAAATGCAACTTAGACCTCGATTTTACTCGAAATAAAAGAGTTTAGAGACTAAAAAAAAATCTAAGCGACAGAAAAAATGGCCGCCGAACAAAACGAAAACGAGGCTACAGCACTCTAAACTCGCAAAACACCACAAGAAACTCGCAAAACGCCACAAACGACCTACGGATATTCATACCACACAGTGCACACATTCAGCATGCTTACACAGCAGCTCCACACCACTAATGCTGCAGCAACATCAACACAGATTGCCAGCTCTTCATCACAATGCTTCAAAATAGGTACAGTATATTAATTTAGTAATGTATTACATATTTCATTATTATACACCAAACAGCATTAGCTACCTTACAATTTCATTGCCGTCATTTTTTGACGGGCAATTCGCTAATATATACTAACGTGGAGCATCACTTCTAGACAAAAGGGCATTTCATGCATTGTGTGCATTTTTGTATAAACATTAACTTGTTTGCGTAAGTGGGGCATGGGGGAGACAAATCCCCCCCGATTTTTCTTTTTTTCTATGTATGTATAAATAAATAAGCTATTTTATACTTTTGTATACAATGAGCTGTATCCCCCCCCCCCCCCCCCCCCCCAGAATTATTCTGGCACCTACACCCCTTCTTGCTTGTATGGTTCTATATCTTTGTACTTATTTTAAGTTAATCGCATTGAAACTGAGAGTTTGGGTATAGCTGTGGATGAGACAGTACTCCCAATATTGATTTTTCAGGCCCATGAAGAATATTATGGATTTAATTAAACATAAAGTAAAAGTTAGGGTATGTATCTGGAAAATAGAATCCTGGCAAAGTAGAAAATCTGAGCAGGTAGTTTTCCCTTTTGTCTACCAGCAATATAACAGGTAGACTGGTTACTAACAACATATGTCATTGTTGTTTAGCCGTTCAGTCCATGGCCCCATGGACCACAGCACATCAGACACATCTTATGTCTGGTTGTGCTTATCCATAAGGTTTTCTTGGCAAATATACTCAGTTGCCAGTTTATACTCCAGTCGGACTTCTCTGCTATGGCCTGTCCATCTGGGGTCGCCCTACGTAGTATAGCTCACAGCTTCATTGAAGTACACAAGCCCCTTCACCACAGCAAGGTAGTGATCCAGAAGGAGAACATATGTTATACCTGATGCCAAATAGGGGAAGTGAAAGGCTCTGGTATGGTTTGTGTACCATCCTTTAGATTGTAAGTGGCGAGTGTCTAATCTTGTGGGGTGCTTCTTACAAGACTTGAAGCTCAAAATAGGGCCCTCCATTTTCTACTTGTTGTCAATATTGTATATTTCCTTGTTCTCTCCTGTACCGAACTACGGAATATGTTGGCGCGATACAAATACAAGTTAATAATAATAATAATAATAATAATAATAATAATAATAATAATAATAATAGGAGGATTTTAATTGTTACCACATCATCATCATTTTAATTATATGATAAATAAAGGGCATATGTAGATTGTTGCTTTTCTCTGTGCACATTCGAACTGTTGTCACTAGAATAGCAAAACGTCAAGAATTCTCTAATTCTCTAGGATTTAACTAATGTTAATGTTGCCTGAATGATTTTGCAGATTGAATAGACGGTTAAGTATGGAACATGTAGTAATCGATCTAACTTTCTTATTTTGAGTTTTACAAAATTAAAAAGCAAAGCTGATATTTCTTTGTTGGTTATGGTAAGATTTAATTTGTGGGCTGTGTTTAACACCGGTATGTCAAAATTATATATTTTTTGTATGATGCTAATTCTATACATTAAAAAAAAATTAAATGAGTAATTTCAGCACTATAAATCATCAATGACATTCTGTAATTGTGGTTCAGGTCAAAGTAATGAATTGGGGATATCGTCTATAATATAATAACAGCACTAGAGGTTGATTTATGGGTCTCAATTAACATTTACAGGGTTCAGTGATTTCACTATACTTGCTCAGTACTTCAACTTAGTTTTCTTCTTTTATGATTAAATCACAAATGATAAAATGAGTCTTAAATTGATGTTGAAAAAAAATTAATAGGTTACCCTCTCAACACTTCATAAGGCATTTTGCACACTTGATAAATCATTCAATAAATCCAGATCACAGGTTTAACTTGTATCTTCTTTTCTTGTTATAGGTTTCCTATTGACTTTGTAGTTTTGATATATTTTGGAAAAATAATACGTTTACAATACCCCAATAGCTCATTGAATATTACATTTTGGTTTTCTCAGCATATTGTAGAGTAGTGTGACCACTACATTTCTTGATCCCCAGAAATCCAAGTTGTAAATTGATGGGCTTAAAGAAAGCCATGTTTGAAATGGTTATGGATTGAAATGCGAGGCATTTGTGGGCACAATTGCATGTCCCTGCTTAACTTTCCAGAATGCAGTGTAATAACTGTATTTCTCGGAATTCTGAGCAGGAAACAGTTTTTTTTTACTTGTTTTAGACGTTCAAAAGTGTACATATATATATATATATATATATATATATATATATATATATAAACATAATTTATTAACAAGTGCTTAAATGGTCTGTTTCTACTCACTGAATCCAAATAGTCCCTGCAAATGTCTACCCCGTGCAGCTCATGCACACAATGTTTCTATTGGTACTAGATGTTTTGAATGCTGTTGAGAGACAATCTGTGATTGGCTAGTATATCTAGTACTACAGAGACACTGTGTACGTGAGTTACAGGGGGCAGACCTTTGTTGGCACTATCTAGAAGGTTTCAGTAAGTAAAAGCACTTGTTTATAAAATATAATGTTAAGATATGCAAACAAGCACGTAGGTAGTTTATTATAATGTTAAAACTTCCATATACCTTTAAATATAATGTCTTTTGGACCTATCCTCTTATGGTAGCGGCACATAAGGACGCGGTGAGCATCTGCTAGATGGCGCTGCCAATATTCCGGTGCCATATCATAGAGTCAAGGTTTAGGTAAACTGTTAGGGTTAGGGTGAGGGTTAGTTCAAGGGTTAGGCTAATATCGCACTGCAGCGGCGGGCCTGTCCCCGCACATAACAGGATCCTGCCTTTGTTTTTATGGGTTTTGGCTTTATTGGTTTAGATTTTCTTAAGAGTTTATACACTATATGGTACTTTATCTCCTATGATTCAAATTCCCTGCAGAAAAGGTGTGAAAGTTTGATATAGTAGCTGTGATCGCACTGTCACCGCTGTTCACTTGAATGGTATTTCCAATATTGGTGATATGAAGTTGACAGATAGCTGTTATGTTTGATTATTAGAAAATATAAAGAAAAAGTATTTTATTACTTACATTTCTTTGAAGATGGATTTTTTTAAATGTATCCAAAGGATAGATATTTAGTATTAGTGTTATATATAGTTATATATAGTTATATATATGTATACGATTTTAACTAGAAATGGCAATCCACTAATCTGGTGTTACAAAATGTATATTGTGAGTATAAAATAGATTTTTAGTGGGTGAAATAGAATGAAAGTTTGTTTATTAGAATAGACTGTAAGTTTGTGAGTTTTAATGATGCTTGAGAAAGTACTCTATATGCGTGATTCTAAGCTCAAAGACAGGGCACTCTCTCTATTTGTTTAATTTGTATTAAAAATGTTGTCGCCTTGTACTCGTCCTAATGTATGGCGATCCAGAATATCTTGGAGCATTATAAATATAAGATAACTAGCGACTTGCCCGTCAAAAATGTCGGCAATAACATTTTAAGACTGGCAATGCTTTTTGCAACCTCTCTCCCCTCTACTTTACGTCCTCATCTCCAATAGGTGGCGTTAGAAGAATGGGGCTTCTTGGTATGATACACCTTTATATCCAATAGATGGCGCTACAAAATCTATTTCCACTGTTGTCATTTACCCTTACATTCAACAGATGGCGCTGTAAGAATGCAACTTATATTTCCACATCCAATAGATGGAGCGCTAATAAGCTATTGTTATGACTCCTTAGCACCAATAGATGGCAGAGTAATAATTCAGTAATCTATTACCATTATTATTTTGTTTATTATTAAATCCAATTTATCCAATGCATCCAGGGGTCTTTTTTCCACCAATTTATTAACATTAGGGAGAGTCCTGTTTGGCCAGCGCCTCTCACAGGAAGCCAAAAATTCTGGGTTGCTTTATGCAAATGAGTTGAACGGATCCACAGAATGAGTCTTGAATTGTGTGGCATCCGGGGATGAAGACATGGTCAGCAGACTTGTTTCTCAAAGGCAGCTAAGAATTCTGGGTAGCTTTATGCAAATCCATTGAACTGATCCACAGAATCCAATGTACCCAATGCATCTGGGGTGGGTGCAAGTAGGGGTCTTTTTCCACACTGCCTTATTTACATTAGAGAGGGTCCTGCGCAGCCAGCCTTTTGCGCTTATTGCAGCCTAACTCCTGCGGGTGTTCAGCACTCATTACAGCCTCAAGTAGTTGTCGGAATGACAAGTTTGCCTGCTCATCAACATTGGTGTGACGGACACATTTGCATATTTGGCAACTATTATAGTTGACTAGCGAATTCCCCTTCAAAAAATGACGGCAATGAAATTCTAAGTGAGTTAAGGGTGTTTGGTGTATATAATGTGTCTGTAGCGTCGTTCGTTTTCTATGTCGTGCGAGTTTTTCGTAATATTCGTTTTCTATGTCGTGCGAGTTTTTCGGAATATCCGTAGCTGTTTGGTGGTGTTTTGCGTGTTTATGGTGGTGTTTTGTGTGTTTAGGGACCTTTAGCCTCGTTTTCGTTTTGTTCGGCGGCCATTTTTTCTCTTGCTTAGGT